>JAGKQA010000024.1:0-339305 GCA_022609195.1 Plenodomus libanotidis
ATTTTTAGAATACTTATATAAAGTACCGATATTCCTATAATATAGTTGATCAGGACCCCGCGCATGTCAGGACCCTCGCACTTTACTATTTCAATACTATACAATATAATACGTATTAACACAAAATACCTCTCTAAATACAAAATATATTTAGTACTCTTACTCGCACCTCCTCCTGCCTAAATGCTGTTTTTCGCCGTCTTCTTGTTCCCTTCCAAATTCATTCCCCGCAAATTTGAAACTGCACATTTGCTTTGCCTCTGTTTCTGCTCACACCTATCATATATATCTATTCGCTCCCCCCCCCCCTCTCAAAGGTACGTCAGGCCATACTGGAAGGGCTTGACGCCATGCGAGGCCTGCAGTCGGCAACTCTAGCCATTCGAGCCCTCCTCACTTGTCTAGCTTCCAGAAGCCTCGTTCACACACGCGTCTTCCATACTCAGTACTATGGTTTCCAGCTCGCATCACTGCATCAAGCTACAGCAGCAATCAGAGACGCCGGGCACCCTGCCTGCGTCACTATCGCCGTGGACAGCCTTGGGATCCAGAAACCTCTTGATTAGAATGCGCACGACGATCTTACCCTGCAATAAAGCATCTGAAACCACTTAGTGGCGAATATCTGTCGTAATTGAAGGATAGATCGCTAGGCGAAGGAAACAAGCGTGCACGGCTGATTTGTGCGTGTGTTTCTCTGCTCAACGCCGTTATGGCGGCGAGCCCGAAGTTTGTCGAATCACAGACAAAACTTGTTACTGGTTTCAAGGGGACGCGCAGGAGTAAGTCATGTGCACTGTGGTTGGAAGCGACCATCACCGCTTTGTGTGTCCCGGGTGGAGCAAGCTTATGCGGCGGCAAGAGTCTAAAAGGAACTTTGGTCTCGATTTGACGATAGTCCGCTCCATCGTTGCAATTATGATGAACTGTGTTAACTCTTCAATGGGCAAAACATCTTCGAAACTAGACGCTGCTGCTGTCACAGATTCTACGTCTGCTCCAGAAGTCAACGCAGCAAAAGTCTTGGCTTGGATGCCCGACTGGTCGGTTTTACACACTGTCCATCGCATACATATATTTCCTTCGGACTTGATCACCTGAATGCGGAAGTAAACCGTCAGAAGATGAACATTATAGAATTATGTATGTAGCCACTCTTTGTAGATACCGAATGCATCTGGCGCCCACCCGGTGCCAACTAGAAGCCCATAGATCATCTCTCAGGCTGTCCCGGTGATTCAAAGACCATTTGTTCCGGTAACTCGTATCGCTCTTGTCCCTGCATCTCATGCTTAGTCTCTCTTTCCGGCAGCTCATACACAAAGCTTTGTGTGCTCAGCTCTTTTGGTGAGTCAGCGTATGGAGCTCGGCTTTGGTCGTATGCCGATGTGGCTCTCGATGTCAATGCACTATCACTGAGATTTGTGCTTCCGGAAATGTTGTCCGCATGCCTTGAGATATCTTCCTCGTCAATCTTTGATCGCGCCTGGCGTCTTCGCCAGAGAATGAATGCAGCAATTCCTAGTATCAGGACCGCGACAGCCGAGCCGACAGCTATGCCTACTGGTAGCCCCACAGTCGACGATTTGGGAGACGAGGAAGATTTTATGGATGTTGAAGATGTTGAGGCTGATAACTCGGATGCTCTTGAGGCTAAATTTGTTGAAGCAACGGAGCTCGTCGCGGCCGAGCTTCCCGTGGTCGAGGCGGCGATACTGGATGTAGCCGTGACAAGATTGAAACCGTTGACCGGTACAGCAAACATAGTTGCCGAGGAGGATGATATCGTTGTCGTTGAGCGACCCAGTCCGGAAGTCATGCCAGTATACCACGACAGCGTCTGGCCACTGAGGAGCATGGATGTGCACTGGGACGGAAAGTACAGGCCTGTGTTCGGCTGAGCAGATAAAAGAGTAAATTGTCTGGTCTGTCAGCCAAATAAGTCTGCCATATAGGGCAGAACGGAAAATTACTCACGATGGACAACAATAGACCTCCTCCAAGGAGGTTGCAACCATGTTGGTAGAGACAGTCGAGTACGCCTCAGGACAAGCGAAAGTCGGGCCGAGCGCCGTATATGTGCCTGTCGATTGTAGCCACCACGTCGTAACCTGGGGAGGGAAACAGCTTGTGGCATCAGTTACGCTCTGGCCGTAGACGGGATCCCAAGCCAGGAAAGTTGGTGCTGCCTTGCTGAGCTGATAAACGTTTGTGCCGCAACCATGCTCGGAGGGATACGCAGATGGCAGCGGCAGAAAAATAGTAGGCGTTCCGGTCACTGTCAAAGTAGTTGAAGTTACAATTGCCGCCATCGCGATTGGAGAAGTATTATGTTATTGCAGCTAAGGGCATGTGTGCGTGCCGCTGCTTGAGAGAGATTGGTGAGGAGAGAGGCTGAGCTGAACGCAACGCGCAGCACTGCCGTAGCATTTGTAATCCACTGCGCCTGAATACTGCTCGCCTGAAATTGTAAATGCAAGAGTAAAAGCCAAGCTTGAACCAGCGTGCAGTTCGAGCGGCAAGGCAGGACGGAAAGTCCACCCCGAGACCAGCATCGCAACAAAGCACCCACCTGTGCAGTCACAAGGCTACCTACAATTTTGAAAGACATAAAGAGCTTACAGAGTCGAGTGTATCCACACCTATTTATATAGTGACATATAGGTCTTGTAACTTCAAAGCCCTGTATGCTTCAAAGGAACATCTGTGTCGAGAGTTTTGAATTGTTTAGCGGTTCCGAAACACTATGGGGGCTCCTCGCGTGCAATGTTCACGATGCGCATTACTCGCGGGGCTCTGATAGATGGCTCATTTGAAGTCCCCACGAGTACTTACTGCTGTAGTCGCGTGCGTCTTGCCGCTGCCAGACAATTCAGACTATCGGTAACCAATAGAGTGGACTTGCATCTTCTTCAGCGTGTACAATTGGCCTGAGATGGCAAGGACTTAAGCGAAGACGCAAGGCTCCGGTTACCGCGCTTCCGGTGATCAATAAGATTGGCGTAGGTGGAGCATGATCGAAGCAAGACCTCGTAACACCTGTGGATTTTTGCACGAAATAGGTAGAGTCACTGGTGCTCATCATGCTTTCTGGGCGCTACTGAAAGCATTTTTAAGAGCTCGGAAGGCCAGGCGATGTCGCAGCCCCTGCCCCAACATCGCATCTTCAAGTCAGTGACCCACCTACATAATACACATGTATAGAGAGACTGACCGGCACTTAAGAAATCTGATTCAAGGAGCGTTGTATTATCTTTCATCTGCGTATGCGTATTCAGCCATGTCCCCCTCGTCTCTGAAGCCTCAAGTCCCGACGTCCTACCATAAGCTTTCGAGCACAATGTTCAGTCACTTACGGTGTAATGTCTCTGGGCTTCTTGGTCTCTGGATTTTTGCTGCTTTATGCTGGGTATGCCGCGTTCGGCTTTGTGTTATTTCTCAAGCGATAAGCCCACAACTGTCAAGTTTCGCTAATTGATGACCCAGTTTGCGCTACGATTATACACGAACATTTACTCATTCGACGAAACATCAATCTTTCCTATTCCTGAGCCTTCCAACATCAGCAATCAGACAGTCGAAGCCGTACCGCCCTGGACATTGTATGCCAATGATGGCCACAAGCCTCCGGTATCCGACCGCCCACTTGTGACATATGTTTACAGCGAGAGCGTAGAGGCACGTCAAAACCTCAACTTTTTTATTCTGCATGGATTGCACGAAGAGGCCGATTTTCTATTTATCTTCAATGGCGACACCGACGCCGATATCCTACTTCCGGTCGCTCCAGGCATTCGATCTATCCGGCGCAACAACACTTGCTACGATCTTGGCGCCCATGCCGAGGTGCTTTCAAAGGACAATCTATGGCACCAGTATACAAAATTCATCCTCATGAACGCCAGCGTGCGTGGTCCATTCTTGCCAAGCTGGGCCGATGGTCTATGCTGGACGGAGAGATTGCTAGCAAAAGTCACGAAGCAAGTCAAGGTATGCATCCATCCAATCTCTATGCTTCTCAAGCATGGTACCTTGTGAACTAATCAAGTGAACTCATTGCAGCTTGTTGGCGTTTCATTAAATTGCTGGCCCACTCCCCACATGCAATCCATGGTCTGGGCAACCGATGCCGAAGGACTCGCTCTGTTGCTGCACCCGCCCTCAACGAGCCCACGACACGACGACTGGATGGAAATATTATTCTCACACGCGGAAGACTTCCCACGTCCCGACCACTATGCCCCAAGTGACCCAGACTGGGTAGAGCAAGGCCTATCGCAGTGCTTCGCGAACCGGCAGGACGCTGTGCAGGCTGAAATCGCAGCAACAGGTATCATTGTTGCCGCTGGCAAGAAGGTCGATACACTGCTAACAAAGTATCAAACTTCGCCAGACCATGATATCTTGGAGTTTTGCAAACCATTGGGCGCGTGGGATCCTCAACACGATGGCGCATACGACGGTGCAAGCATCCATCCTTACGAGACCATGTTTGTGAAAACGAACAGAGGTATCGAACCAAAAACCCTTGAGAATTTGAGCGACTGGGCTGATGCGATACGGTACTCGAGCTATGATCAGTGTGCAGCTGGGAGAATACCGGGGCAAGCGCCCAAGGAAAGCTCGAGATCTTTCAGCGATGTTCTTTAATACGTTTAAATCTTTCAACAGCGGTATTAAACTAGCGTGTACGTATTTGTCTTATTGATAGGCTGTATCTGCCACTGTATGAGGTCTACTTGAAGTCCAGACATGAACATCCGTATACCTGGATACTAGTGCAGCCGTCCAAGTTCAGAGTGCTTGAGTGCTTGAATGGCGTGTAAGTACTTATAGTATCATCGAATACCCAGGTGTGTAAATTGCATGCAGGTCCAACTGGTGCAACAGAAAATGCAACAGATTCAATTGTCCCACTCGACGTCAATGGTCCCTAGCGACATAAGGTCCGTACTGCGTTGCAATGCGGGAAGATCTCATCTGTCGGCTGTCCTACTGCCGCAATAGACATCCCTGGATGTCCACGACGCCGAAAACACGCATACAGGGGAGCCGTATTGTGCATATTGCCTGCGCTGAATGAACGCGGCGATCCATCTGCCTCTCAAGGGGCATGTGCATGCTGACTTTGAAGCTGATCTTTGCTTCTCGAGTGAATAACCACTGTTGTCACGAAGCTTGCCCGCGTGAGAAGTCTTGTGAGAGAATATAAACGATTGGGTCAACGAAAAAAAGACAGCTCAGGAAAGAACGGGCTGATTATAACAGAATCCGAGTTGGTGGAAGAGCAGGGTTGAATTCTGTGGATGGCGGACTACCTATGGTGGGAGGAAGTGTGTGCATATGTAAGTGCTCTGTCAACACGATAATGAACTCAAGATCAAGAAAGAGGGAAAAAATAGACAAACAATACGGCGGATATCGTAGTGAAGAAGTCCAAATGAAATGCACCTCTTTCCAAGAGTTTCGAGGCCTCGAAGTGCGAATCTCTCAGCGCAAAGTTTGCTCATCATGTCAGAACTACAGGAAGGCAGGTCTGGCCTATTGTCATGGCTTCCCGTTTGGGGCCACCCTGGGTTGTCATCATACCACGAAGAGAAGGTAAGCGCGAGTGAGAAGGAGATGCCCTGGCTAGGCTTCCATGACGGCCTCTTGCCCTTGAAGTGGTGCTGACACAAGGACTCGCACCTTCCGCACTTTCGAGCGCCAGGTGCCAGGTGCCATACATGGAAGACAATGTTGTCCCGTCCCATCTGAGCTCGACTTCCTCTTCTCCCATCTCTCTTCAACCCCCATAATTTTGTGAACTCGCTCAGTTCCAACACATCGCCGGCACATCGTCATATAATCCCAAGAGCAGAGTATTTCGTGATACCCAAGCTTCCACTGCGACGACCTCGATAGACTCGCACGTGGCCTAGAAGATAATCACGCTGCCACTAAAGCTGCTCGACCTCGCCCATAATCCTCCTTTCGAGAAGATTATAAGCACAGCCGGTCAAGCACAAGCAGAATTCGTTCCCACTTCCCTTTCCCAACCGATGGCTGCCAGTTGTAGTTCATGCGGCATCTCCCCCAGCACCAATTATCATTCGGTCAACTCGCTATTTTGCAACCGTCCGCCGGAAGTCTGAGCAATCGGCCCCCCTCCCATGGCGAAATGGTTCTAAAGCAAGCGAAGAAGAAAGACCCAGACCCATTTGAGCGGTTATTGAGACTTCAGCAATCTCCGCTGGGATCAGCTGGGCAACATGCCCTCAAAGCCCGTTCGTGGCTACCTCCATTGTGTTTTTCCTCATTTGTTTTTCTTTCGTTGCGTTCATGAGGATTGGTCTCAATGCTAACAAGAACTCATCCTGGTTGAAACCGAAGGCGCCACAATTCGAACCGAGGCAGTCGAGGGCATCTGCCTCCTGGAAAGTGGTAAAGCCGCTTTCCAGGGCAAGGTACGTGGTTAATCCAAGAACACCTTGAGATGGCGTCTCGTCTTGCAAGTCCAAGTGCCGTCCACTGTCCAGGGCATTCGTTGACACATCAGAGGATCAACAACGACACCCTTTGATGATGACTTTGCCATGCATCAGATCCATTCCACCTCAGACAGCAAATTTATGTCTTCGTTCCCTGGCAACGATCCGATTCACATGCCAGGAACACATAATGTAACACTGTGAGTCCCATCTACCCCTCGTCTCCTACTGTGTGCTGACAAAGCCCCTCTGCCAGCGAAAGCAACAATTAAGCCAACCAAGAACCACAGCGGACCTACCTAAGTATCATCCGGTGGTTCGCAAGCTGTAGACCACCATGCCATCGGACTCAATGCAGGTCCCGAACCGCGTGCGCCTGAGAGCGAGGTTGCTCAATCGCCACCATCGCCGGAATGCCAACAAGGTCTCGTCCATGGGAAAGCAAAGAAGGTTGGCTAAAATCAGAATTTGGGTGTGGGCCATTTATACCATGCGTACAGTACGGGAGAGAGTCTGGCCTCACGCTGGGGTGAGACGGCATGGGGCACGGGCCGTAAAGCCTGCGGGTGCGGTGATTTGTTTGGTGGGTGGCTGAGGCTACTAAGAAAGCTGTTCTCGGTGCGGGTCATATGGTCGTTAGGGTTTTATGGCACAAGGAAAATGGCGCTGTTGACGCTTGCATGGCGACATTCGCTTCGTCTGTGCTTGACCACAGCTGAGTATTGGCTCCGAGACATAACGAACACCCAGATACAAGAATAGTTTGTGCTCATGTGGTATAGATCTACTTGTTTTCCTGCTGCTGGTCTTCCACGGCTGCGGTGGTTGCAATACACTGTGTTGATCGACTCCCGGGCTTCTATGGCACTTCACTTGCAGCCGAACATCTTCGCGGCGTCTGAATTTCACGACTGCTATTCCATTTCTAACTTTGCAGTGTTGTCTCGAAAGCCCAATGTGGCTCAATTAATGAAGGATCTGACTAAAAAGAACCAGCGTGGTGACATCAATCATCCTTGCACTCTTCCAGGTGACTCGCCCAAACCCACTGCCACCTATCATCACGGTCGATGCAAGCATAAATCTCAGGCAGCACAGCGGACAAGGATAACCGAGCTGGAGTCCCTGGACATAGAGTGAGTAGACTTCGAACTCCATGCCTATCGTCCTAAAGAAGAATCTGCCAGGGGCACCTGGCGTGGACGAGGCAACGTCCAGGCCTCACTCGGCTGCCTATTGTAATCGGCTCAGTCTCTCATCTGAGTGTTATTATAGGTGGCACAATTCATCGTGGCCGAAGGATGACCGGAGAAGGCTGACGTCGACAAGCTGCCCGTGGGCGTCCTTCTCGGTTCCCGCTGTTTTCATACTCCCAGCCGTGCGGCTTTCACAACTTTGTGTATGTGCGCGCTCTCAGGCCAATCTTATTATTCAGGGTGAGCATCAATCACACTGAACCGGAGGCTCTAGTGCGAAGGCATTGCCAGATTTGTCAGCATTTCTTCAGTGGGTGGAAAGGCTGGGCTGGGGTCGATTGACAGTCGCATCAGGAATCGTGAGCGGTACCATCGGCACAGTTGTGCAAACGTGCACTGGCTCTGCGACGGCTCCGTCTCAATTGCCAACACTAAGAGTTTCCGCATAGATGTTTGAGATCATGCGCCACTTATTCGGCTAGCCGGTGGTCAGACGTCCGAACTCGAGGATCACAGATACAAGCTTGTTGGCTCGATCATATCTTCGCAGGAGCCAAAGCACCTGTCTCCCGCTGAACTTGTGAATTCACATGAGAACAGCCGTACGAATTGCACGAGCTTGGAGGATGAGTGAATGGAGGTAATTGATTTGAATATTGACACCTCACCCTCTTCGACGTACTGAACTAGGCAAATTAACAAACTTCCCCCCTCTGGCCGACTCGAAACAATTCCACTCCAGACTTTACCAAAGTTGAGTGACGTCGTGGCTGCACGAAGAGATTCCGGAAAGATTGGGAAAAGTGTGCGAATGATAGTGGACGGTGTGCGTTGTGCATCATGCAGTCTGACACATTAAGGGGAGCAAGTAGGACTAGTAATCAAATCAAATCACCTTCCATAGGACTCATGGACAGCTGATGAAGCTACGTCGTGTATGGTCCCGGCAGCGGAATGTCGTATTGTATTTGGAACAGAAAGACCAGCTTCGAAACCACTACAGTATCTGTGGAAGAGTCAGGTGGCTGCCGCGAGCGTCTGACCTCTTGTGCCAAGGAATATTTGCCACACGGGCCACTTGGAAACTGGAAAATATCAACTACTTCAATATAGTAAATTAAAAAAATTGTATTATATTATAATATGTAGCGTACTTAGGCAATTCTAACAGTGTAAGTCCCGGTTAATCTCGATGTAGGTTATAGGAATTGTGTTTTTAAGTCGTGTTGATAAACGCGTTTTTTGGAAATGTTGGTGAAAGGGGGGGGTTTGGCTCCGGGGGGCTTAATTAGAGGCAGTATCACTTCCAACAAGCCGCAAAGTAGTCCGTGTGCAAATATTCCTTGGCACAAGGGGGGTCAGACGCTCGCAGCAGCGCTTCTGGCGCGTCAAAAACGCACAGACCAAGTCGCGCCTCTTCCAATTTGTTTATTCAACCAACCTACATGCAACCTCACAAATCCTCACCTTTAGTGGCTATCAAAGTGCAGATCGCCTTGCACGCCGCCACAAGCAGGTATAGTCTCATCTGACGAACCTGAGTACCTCTGAAGCAACTTTTACCTTCCAAGAGCATCCTTTTCATCCACCTCCAACGTCCGAAGCGAACAAACCGCCCGCATGCCACGCCCATCCCGCTCGTCGCGCCCCCGTCGCGGCGCGCCAGCACCGGAAATCCCAGCGCCATCCTCCGATCCAGCGCCCGCGCCCGCAAGCATTGCCAAAGTCACAATAATACCCTCGGACGATGAAGAAGAGGACGATATCTACGGCGTCAGTGACCGCGGAGAGGAGCATAACGCCCGATTACTAAATGCGCGTGTCACCTCGGCGCGCTCAACTCGCAGCCGCGCGAGTCTAGCCTCCAGCTCAAGCACTGGCGCGGTCATAACAGCGCGCAAAGGCCGCGATGGCGCCAAGAGTCGCCTCGATGACTTGACCGCGACGAGCTACGCGAACGATGATACAGCCGTGCCTGAGTTTGGACGAAACGCTCTTGGGTTGGACTCGTCATTGCTCGGTGGCAGGGGTCTGGGTATGGAGTCTTCGCTGCTTGGTGGCGCAGGGAACAACTTGTCTGGTATGGAGATCAACGACAGCGAGATCTTCGGTCACTTGGACAGCAGCTTCGAGAATGGCGGGAAGGAGACTACGGGCTCAAATAGTGGAACGCGCTCGGCAGACACGTCGACCTTCAATGTTAGCGTTTTTGGAAGACAGCCTGCTGGACGCCGAAGGCAGAGCAGCATCGTGAGCAAGGACGACGCGCCCATTCGGCCGAGCAGCCGCGGCCCGACGACACCTGGCCTAGGATCGACGTTGAATTTGGGCAACTTCCGGAGGCGCCGGAGGCAGCCGAGTATCCTCATGAGCTCTGCGCAGAAGGTAAACTTGGGATTGCAGAGGTCGAGGGCTACGAGTGTTGAAACGGAGAACGCGGTGGAGGCAGATAGTGACATGGAAGAGTCGTTCCTGCCTGAGGCCGAGGGCACGCCCGTGCGGCTGTCGCGGGGACGGAGAAGTGCTGCGGACGAGGACGAGGCTGAGCAGACAGTGGAGGCTGCGCATGACGTTGAGAGCAAACGCAAGACCAGGTCTAAGAAGCGAAAATCCACAGATAATCACGAAAGCGAGACAGCGAAAAGACAGGCTATCGGAGCCGAGACTGAGGCAGAGGAGACAGTCCATAGGTCTGTCGAGATTGAAGCGCCGTCATCGCCACTCAGCGTCCACGACTCCGAGCCTTCTTCCCCACCCAGCTTCATCATGCGCAGCATCGCGCGAAGACGGGCGACGCAAGAGCTGGATTCGGACATCTTGGCGCCACCCGAGGATAGCGACTCGCGCGAGGGCAGCGTGACGATGTGGCCGTCTTTGAAGGATCTGGGCAAGAAGCGTAGTGGCACACGGGCGCGCAAGGCAACGCCAGATATGGACGACGACGCCATGTCGGATCTCTCTGACCCACCTTCTTTGACACACTCTCCGAATTTCAAGGCGACCAAGCCTGCCCCCAAGACCAAGCCGAAGGCATCTCCCAAGCTATCTACCGCCGATCTCGAAGCCCTTCTGCCACGCCGGCGCCGCAAGTCTCGCCAAGACCCATACGACCCCGAGAACCAAGAAGGCACCGATTCGGAGCAAGAAGCGCCTCGTCGTCCGGCCGTGAAGAAGCCTGCTCGACCACTCAAGGGCTCATCTAAGACGAATCAGACCAACGCAGCGAAATCCGAAGCTGCACCCGTCAAACGCACCACCAGGCGGACATATGGCTCTCGCAGATTCGACAAGGAAAACACAATCGAGGGCGATTCGATAGAGGTCTCAGAACCAGTCGACGACACTGCCTTCGAGGCCGATGTGAACGAGGACACGACAACGACATTGGGAGGTCTGCCTGCCGAGCTGAAAGCTGCGTCGAAGAAGTTCAAGGAGGTGGACAAGTGGGAGCTAGACTTTGAGGAGGTGGCGGAGCCAAGTTCTGATTTGCCTGATGGACGTTGAAATGAATAGGAAAATGGGGCGCAAAGTGCGGCAAGCGGTTTTGGGCCAGATCAGGCCTATGGAGACGTAACCGATTACGAAACAAATCAGGCGCAAAAGAGCTTCTTTATGATTGTATTTTACATGTGCTCAGTTGTTTACACATACCCCCAGCTTCGTTTGTGGTACTTGTGGTATAAATGTGGATGGGTGGCGCGAGCATGTGCGCCAAGAGTCTTTCCGTCTTGCTCTTGCTGCACATCTTGATGAGCTAGAATCAAAATCCAACCGTGTCCACAAACCACAATCACACTTCCTGTCGCAAGCTGCACATGCCTCTGCGTATGCCGACCGTGATTTATGCAGTCCTGTGGTCGTAAAGTCTGAAAAGACGTCTTGCTCATGAACGCCTAATTATCATGCTCTGCCTTGGCGAATCTACTTCGCCGTGTCCTCGACCACTGCGTTTCGTAGATGAAAAGGTCGTCCATTAATCAACTCGCGATCATGACGACGGAAGTGTCACGGTGTCGATTTTTTGGTCGACAATCGGTAGTAGTTGCGCCACCTGGTTCGCATCTCTCAGCGCAGATGTGACGGCCTCCAAACCCAGGCCCTGCATGAGCAGACCCTGCATTGTCGAGTTAGTCGCGGCGCAATGACATCTTACGTCCCCACATGCGAGGAGAAAGGCCGATCTTACCTTCTTGACGTTCGCAAACGCATCCTCCTTGACCGTATACTCCCTGATGACCTCACCTGTCCCAAATTCCACATACACCCGCGTATCTCTTACCCTTACCAGCACATTATCCAGCCTCATATACAGCCTCGCCAGCAACAACATCCGCTGCTCCATCACGCGCACCTTGACGCTATAAATCGACACGCCGTTATCATCCAACTCACTCTCAAATAACACCACCTCATCAAAGAACAAAATCGGATCCCGCCGCTTCAGCAACTCCAGTGGAATCTCTTTCCTTCCCTCACACCTCTCCAACCGCAACACCCCCTCCCCACCAGGCGTCTCCGTCCCAGCATACGTCGTGCTATAGCTCCAATCATACGGCTTCACAACCTGCTGGATATCATGCGCGGAGCTCTTCGCCCGACTGCTGCTCCACTCGCCGGCATAGGCGACCTGCAGCATATTGGCGCCGGTCTTGTCGACGGCGTCGAGCGCGGGCTCGGCGGCGAAGACGATGGCCCAGCCGGTAGGCGCGTGGCGGATCGCGACGAGATTGTCGCCGAAGATCATCTCGGGTACCGGGATGCTGAGGCGGGCGGAGAGCGCGTCGATGGGGCCTGCTTTGGAGATGGGGAGCTTGCGCGCGGAGATGGCGAAGGGGCCTTGGGTGTGGGTTGTGGTTGCTTGGGCGAGGGTGGTGGCGGCCGGGTGCGGTTCGTTAGGGTCGGTGATGTGGTGCGTTTTGGTAGCGGGGAGGTTGAGGGGTGGCGTCGGCGTTGGCGTTTGGTCTGACATGTTGGGCGATGGGAGATGGTGGTTGTGTTGAAAGTAGTGGAGATGCAGCTGGCTAGATGTCGCAGTTGATGGTTATGAGAAGTTCTGATGAGTAAGAATATCGTGGGAGCAGGGTATATCCCTACCAAAGATCCAAATGTGTTTTGGTTCCTCGACAACGGAGAGGCAGATGGACTCCGGCCTCTTCCTTCAATCTACTAAACCAATAAGTTCATTCTCAAATTCTTAAGCATTTCCTGGGGCTTGCATTTCTTTCCCCAAGCTCAAAAGCGCCGAAGATGCAGCAAAGTTGGAGATGTCGCTTCCAAGTTGCGCACAAGTTACAGGGCTCTCCGCGCTTAAAAATGTACAAGCGCAGATCCGCGCGTTTCATATATATGTCTCCACCTAGGCGCGTTTCTCCGACCTCACCGCAGCTGCAAGGCTGAGACTATTCACGGTCCTATCTTTTTGCTGGCTCAGTGTTAGCAGCAACCAGATGCACTTATCAGTGAACAGATTATACAAGAAGCATGATGATTGGGGCGCTGGGAAGTTCACTAACACCTACTTTTCAGTTGCGGTGGACCGTGGACCAACTCCGGCACCAAGAGGAGACTAAATTGGCCGCCTTGAACTTGAACATTTTAAGTGTGATCATTCGACAATATCAACTGTTGAACTTGTCATCTTCTTCTTAGGGCCGCAGTTTGTTCCATTTGACTTCTTGCGTTTTTTATCACTGCTCAGTGTCCGGGCCCTGACAGTCGGGAAACAAAGTCGTCTCAAACGCCGAGACGCACAAAATATTTTGCACGCACAATTCCGATATATATGGACGGAATTGCGGGAGATCTGATTAACCACTAGTATCATAAGCAACATTTTTTTCTCTCTCGAATGTTGCTCTGGGGTTCGCTGTAGATACATAGGTGAAGAACGTCATCAGAGATTGCTTCCACAACACGGACGTATACTATTTCCAACGTACGACTTATCAGAGGAACACTAAGTATATCCCTATGTCTTGTCCGCACATCGTCATTCACAGTCTACCGACTTCTTTGACGTCAATTTGCGAGAGCACTGGACATGAGATACACATTGGCAATATGCTGATGGAATTGTCGTTGCTACTGGAGACTTATTGATGACGGTACAAGATTTGTGTTTCCTGGACAAATATCACGCTACTCTACTTTGGCGCCTATGCAAGTTCAAAATGGATCACTTTGGGAATGAAATTCGACCGGCCTACACTCTAAGACTTGCTAGCGCAGAAAGTTCCCTCTCGCAATAAACTCGCTGCCTATACAATGCTCGTTCTCTCCCCGGCTTTGATCTATTCAGTTTTTCCCTCTCACATCGCTGCCCAAAAACCAAATCTGTGATGTATGGTCGCAGAGCATCATAAGACACGTCTCTCGCGCCTCCACGGACAAGTCACTAAACAATTCCGTCGACAAAACCTCGACTTGGGGCTGCCTTGACTTTCAAAATAACGCTCGGTAAGCCGTCGGCTGATAACTGACGGGAAGTTCCTCGGGCGAGAAGCGCAGTAAGCGTATTTCGAGACTCAAAATACCTGTCTCATCAACCATCATGGCACCTCCTCGAGTACCAAGTTTCATCTCCTTTACCCCAAATGCCGGAGGCTCTAACCGGCCCACTCTCCTTCGACGATCTTCCGCATTTGAACGTCCTCAGCAACACACTCGTCAGGGATCAAGACTCATCTTTTCCATACCATACGTTAAGGTTCTCAACCGACAAACGCGTCCTGGACGATCTTCCGCCTTCAAACGCCCTAAACATCTCATCGACACGCTTCAGATTGCGAACAACGTAGGTGGTCGGGATCCCACCATATGAATACAAAGGCTAATTTGAATCAGGACTATGGTACTGTTTCTGGCTCGAATGAAACCGACGGGGTCACAGTGGACCGTCTGGAAACCCAGAAGTCAGTAGCGGCGGATCTGCCAGAGGATGCCGACTCCGGCTCTGTGACCCGTCCATCAACGTCCTCGAGTGCCTCCATGAGTGAACTCAGTGAAGATGACGAGCAGTCTTCGGATTTCGCAAACAGATTTCAATGGTCACCATGGAGACAGCTCCATCTTACTGATGAGCTACTGAGTCTGCCTTCTTCAGTGACACAAGATCCTGTACACACAGAAGAGTACAACCAGTGGCGTGCCTTCGAAGAGCGGCAATTTGCCTCGCAGGCCCCTCTACAGAGAGAGTGGGAAAGCCTGTGGAATGTCCTCGACGTGCGGCAATCTGCTTCCGATTACTTCTCAGAAGAGGAAAATCATAATGAAACCGAGGAGCTGAGTGACTCCTCCTCTCCCGCCCGAATTCTGGACCAAGCGGCAGGGAAAAACCAATTTGATGCCCTCGAATACCTGAATCTGCGATCCCGCACATCTTGGTCCGTCCAAAGCCAGGGTAAGGCGGTAGAGGAAGAAAACGTCATCAGTCGTCTCGGGAATGACGCCCTCGCAAATACTGCATGTCATTTGCCAGAGGGCAGTGAATGGTACTCAGAACTTCAACCAAGAAATCCTCCAGATACCGACTTGACGGTGGAGTGGGACTCCTTTCTCGAATCCTGGCAAATCCGTGCAACTCACGGGTTGCTGGAGGACGCACCGTTACTCGTGGCTCGAAAGGAGCACATACTTCAATCTTGGTCGAATGGCGTCTACTCCGAGACCTCGCCTGCGCAAACCATCAACCGTTCTTTACACTCATCCGACAGACTCAAGCATTTCTTCATCGACTTGTGGCTTTACGAGCATGGACATATTCCTCGGATGGTGGCGGTAGACGCGGAACAACACACCATTATCAAGCAGCTCTGGGGCTGGGAATATGAGATTATGGTAAAGATTGCGTCGTCTTGCATGGAAATCAAGGAATCCATCGTTCTCACGGAGCAGCTCTACGAACTGCTAGCGTGGTATGAGGACCAGAAGCGAGAGGCAGATGAGCATGAATCTTGCCATAATATGCGGCTTGCAGATGTCCTGTGCCGGACTGATCACATCGAACACTGTGTTGAATTTGTTGAGCACGATGTCAGACCGCAGGGAGTGCTCATCGAAGACTTGCTGTGGGGACTCGAGGGCGTTTTCGCGACAACGAACCTTAGTCATGCTCCCTCCAGAACTTACTTTCGAAACGCACTGAACATAATATACAAGAGGAGGCTCTTGGAGAAATTCGACGCATACTACGATGCAATCAAGGGTGCTGTGACTTCTGGAGGCGTGGAGCAGAATTCTGCTGTTCAGGATCTTGTGTCTGCCAACGCCGTGCGGATTGCGGCCGCCGACTGGCAGGCGCATATGTGGTCCATTTATGCCGGAGCAAGAATTTTGGAGATAGACAGAATAGGGAGGCAGGATTGTTAGAGGATTGAAAGCTCGGCGATCCTCATCAGAGTTTGAGTGCGCCTTCCTTCGCATGGAACTAGTTCTCGTGGTGTTCTGCCCAGGGGCAGCCAGAAAATGAGCCCTTCGGGGATTCCTAGAATTCCCAAGGACTGGATGCCAACCCTTTCCATGCTGTATTTGCAAACACGTCTGGCAATCGTCTTCATAGATCAGCCTTATTTCAATCAATTGAATTACAAGATAAAGTGCTTACACTTGATGCTGTACTAAGCTCAATCTGCCTTATCTCCTTGGTAGGTCCTGACATAGGGCTTCAGTAGTGGAGCTGATCTCGTATTCAGGAGCGAGACTTTGGCTCTTCTGATCAATACAGTCCCAAACTCTTCAGCTGAAGACCCTCCTGATTGTCTCGAAACTCCTGAGGTCCTCATTGCATGTAGAGACCACAGTGTGTCAATATAGCGGGGCGAAGCTTTCAGATCCAGGTGATGGAACGCGTGGGTGTATATAGTAGCTAGACTTAAACAGAGGTCGAGTCGTGCTTATTCCAACGTTGTCGCGAACGCTGGCTTGGTAGGTGCCAGCATTTACAGCCTCACTGTCGCCATGAAAGCACACGAGGGAGCGACGTGGATTTTTACTAAGTACTTGGTACTTACATCAGACATCGTCTTTGTTGCGACGAACTACAATATGAGCCGAATGCGTCTTTTTATTGTTCCCCAATTTGTGCGTAATACATGGGCGTGCTTGAGAAAAAAATCGAGACAGTTTGCCTTTTTGCCGTGACCATATTACAGAACACGACTATTTGGTTTTCGAAGCTATCTCGATCTGAACAACCTTGGTCCCAATCCGGCTTCCTCTCTGTAGGCGCACGTCTCATCGCCAACACTAGCGATCAGCCAACATGGCCGCACCGTCGTCGCAAGCTCCTCGGGGTCTGCCGGCATATCAAATCTCCGATGGCGATATGCTAGAATTTCAATACTCCTTGGATCGATTCAAAGCAGTATTGGCAGGGCCCGAAAAAGCTTAGACAGTGGAGAGATGATGATACTGCGGGAATAAGAAAGCCAATCTATCGGCAGTATTGACTCCCTAAGCCATCAGTCGCTCGGGTATCACCACGTATGTACTTCCATGTATTCAATTTGAGTTCATGAGAATTATTTTTTTAGAGCAGCCTTGTTCGGATATTCTCAGGCGAAATTCTGCGATTCACTGAAGCATGGCATCGACGCTATGTGGAACCACAGCTACCGAAAGATGTCAAGAGATTGACTCCCACGGAGACCAAGTACCAAAATTGAATTCTGACCTTGCTTTCTCGGCGCAACAATTCCGGCCGGAGGTCCTTTGGATGTCAATGCGGCAAGGTGTCCATGGCGGCGAAAACAAATCCCAGAGTTGCGTTCGGACTATAAAGCCAAGATTGAAGCGGGCGAGTATGGATTTGTAACATTCCTGAAGCCCATAGGAATGGAGCTCATCAAATTGGTTGGAGCTGGAGGCCAAGTAGTTGCGTGCCTCTTCCAGCGGACAGAGTCGGACGGCTCAAAGCGTAAAGTTGGCGTCGAGGCCTCAATACGAGACTCCGATGCCAAACGTGAGATCGGAAATTTGCGCGTGAGTGGACCTCCAAAAGTCTCGTCTGCGAGCATTCTTCTGGAGATAGCAATAACAGATGGATTGTCGGATTTGGCGAAAAAAGAATGCCTGGTGCAAATCACATTGTGCAACGCTTATATGAGCATGACTTGGCTCCACCGCCTAGGCCAGCTGGAGCTGGGGCAGAAATCCATCCGCCTGTGGGTGAGCCCACCGTTCCCGAGACGTCCTCAGCTGGAAAGAAGCATCATGGTCCCGATCAGCCAGGCGATGGCACACCTAGCAAGAGGACGAGGCTCGAGGGGGACGTCTCTGTGCCTCTTAATGAGCAAAAGCATGTCTTCGCTATGGAGTACATGGAGCAGGGTGATGTTTGTGAATTCAGTCCGACATTTCATGTCTTGTCAACTTGAGCGTTCGCTACTCCAACTGACTTGTGCTCCAGATTCTGAGACTGATAGGCCTTCGCTAAGAAGTACAGAAGTCTCGCGAGCAGCAGCAGGTGACTTACAAAGACCAGGAGCTATGGGAAGTGTTTCACTGTCGTGAGCAATCGCACCATTGCCGTCTCATATTGACAAGTTCGGGACCGCAACTCTGACCCAGAACAGTCTTCCGAGGTGTTGTTCCCATGGCATACTTATCCAAATCGGATGGAGGCAAGGTAACCCCTCGTATTGTCCCAACAGATATGACTGCCGTTGGAACGATGATTAGAACCCTACGAACGAAACGATTCTCCAACGATTCAAAAATATACCAAGAAATCCAGATAGTGGACTTCCTGCCGACACTGCAACGGGAATTGTACATTTTGATCTTGATGTGATGAATGGTAATTAATATGATTCTTCTCCCAAAACGTCATTTGTGATTACCTACTGAACGAAAAAAGTTATGATTGGTAGTTTGGATGCCAGACATCCACGAGTACCGATAGTCAAGGTGAGATTTCGACATGTCATGTTCCCAGCATCAATCAGCAGGAGGATTCTGACCAGACATAAAACATTCAGGTTGGGGATCTAGGATGCGGCTTGATCTTCCCTAGGGGCACGGGAAGAGTTTCGTAAAACACGAGTATTCTGGAAAGACTCTTGATTTTTCGCTAACGAAAGAACTCTTTCGCCAGTCAAGAGGTGCTACACGCCAAAAGAGTGGAAGCCCTTGAATCTGACTTGCACCGGATTCCGCTAAAACTTGTTTTATAAATCGGAAAACCTTCAGTCTTCATTCCTGTACGTGAGACCGTCCATATACGAACAACATAATGTTTGGCAATATTTAAGTATTTGCGATCTTTAGAATGCTAACCACGCGTTCCCCAGGAACAAAATACGACAGAGTGGGACTTCGTCGATAGACCACCAGTTCTTAGAGGTGAACCAATAGCTGGCAACTATAATTGGTGGACCAACTTATATCAGGCGGCACATGTACTGCTGATAGCATACAGTTACCTACTTGTCTATGGAGACCTCAGGCTGAATACTGGCTAATTACTTGAGCAGGTTATGTGGCAGCTCATCACTGGCTTCGTGCCGAATTGTCCACCACAGCCGAGTTTAATGACCTTCAACATGGGCGGCGCTACTGTCACTATATGGACATATGGCGGTCTGTTTCTGTATGACCCAGCTTATCAATGCCACGATCCCGCGCTCAAGTGATGGTTCCATGGAGTATGGGTAAGCCTCATTCTGCGTTCAAGCGGTTTGATAAAGGCTCCTATTTGCGGAGCACTAGAAGGAACCAGGCCGACAAACTTACTAAAACAGCGGTGAATCCTTTAGGAAGACCAAACAGTGAGTGACGGTGCTTTCTTTTGTTCTTTTCACCTGTTAGTCAGCTTAGGAACTACGGCGTCAGGAGCAAGCACTTAGAAAGCCTCGTTCCCTGCCACTCAGTACTAGTCTCACAATCTTTTCGGCTGACCACAATGCAGTGGACATTCTCAAGCACGTATTTCTCTCCAAATGCACAGACTATGCGTGGGCAGATCCCGCTTCCGAGCTCAATATTGATCAAAAGATGGATGTCAGAGACATCCTTCCGTTTACCCCAGCGTAAGTTAGCCTTTGATATCAGCGGCTGGTCTCTGATAGCCTCAAGAATGTCGATCACCCAAGCTAACGAGGTAGCAGCCCCCTGGAGGCAGTCCTTGACACTCCTCAGACTTTGTAAAGCAATGAGCGGCCCCAATCAAAATTGTGGTCCACTGTGGAACATAGGCATTCGCCAGACAATCTGTGGAATTTGTTTGCCACCACAGCCGGCGTTGTGATGACTTCAGCGAAAAGTCCTGCCCAGGTGCTTGATAAATACAAAGTAGGAAATTCAAGAGAGAGGTTCGCAAACAGACTACGTAGTTACTATGTATAGGTAGTCTACCTAGCATTGCTGCCCACAAGTTATGTTGTCGATTCTGCAATCGTCAACAGCTCTTCGCAATGCCAGAGCACCTCTCAATTTCATCGTATGCCGGTTGAGATCAAATGATCGACAACAACAGCCCTCACGCGTGGTATTTTGCGTTGCCTAAGAATCGAAGCAGTTCCCGCGGACGGCACCAGGGTTTCCCGAGTAGGCCTGCTTGCAGGTGTTCTCCCAGGGAAGCCCGTCGATGCCACCGCCACTGACATAGTTGTAGCACTATAACTAAATCAGTACACATCCAGATTGTTGACTAGGCCTCACGAACGGCGGCTCTGTTATCTCCTACATGAGATATTGTCAGAATATGCAAGAAGCAAATAATATAGCTGCATATCTTAGGCAAAGCACTCACTCCACTCCGTGTTCGGCTCCATCAGGCCCCATCTCGTGCATACAGTATGGGATAGGTCCTTGTTGAGGGCCCCGTCGACGTGACAGTTGCATTACTTGTGCTTGTTGGCCATGGCGCAAGATTTCCTCAGCTTTATAGGTTTCACGACGTGAAGAGGGCGACATAGAATACCTGAGGGCGAATAGGGCCGTTGCGAGGAGAGTCTTGGCGAACTGCATCTTAATGGGCAATTTTGATAGACGTTGGAATGGTTGATATGTCAAATCTGGCAGTTGACAATATTTAACGTGTGGGCTCGAGACTCTCGATGATTTTCATTCACGGATGAGAGCCTCTTTATATGCTGAATTCCGCTTGCAGGATCCTGAGTGCCGCCCTTCGTGACAGTCTAAGACGCCAGATGTTTAATTGTGGATCTTTGATCGACAATGAATTCAAGCCGCATGATTCAGAGCTCTCACACATCGAGTATACTGCATTGTGAGGTAGAAGCATCTGGGTGACCGCACGTTTGAGCGAGCGAGTTAACGATTACTCAAGAGACCACTGACCCGCCAGAGTCTGAGCTATGTCTTCATGGTGATGAAATTACCTCAAGAAATAAGCAGCATCTGTTCCTTCCTCAGAGATCAGAGGGCCCTTGTACGAAGAGAGGCCGAGTGTGTGACTCCAGATGGCACGATCGTCGATCGATTTTGTGCATTACACGAAGTCGGTAAGCAGGTGGAAGCTCAAAGTCAGCAACTGTGCTATCGTAGATCATTTCTTGATCAACCCGCAATTCATTATGTGATCAGAACATATAGCAAGAAGAAGGCTGATTAAGAACCTAATATCTCGCCCTGCCCATACCTACGGTTTGCAGGGGCAAAAATCTAGGCAGCCTAGTAGTACACAAAGCATCACCGAAGCTCCCTCTACACAACAGGCCTGGAGCACCCATCAGCAGAGTCAGAGTCATTCAAATGTACGTGCTACATAGATTCCATGGTATATAAAATATCTGAACGCCGTCGCAGTGTTCTTGGAATGGTTAGTCTTGTGGTGCGTTGGCGCACAATAATAGAACTATTCTTCCTAGAAAATTGTCATCCAGCAATTTTCTCCAAGTGATAATTCACTTGTCTTCTACTTATACTCGGTATTATTTAGAATTCCAATAAAGCTTATTCGCACGCGATCGTGTGATCGTGTGGCTGGCTGCAAGGCTGCGACAAGGCTGTCTCTCAAGCCGACTCGTCCGCATCCGGTTAGCGCGATATTCAGCCCGCAACGCCCCGCCTCCCGAATTCCTGGTCGCTCTGGCAACGGGCCCAAACATGCTCTCCTTGCACAAGTCGCACGACTGCTCTCAATTCTGCACTCCACACCCGACAACCCTTCTTCCGCATTTGTGCCAGCATCCTCACATTCGCTCACGCTCCATCACCCAGCCACAATCAAAAAAAACTTCCCTCTCTCGAACCTACAAGTCGTCTAGATTCATCCTTCGGATATATCCACCACCCACACCAGCTTCCACAGACACAATGGCGGCGAAAACGCTAGAGGCTGGCTTCCAGCGCATGTCAATCCAGGACGAGAATAACACCAGCGAGCCTGGTCGTGTGTACCAGAAGTCCACCAAGGTGAGCAAGCCATCTGCTTATCTTCCCGCCGCTCCAATCGTGCTGATGGCTCAGACAATCGCCTCTTCTTCCACACAGCTCGCATCATCCTCCAGCCGCCAGGGTCTCTACAAGGTCGCCCTCCAATCTCAAAGCACAAATACCGTTGCAACCGTCACATTACCCTCCCAAGCGGCTCAGCGCAAAGTCGGCGGTGCTTCATCAACAGCCATCCTCCCTCCATCTCCCACAAAGAAGGCTGTCCCTTCCGCAACTGTCACAGTTCCCTCGCAAGCGATATCACGGAAGGCACAAGGACCGAGTCAGCCTCCCTCACCAACCAAGAAGGACAAGACTAGCTCTGCAAGCTCCTCATCCGCCCTCTCGCGGACCTCCGATGAAACCGAGAATGAGCGGCAATCCCAGGGCTTCACCCTCCTCGACGAGCCCCGCACATTCCACCTCGGCATGTTCGAGATTGGCAAGCCCCTCGGCAAGGGCAAGTTCGGCCGTGTATATCTAGTCAAGGAGCGCACCAGCGGCTTCATCTGCGCACTGAAGGTTCTGTACAAGTCCGAGCTACAACAAGGCTCTGGCGTGGAGAAGCAAGTGCGCCGAGAGATCGAAATCCAGCAGAACCTGCGACACCCCAACATCCTGCGACTATTTGGCCATTTCCATGACCCAAAGCGCATCTTCCTCATTCTTGAATTTGCTGGGCAGGGCGAGCTGTACAAGCTCCTCCGCAAAGAGAGCAGGTTCCCCGAGTGGAAGGCTGCCGGGTACATCGCCCAAATGGCATCGGCACTCAAGTACCTCCACCGCAAGCACGTCATTCACCGAGACATCAAGCCCGAGAACATTCTTGTGGGTATCCACGACGAGATCAAGATCTCGGACTTCGGCTGGAGCGTCCACGCGCCCAATAAGCGCAGGGCTACGCTTTGCGGTACTCTGGACTACCTGCCCCCGGAGATGATCAAGTCGGGGAACAAGGACAACACCTACGATGAGAAAGTGGATCTTTGGAGTCTGGGTGTATTGGCGTACGAGTTTCTGGTCGGGGAGGCGCCTTTCGAGGACACTCCGGTGATGACACAGCGGCGCATTGCGCGGGCAGATATGACGATTCCATCTTTCGTCAGTCCTGAGGCTAGGGACTTGATTAAGAGAGTAAGTCTATCGCTTCATTCAACAATGCACAGTTCATAAGCTAATCGTTATCTCAGCTGCTTGTATTGGACCCAGAAAAAAGACTGCCACTGGATGAGGTGCAAGTGCACCCGTGGATCCTGAAGCATTGCGTGAAGGGCGAAAGAGCTACTAATCGACAGAAGTCGAAATGATTGTGAGAGACAACAACCGAGACGTTAGGTCTGTCCCGATGGGACTCGTCTGTGTAGTGCATAGCAGCTGAATGTGGTCATGATGTGCTTTTACAAGTGTTTGGCGTTTGGTCGACGAGGGCACGTCGGCAGAGGCATAGGGTTGAGGCTCACAGGGCATTATTATTGTTACGCATTTCCAGCGTCTACAGCATTGAGCTGTATCTGTTTCTTATGGAACGTCCAGGATCGGATACAGGATCACAGCACACAGCTTGATAATTGCTTGTAGAAATACAAATTTGTTCAGCGTACGATCTTTCCAGTGGAGACTTCCTTCGGTGCAGGGCAGAGCTCTATCTCTAGGCTTTTTAAGGTTTTTCCTGCACGTAATATCAGTCTGCTGGACTGGTACAGAGGCAGTAGCCCACCGTTTGTTGTCGTGTCGAACCAGCCCAGTATGGCACAAGTACTCGCTGTCGAAAAACTCTGGGCGCGCCATAGCCATGACAGACCTGCAACATTGGAGCTTGTAGAGTGGTGGTATCATTGGTATTCTGCATATACATCATCTTGCGCCCCGTCATCTATACACCTCGTCAAACGGCCTGGTATCCGAGAAACACGAGTCCCAAACCTCGTTCACAGTCTTGACAGCCTGCACGTCGTCCTTGACCCAAGGCCTGGCCATCATAGACTGCACAGCTCGCTTCCTCACGCAGTTCTGGAACTGCTCTGTCACCCTCCAATTATTCCTTGTCCAAAACTCCCGCGTCCATCTGCACTCGCCGCTCAGCATCGATGCTCGTATCTGTTCACGCGGTCATCCATTAGCATCATGTTCTCGTAGACGAATAGCTCCGGGTCAGGCAACGCAATAGCAAACTCACTTCCGTACAAGCGGCCTGCCTTATGTCCCTCTGGCCCCTAAAATCTACCTCAAACCGCAAATGGTCATACGCATGCACCATCTCATGCGCCAGCACATCCTCCAAGTGCTTCCGGTCCCGCACCTCATTCGCGCACACCAAGATCCCATGCGCCGGCTCAAACCCGCCACTCTGTCGCTCGACTGTGCCCTCCGCCGTCAGGCGCGCCGGGCAGCGGCGGCACAGGATATTGGCGGCGTCCATGCGGCGGCCGTGGTTGAGGTCGGCGATCTTTTCGTTGAGGAACGTCACGGTGGGCGACCAGCGCAGCAGCCAGTCGCGGTGCTCTTCGGCGCGCGCGACATCGCGCGCTTCGTTGGCGCGGTAGCGCGATTCGCGGTAGTGGAAGAGGCCCTCGGGCGTTATGGAGCCGGTGAGCGCGTGGAAGAGCGTTATCCAGTGGTTAGTGGCGGGGTCGAAGCCTGTGCGGGAGGGGTCATTTTCGAGGAAGAGGTTTGGTTTGGCGGGGGATGTGTTGCTTTGGGAGGAGGTGGCGGTGGTGGTGGAGGGGCTTGTGGTTGGCGGCGAGGCCATTGTGGTCGTGTAGTGCCGGCGAGGGCGTTGGAGGTTGGAGGGTGCGTGTGTTGCTCTCAATTGGAGCGGGAGCTGGGATTCGTGCTCTGTGCTGGTGTCGTGAAAGGGCGAATATGTGACTGCAGCTTGTGCTTGATCGTGAAATGTCGCGGCGTATACTGGCGTAGTGTGTATCTCTTTCGTGAACTTTTTGGCTTTTGGCTCGGAGTGACGTTGAGATCGAGACGTCCTTACGGTAAGGTGTTACCGTTTCAAAACGGTGTAGCTTACGGTAAGAATCCTCGACTCCACCGATTTCGCTCCGAGACCCACCAAAAAGTTGCTTGCTGCAACATCATTGATCGCACGACGCACATGCGCAAATAGAGGTTTCAAGAACTGCGTTTCTCGGTGGGCTTACTTTCGCCTGGCGTGCGTTTTGTGGTACGGTACTAAGCTCTTGGCCAAGGATTATCGACAGAGTCATCCGGTGGATCTCGAGGATGGTAAGATGGATTCCAGGAGCGAGTCACATTGTAAGTCCCATCCGACTTCAATTAAACAGACTCGCCCAATTGCTTCCATACATCCATGTACTCCTTGTTGTTATATAACTGTTCAATGAAACGCAAAGTCTGGGACTGAACTATCAACCCACCACCACCACAGACATGAAAGGCCACAAATCCCTCGGCATTGTGATCAAACTTGGTATTTAACCCCCCTCCACCACCCCTCTGCCTCAAGACTAACACTGGTCCCAGGAACATCTTCCATAGTAGACGAGAAGACCCACCAGCCTCTCCTCTCCAATCTCTCACTCATCGTCGAGACAGCCCACGCCCTCCGCGAAGATGGCCACCGCGTCATCATCGTCTCCTCGGGCGCCATCGGCGTCGGCCTCCGCCGCATGGACAAGGAGAAACGCCCCAAGCATCTTGCCCAGTTGCAGGCGCTCGCGGCCATTGGCCAGTGCCGGCTCATGAACATCTGGGACAGCCTGTTCAACCACCTCAAGCAGCCGGTCGCGCAGATCCTGCTGACCCGGAACGACATAGCGGATGTAAGTGTTGCTTACCTTTTGTGGCACAGCTTTGCCTGGGAGCTGGGGCGCTGACGGGCTGAGTAGCGAACGAGGTACCTGAATGCGCAAAGGACGGTCAATGAGTTGTTGGATATGGGTGTCATACCAATTGTCAATGAAAACGATACTATTGCCGTGTCTGAGATCAAGTTCGGCGACAACGACACGCTGTCCGCCATCACGGCGGCTATGGTCCACGCAGACCTGCTTTTCTTGATGACAGATGTGGATTGTTTATATGACAAGAATCCACGGTCAAATCCTGATGCACAGCCGATCGAGGTCGTCGAGGACATAGGGGCTCTGCAAGCCGACGGTGAGCCTCCCACCCTCCTCAAAGTCCATGACTCTCAGGATCCACGATATTTCAAGCATGCCTTCCCCATACTAACACGGTTCAGTCTCCTCCGCCGGCTCATCCCTAGGGACAGGCGGCATGTCGACCAAAATCGTAGCGGCCCGCCTCGCCACCTCCGCCGGCGTCACCACCGTCATCACCCGCGCCTCCAGCCCAGGCAACATCACCAAAATCACCCAACACATCCAAGCCAGCCGCTCGCCCGCCTCCCTCGTCACCACCCAGCACTCCACCGACACCGAAGACGCCCTAGCACCCTCCACCGCCTCCCTCCAAACCCTCGACCTCGCCCAGACCCAAGTCCCCCTCCACACCCGCTTCCTCCCCTCCCTCGCGCCCATCGGCGACCGGTCCTTCTGGATCCTGCACGGGCTGAAGCCGCACGGCGCCATCTACATTGACGCCGGCTGCTACAAGGCCCTGCTCAACAAAGCGGGCCTGCTCCCCGCTGGCGTCGTCGATGTCGAGGGCGGGTTTTCGGGCCACGAGTGCGTGGCGCTGCACGTCGTCGAGCGCAACGCCGTGCCCGACGCCGAGGGCAGGCTGTGGCATGGCGAGCCGCAGGATGTGGGGCGCGCGATTGTGAATTACTCGTCAACGGAGATTATGCGCATCAAGGGGCGGCAGAGCAAGGAGATCGAGGGCTTGTTGGGTTATGCAGATAGTGGGTATGTGGCGGAGAGGGAGCATGTGTCGTTCTTTAGGCGGGAGAGTCGGCCGCAGACGCCTACGTTGCCGGTTGCACTGGGTGTGGCGGAGTATGAGTTGAAAGCATAGATACCGCATAAATCGGGTATAGATGGAGAAGGTGTGTGGAAAAAGACATGGTCTTTTTGTGGTATCTAGACGGATTGGTAAACGGCCTCGCAAGAAGGCCCCAAAAGCAATGATTTGTTTTCCATCCATCCGACTCCTTGAACGCCTTCCATGCTGTATCCTTCTCAGCCATCCACATCTTATGTCGCCCGCCTTTCCCCATGCCTCGTCCTTTGCTTTTTCAGCCCCAGATCGGCAAAGCACAGCCCCTCAACCAGTCGCAAAAAGATTATCCTCGTCTCGTAGATACTCGCCACAATCCGCCTGCCGAAATGCCACCACACCTGTCGGATCCAACCGCCGCGCCTCGCTCGTGCCCCGCGCCGTGATCCCGAACCCTAGCGGCGTGTCGTTCATGCTATACACCACCACGCCCTGGTGCTCGGGGCAGTCGTCGCTCCAGCGCCCGACGTGCGCCTTGACGATGTTGCCGCCGTACAGGAAGGGCATCTCGCCGTTGGGCTTGACCCAGATCTTGTAGCGCGCGTGCTCGGCGAGGATCGGGAGGGAGGTGATGTGGAGGCGGAATTTGCCGGACTTTGTGAACTTGCCCAGGCAGATGCCGAGGGAGGTGAGTTTTTCGCGCTCTGTGAGAGGCAGATGTTAGTGAGAAGGGAGGGCAGGAGAGGTTGGGGGACGGGGACGGGGACGGGGACGGGCGTACCGATGGAGACGGCGAGGTTGGCGATGGATAGGCGCACGTAGTAGACGCGGTCTTTGTGGATTCGGAAGACATAGCGGTCTGCGTCAGGCGAGTCGTCGAGCGGCGCGATCAGGTTCTTGAGGGAGCCGCCGGTCTGTGAGTGTTGGTGTTAGCGACAAAGCCTAGCTTTTTCCACACTTTGGGCAAGACCGTGACGTACGTAGTGCGCCAGCTTCGTGAACAGCGTCTGCGTCTCGGGCTCGGTGAGGGGACGCATCTTGAGTGTTTGTGGTGGTGTTGCACAAGCAGAACTTGTCTTCTATGTCTGGAGTGAAGGGGGAAGGTTATGGACGGCCGGCGCGAAAATAAATTGGGACATGCGCTTATCGATAAGGGATTTGTTAGCCAGCCAGGCCAGCCAGCCTCGACTGAAATTCCATCCTCTTACAACACTCACTGCACCCTCGAAGACTTCAATGTCATTTAGTTCTAATACGGTTTATAAGGAGTACTTCCGCGTCGGGTCGCCAAGTTCTCGCGATTGAGCCAAAGCCAGCCGATTGCACACAGGGCAAGTGTACCCATAACACTGCCCACTAAAACATTTAGGTTAGCTATTAGCTACCTATCAAGGGATTTACTATCCTGTGGACGTTGGGCTGACGACAAAAGATTAGATAAATATTTGCTGTCAAGAAACGTGCTTGATTCAATAGCAACTTGCTCTATCGTCCACGCATCTTGCCTGTGGAAATTTTCAATGGTCAATGCGAAAAGTGCAGAAACCCACGAAAGTGGTGTCTACCTTTTTTGCAAACAAGTGTATCAGTAAGTACGCACGTACGCTCAGAGAGTTGTTTTGAGAAGGGACTACTAACGAAGACGACTGTCACGACGGTGAAAACTGCGAGTATGTTTGACTGTTGAGATGTCTTGAGCGCGTTTTCTGTGCTGGCCTCTCCTTGCAACAAAGACAGCAGCGTAACCACCTATGCACTATCTGTCAGTGTTGGCTCAATGGAAAGGTCAATGTCATGCTTACCGATTCTCGCACTTTCAGTGCATCCTCGTCAAGCCTCTTCGTGATACTATCAAGTCTCTGAATCGCAGATTCTCTTGGGCGCAGTTACAGGGAAGATCAAAAGCTTTGTTTTTGTGCAAATCCTCCCATATTCGCACTTGATCTTCGTGAGCTCGCTGTATCATTGTGACTTCGTTGATGATATCGTCAATCTCGACCATGCAGTCGGTTGGTAATCCAAAAGCATCAATGAACTTGTCGTCGGACTTCCCAAGACCTTCTCTGAAGGATTCGTAGCACTTCAAGATCAGACGCGACTGCGCAAGAAGACTCATATCCAGATTAGTCTCTGTATGCTATCTTCTTTTTGAGGTGATTAGTGACATGTTCGAAACTTACAATGCGGACGATCTCTCCCGAGAAAGCGTCTTGGTAAGTGAACTGTCGTCCAAACGCAACAAAACTTGGCTGAAATTCCAGGCAAGCCTCGATAATGTCATGAAGCACTTCACCACTTCCACCTTTTGACTAATCCCTCGTTTCAATTCCCGCGTGGATATACTCGGGAAAAGTGTTCGACTCGGAAGAGTCCCAACAGGCCGAGCACGTGGTGACAGGGACATCTACAGTAAAATCACGCAGAGTACTAAAGTATTTGAAATACATGTATTTAGATCCTTTTCAAATACAATACAAATACAATACAATACATATATTTAGACCCCCAAAAAATACAACACAATACAACACGTATGAATACGAAATACATTTAGTACTCTGAAATCACGATGGTCAGAGGGAGAAACAGAGCGCGTGCACAAGGAAGGGTGAGCTTTGTGTTATGTACTCACTGTTGATTTTCCAAAGCCAAAGCTGCGGTACCACAAGAACACTTTGTGTTCCTTGGTATGCCATATGCTTGATTCCAGTGTTTAGATCGGCTTTCAAGACGCTGTCCTCAGTATCCGGTGCTGCTTCGTATGGTGTTTTGGACGGTCCAGCTACATTCCAGCGATTGGATTTCTCTCGCAGGCCTGTCCGAAAGTTATTGGTGAGCCATTTCAAATATCATGATTCCATGTCGGTCCGCTAGATCGGAACTGTAAGAGGCCCGATAGGATCCTCGCGATGATGGTGTATGAAACGTGACAAGACTTGGTCCGAATTGGCCTTCCGGACCTGTTCCCGACGAATGTCTCTGTGGAAGTAATGGTCTAGATTCCGAGTCTTGTGGCTCCGGAGTACTTTCTGAGCATGTCTCAGCCGTTCGATATGATCAGTTTCCGTGGAGGTAAGTATTTTGTCGTCTGCAGAGAGCAAATCACGAGACCGATCATTAGTCGAATTCATGCTCACACTGCCCATATTGTCATCAACGAATCCAGGCCAGATTCTGTCGATGTCAATGAAAGGCATCTCATCGTGAGTTAGCAAATTACATGGCCAAGCCGGTGGTTCTCTTGAGCAAACCAAACAAGAACGCGAGATTGCTCACCACAACCGAGCCAACCGCGTACGGCGGAGTCTGCTCCCGCTTCTCGAGGGTGGCTGTCGCATACTCAGCCTGCCCCCAAATGAACAAAGGAGCGATGGGAGAATGAAGCATGCTTGCCAAGGTGTCAACTTTTGGCGATGAATTGTCGCTGGTGGCGATGGCACCAATGTCCGTGTGCTTGGGATGCACAGCCCTGCCCCAAGTGATCTTCGTCTTACGCTCTGATTTAGTCTCGCTTTTCCGCAAGAAGAGTGATCTTCCTTTGCCCTATACACAGAAAATGAGTCCAGGTGCGCATAGATTACGTAGGTATGAGATCTCGAGGAACAAATTGTGTTCATGGATAGCTCTGAACTCACCTAATCAGTGACGGCGGGCAAGATCTGTCCATGAACAGCACAATCTCTGAAAGGATTCGCTCGATCGATTTCATAGACGGTGTCATGGATGAATGATAGTATTGCAATAAGCTCTGTGTGCAGAGGACCATGGCGGTACATCACTCCAGACGTCCTTTCGCCCTGTTAGTTAGCAAAGTGTTTTCGGTCGATTTAGTGTCTGAGGACTGCATTACCTCGACCCATGATCGCTACGAGCTTGTAAGTATACAGACCGAGAGCGAATCTTAGGATTTGTGCTCACATTGTTCATCGGGAAATGGATCCATCTAATCTGACTCCTCTGATTTTGGAGGCAGTATCTGCGGAAAGAGTCATCTCCCAGATCCCATTGCCATCCGTTCTTCACACAAGAGGCGAACCAAAGCTGTCATTGAGAAATGTTGGAGGGAATCTGAACACGCTTGCCGTTCTCTTTGGACCAGGCTTGACTTGCATGGGGTTCGTAGTTTTCTCGAGACAAGACCGGTCCGTAAATTGCTTCCGCGACTGACTGAACACGTGGCGGGAAACGAACATTCAGGGGATCCGGATGGCCTACGGCTGCTGTCACGTTTACCGAGAACCATGTCCATACGGGGAATCGACGGTAAAGGCTGCGTTTCTCATGGAGAACAATCACTCTCAGCTGCAAATAGCGCCACCTGAAATGCCGAATGAAGTCAGCCACTTCGATATGGCCGGCGTTGGATGCTAAGGCAGCAGCGTCAGGCATAAAGGCATGGCTCGACGCGTGATGCGAGTTGGCTCCTTGATCAAGTAGAACGGCGACATCGTCCTTGACACCGCGTTTTGCGGCTAGTTGAAGTGGTGTCAAGCCGCCTGATGTTTTCCCGTTTACATCCACTGTTTTCACTTTCGGCAGGAGGTCGATCATCTCTGCGTTGCGCTTTTCTACGGCCAGATGTAGAGGGCTCTTTTCATCGCGATTCTGAATAGTGGCATCCCAAAACCTCGTTTTGTGCAACACTCGACGAAATGTGTCTGATGGGAATGTAGCCACCAACATGTGTAGAATCGTCTCCCTACGCTCGTTCTTCATATCTCGCAGCCCCACATGTGGCTGGTCCAACATGAGGCTCACCGTGTGCTCAATGTTGTGCCACATTCTCGCTAAGTCAGTATTGATTTTGGGCATACAGCCAACGTGCAGCGCGGTGTCTCCGTCTATGTTCTGAACGAGAACATCGAGACCTCTTTCCAGCAGCAAATTTGCAATGAAAGTATCCGGCATCACCAAATGAAGAGCCGTATCGCCTGTGCTCTTGACTCGGGTGTTGAGTGGAAGCTCTGGATGCCGTAACAAGATCTTGACGACTGGCAGGTTCTTGCTTCTAGCGGCTATGTGCAGCGCATTGTGTCCTTCGGTGGTGATAGCAGTCATGTCTTCCGGACCACCAAGTTGCAGAAGAGTCTCGACGCACCGTGCGAGAGCCGCCGGACTCGATTACATCCATTCTTCTGTCTCGGCTCCACAATGCAGAGGCAGAAATCCTACTCGATTTGGAAGCTGCACTCTAATGCTTGAGGCTTCGAGTAGCTGCCAAATACCGTGTGTTCTGCGTCTGGCTCGAGACTTTATTGACATTGATGCTGGGGACCTCGAGAAGAAGTTTGATCGTTGAGCCAGTTTGTTGCTTGCAGGCAAGATGTAGAGGAGTCTCTCCTCTTGCGTTCCAATTGTTCACGTCGATGCCAGGAACGGTGCCCAACAGAACATTGACGATATCTGGGTACTCTTCCGTGCAAGCCACATGAAGTGCGGCTTCTCCCGACCAAGTTCCTCCTTTCGAGAGTTAATTGACTGCGAAGTCAGTACCAGAGGCCAATATCTCTCGTACTCTGTCCAGTTCTCCACGACCGACAGCTTCAATCAGAGTTTCTGTTGCGTTGACGACATCCTGCGGCTGGCAGACGTGGACTGAGTGGGTTCGTCCGTGTGCTGGAAATACGTCGTCATTTGGACTATCTCCAACTATTACTGCTCGAAAAGAATCGAACTTTTCACTGGGCAGAAGTGATAAAGACCGTGACGTGTGCAATGCCTTCAATTTCCGGGGCCAGCGAACGACGCTGCTATCCCCAGACGTCAATGCAGGCTCCATCAAATGGATACTTGGGTTTCGGTGACGCGCCTCGAACGGTAGAGACGGCAAGTGAACATACGAGGATAAGGAGAAAACGTCTGGCCAGGCTGTCTCAAAATTTCCGCACGAAGCTGCAGCTGTGTCTGATTTTGTCAGCAACTGCATCAGCAGAGAAAAGAAACTACTGGTGTGGCTCTCGAGACAGCGCTGGGTGGGGTAGCATTCATCACACGTGAGTCGGCACCAAATTATTAACACTGTCATCGCTTCATTTTCGTTCTACCACCTGATTTCTAGCTGCTGAAGAGCGTAAAGACCTCTCTGATCGCAATGACAGTACAATACCGTGAAGAAACCCTAAACTCCCCGGGCCTGCGTTCCAACAAAAACATCCAATCTACTTCGCTTGCTCACGCAGGTGCCTGGGCACCCACTTGCCAGCTCCGCCAGACTTGAGAGGCTCGGCGGCTGGTGCGTCTTTAGCATTCTCATCACCACGGCCAGAGAAGTTGCGGCCTCCAGCAGGGCGCTCAGAGCGCTCGAAGCTGGATCCCGCGGCGCGCTCAGGACGGTCGAAGCCGCCTGCACCACGCTCGGAACGCTCAAAGCCAGAGCCGGCAGGACGCTCGGATCGCTCGGGACGCTCGTAGCGCTCAGAACGCTCGGGGCGCTCAGTACGCTCGGGAGCGGCCTCGCCGCCACCTGCGACCTTCTTGGCAGCCTCGCGCTCGCGCCAGCTGGGCTTGTTGCCAGTCAGGGCAAGCTTTGGTGGTCCGCTCGCACGCTCCGCAGGCTCGGTGCGCTCGACAGGGGGCGCGCGCTCAGCAGGGGGAGGGGTTGGCCGAGCAGCAGGTGCCTCAGGAGCCGCGTCCAGATTCTCGCCCTTGGCTCTGGCAGCCTCACGTTCACGCCAGCTAGGCTTGTTGCCGGCGATGGCAAGCTTTGGTGGACCAGCAGAGCGATCAGAAGAGTCGGTGCGCTCGATGGCAGGGGGTGCTCCGCGGACAGGCAGGCCACCACGGGCGTCCTTCTCGGCCTTACGGCGGGCCAGAGCTTCCTCCTCGCGACGGGCCTGCAAGGCCGCCTTTTCCAATGCCTCCTGGCGCTCCTCCTCGCGCTGCGCCTTGATGCGAGCGAACTCCTCCCGACGCTGAGCCTCCTTCTGCTCGCGCTCCTCCTTGTCCCGGGCTGCCTTCTCCTCGGCGTCCCGCAGTGCTTGCTCCTTCTCTTCGCGCTCGCGCTTCTCGCGCAGCTTCTTCTCCCGGTACTCGCGCTTGCGCTCCGCAATGGCCTTTTCGAGATCACGAGAAGCAGCGCGTTGCCGCTTGTCGTAGTCTTCACTCCTGGTCTGGGTAAGGTTGGCCCTGAATTTCTCGTAGTACGGCACAAGACGCTGGACACGGTGCTTGAGCTCGACGGATGCCGCGTGTTGCTCCTTGGACTTGTCAAGACGTTCCTTCTTCTCCTTCTCGTATGCGACTTGATCTTCTGCACGCTGCTTCTCGTAGTCTTCACCAAGCTTCTTGGCTTCCTCCTTACGGAAGGCACGCTCGAGGTGGTCGATCCGCTTGCCGGTGATTCTCAACTTCTCGTTGACGTCGTTCTTGACACGCTCCAACTGAGCGAGCTTCATGGCGCGGAGACGGCTGCTGTCTAGGTTGGCGAGGTCTTCCTCATCGATGCCAAGTGCCTTCGTCTCGAGCTTGAGCTCCTTCAATGTGCTCTCAACCTCGCGACGCTGGATTTCTTGGCGCTCCCGTTCCAGACGTCTCTGCTCGCGGTCCTTGAGCTCCTGCGCCAGACGCTGGGTCTCAGCCTCTTGCAGTTGCTGATCGCGCATGCGCTTGGCATTGGCAGTCTCACGCTCGATGCGAGCCTTGATCTGGCTTGCTTCCTCCTTGCGCTTCTGAATGACCTCCTTCCTGGCCAGAATCTCCTGGTGCTCTTGGGTCGCGCCGGCCTTGGCACGGGCAAGCACTGCCTGTCGTGCCTTGATACGATCCTCGTTGAAAGTAGGATCGATGTAGTAGCAGGTAGTGTGCAGTGTCTTGTACAGACGAGTCAGTTGAGTACGCACAATCTCAGAAGGCGTGCTCTGAAGTCTCTGCACAGAGCCGCTGTCGGTCTCGGCAGAACCGGCGCCGGAGCCTGTGGTGACAGCCTTGGACGAGGAGAAGATGTCGCTGTCGAAGCTCAGCACACCTGTGGCGTGGTCCATGCGGATGGCGAGATCGCCCTTCTTGTTGCCGTTCATGATGAACTTCTCAATGGTCGCACGAGACACCTGGAAAGGCTCAGGGAACTGGGCCAGGTTCTCGACATAGGAAAGGTCCACGGTCTCATACACTTGCGACAGCTGCTGGAACAGACGAGTGAGGATGACCTGTTGCAGGGGCAGAACATACTTCTCCATCTCGGGGTCCGCGCCAATTTGAGCAAGAATGGGCGAGATCTTCTTGCAGATGGACAGAGGGTGGAAGTCAACCTCAAGAATGTTGTACAGCTCACGGATCTCAGGACGGACACGGCGCAGAAGTTGCTTGGCGCGGATGTCCTGGAAGAGCACAGCACGAGTAGGTGCCTGAGTCATGCCAAGCAGGTGTGTGAGACGAGAGTTCTTGTTCTTCCTGGCCTCGTCGAAGTCCACCATGGCACCACGAGAGCGGGTCGTGCTAATGACGGGGATGGAAAGAGCGGACAGCAACACAAAGGACGCCGCCTTTTGAAGCTCGGTCTCGGTGGTGGGTGGGTTGTCAGACTTCTTGCTCTGGCCGGTGGCGACGAGGTTGGCGGACTGGCGAAGCAGCTGGTAGTATCGGTTCCAGGCTGCGGCATGGAAGAGGTAGTTCTCGCCCACGAGGAAGATGCGAGTGAGCTTCTCGTAGTAGTTGGCCATCATGACATTCTTGGGAGGACGCTTGCTCAGGTTGAGCAGAGTGTGGATGTCCTCGACGCTGCGGAAGGCCTCCTGCCACAGCTCCAGCTCGACGGCGACGTTCAGCTGCTGGAAGCGAGTCTCAAGGTGACGCTGCAGGGTGTCGGGGTCGTTCAAGTTGATAGCATGCATCTGCTGAGAGTACTTGGCGGCGGTCTGCACATGGTTGCGGAGCAGTTCACAAAGACGGCGGAACTCGGTCTTGCGGGTGTATTTCAGGCAGAAGTCGAAGGCCTGGGTGGCAGTGCTTTGGTAGAGGAGCTCGAGACGCGCGTTGTTCCGGAGAATGTCGAGAACGGTGCGGTATGCCTCCCACAGGAATTTGAGCCAAGGAGTGACGATGGCACGGTCGGTGCGGTCCTTTGACTGCTCGCCCGAGACAGTCGCAAGCAGGATCGACTCTGGGGTTTCGCTGGCCTCCAGATCGTCCACACCCTCGGCGCCGGCAGTTGCCTCAAGGCTGGATTGAACCTCATCGGCCTTTGCTTGGGCGACAGTAACCTTCTCAGCAGCGAGCTCGAGGAACTTCTTGAGGACCAGCTCGATGGTGCCGACGTTACTGTTCTGTGCAATGTTCTTGTATTGGTAAAGGGCGTCCTTTGTCAACTTGCCCTTCTTTTGCTCGACGGACTGCTCAACGAGCAGGACCATGACAGGCTCCAACGACGCGATGGGAACATTTCGCGATCGCTTCGAGGTGATGTGCTCGTGGAGGAGGGTGAGGGCCGCGGGAGCCTGGCCGACGCCGATGAGCTCATGGGCGCGTTTGAGGACATTCTCGGGCTTCTGGTGGGGTGGAGGCGGCATGCTGGGCAGCAGTCACCTCGAAAGGTTGATAAAGACTTGCTGTTGTCGTAGATCGCGACAATAGTACTGGTATCTGGGGTCAGCTTTGTTGGTCCCGATGGATATCTGTTTGCGCGGGGTGGCAGTGGCCAGATTCCGGTGGGTTGGTTGAGTAGGAGGAGTTGGAAAACTGACTGAGGCTGACGGCAAAAACTCGACGTTCGCTGTTGCGCAGGGGCCGCCGACCCGCGCTTGCCTTGTTTCGTGGCCACCCAAAGGAGGTTAGCGTAATCAGGTGACCGCAACCTTTGTCGCTTTCTGTCTCTGTTTTGGGGACAACAATGACAAGAAGAATCGAAATGCTACAGACAGAAGAGGAAATACAAGTAGTACATGGGCATACCAGACCCTTTTCTAGCTACTTTGAACAAAGTGTTGGTGATGTTGAAAGTAAGAATGAGGGGCGTGTGTCGTAACCCCGCCTGAGCCGGAGTATCGCTTATAAGCATTTTGATGAATGAAATGGACAAACTATGAGCATATGAAAGCATGACTATGATGCGTAAGGACTGAAACAAACGGCCGTGGATCTCCCGTCCGTGAGTCTGTCAGGATAACGTGCAGCACATGCAGCAGGAGAGCCATCCGTCACTCACAGTAGACGCATTCCTCTTGGAACATGGAAGGTATCCGTGTCCGTGATGATTGCTGAATCATCGCCTGTAGAATGGTCTGCGCGAAAACCTGTAGTACCTCGCGGAAAGCTCGTGAAGATAATCAGCCGTAGTATAACCAACAGTGAGTGGGTCAACTCTGGGGAACAGAGTCCTCTCTTCCGGTGGCCTGGCCCTTGAGAAACTTATCGGCACGGCCCCACTAGATAAGAGGTGCACTTGGGTGACTGAGACGAACAATTGGGACGGTCAGACAAAGATGGCTTCTGTGTTTGGAACTCCATTTTGTTTCAACGTTGCGTGATTGGGTTCGGGTTCTGATCCTGGTTTTGAAAGTCTAGCTTGCGTATCACCTGTTCACTTGTCAAGTTGCTTCTTGCCAATGCCGGACTGATCAGAGCTTGCACTTTCTCATCTCCGGAAATGGATCCTTTGAGTGCAATATCAGAACAGCCCCTGTCTTGTTTATGAGCCAATCAACAATTTGATGCTTGATCCATACAGCTCCAGTGCCTCCCTGCCGTGTTGTTGATGCTATTGGAAATCACCGAATTTTGTCTGAAAGAACTGGATATTTGAGCTTCAAGTTGCGGTCATTCATTGTACTAGATTGATATGTGATATCCATGAATGAGTACTTAACAGCAGTGAATGGAACTCCAAGGGAGTCTTGATGCAGATCCCACTAGTTGACCCACATCCGATGCTCCAGTGCTCAGTGCTGCACAAGTGCATGTCCTTCCAGGGCACTCGACCCCTGTCTGAAGGTGAACCCGTGGACTTCAGTGGTGCTTATTGTGCTTACCTGAGCAAGCTGGGCCTTTGTTAGGCAGTCCTGGCAGCCTACATACTGGGCTGGTCCCTTGCCCTTGCACATTGACCTCTCTTGTCTGCCGTCTTCATTCCCTCCTTTACCATTCCAGTCAGCCACGACAACGACAGTCCCCTTCTTTCAAACGACCAACGCATCTGTCTGCCATCTTCAATCCCTCCATATCCGAGCCGAGACAGAATCACTCATCTCCAATCTGAGCTGTAAGTCAAAGACATTCTTCTATCTGTCCTTTCCTTGTGCACCTAGGCCACCTTCGCACTGCAGCCCCGGAACTCAGAAAAACAATCGCCAATTGTCCTACCGACCGCTCGTCAAACCTCACCTGGCACTTGGCACCGGCTCCGTTAATCATTCGACTGCACTGCCCTCGCCTTATGACCTGTCGATCAAGTTCCGGACCACGATCCACGATCCACGACCCACGATCACGATTCGTCTACCTGCAGTCGAGTCTTATGTCCAATCTCTTGTCTGCGGTTCAGGGACCATCACCGCCAATTTCGCCAATTGACCGCTCCATGCAATCGCGACCCGCCGCTGCAATTCCACCTACGCATGCAACTTCAAGCGCACCCTGACTGACCACCGCCATGTCTTCCTCTAAGCAGATCTCGAACGAAGAGCGCGACAAACCTACACGTCGCTTGATTCCACGCTCACCCAGCCAGCCGGACCTGTCGCAGGGCCTGCCGCCCTCCACCAACTCCAACGCCTCGCGCTCCGAGCTCGCCGACATAGATCGTCGCGAAACCGATCCAGCCTTGGTGGCTGAAGACGCCACCCCCGACTCCGCAATGCCTCAGTACACCTCCCGTGACGTCGGCGACCCGACGCAGATCAAGAAGAACAAGCAGTCGATGGCCGACCTAAAGCTGCGCCGGTTGACTGAGCTCAACAACCGTCTGCGTGAGGACCTCGAGAGAGAACGCATCCCAGTCTCCCAGGCCAGTAAAAGGTGAGATCATGTCCAACCCGGATGTCGGGTAACGCAACTGTGTTTGTTTCCTTGGAGCTGCGACATGCCTTGCTGACCTTTTTCGCAGCATCATCGCCTATTGTAACAGCACCCGGGATTACATGGTGCCTTCTGTGTGGGGCGTCGTTCCGAAGGGCGAGGACCCTTACGCGCCTCAACAGAGCGGTGGTTGCTGTTCGGTCATGTGATTGTTTGGCACGGAGAGATAAGGAAATGAGGTCTATTCTGAAGGGACACTCCAAAGGTCGACAGGCGAAGCGATCATCATCATCGGCATAATGCGAGCACAAGCGGCGACATTCATATGCGAGAGAAAATATCCGCCATTATTGCGGCTGCCTTTTGCGTTGTTCTCGGCGTTATTACGTGGACAAAAGGGAATCTCGAAGCCCTCTGCTAGATCAGAGAAAGGGTCAAAGCGTGACTAGCGCTGGCGTTTGCGGACGCAAGGGATTGAGAAACTGGCCTCGCATGGATATTACGATTCTCTGGCCGTCTCGAGGGGAGGGCCAGCTTCTGAGGGGTGCTGCTGGGTGCACCGCGGTTGGGGGCCGTAACGATAATGGTTTTCTTTTCATCATACCACAACAACAGGCCTCTGCATGTAGGCCTTTGTGGGCACTGCCAGAGGGATAATTCGGCATGGTTTTAATACTGCGATACACAGCTTTTTTCTTCACTCGTACCTCTGTCAGTTTAGGCCTCCCCCCGAAATCGTGAATACCCTCTAGTTGAACATCGGTCACCCGATGACCAAGAAGCTGCTGCGTGACTGCATTCTCTTCCACCACCTGACAGAAAACCCCTCAGCCATATCGGCCGGTGTTACTCGACGCGCAAGGCTCGCCCAATTAACCGCACATGCAGATTGGAAGATGCCGCCATTCAAATCTCCGTGACAAGCCCAATACCTCAGGGAAAAGCAGCCACAAAAACAAGCACAATGGTGAGGGCAGGCAGCCACGGTGACACCCGAATAAACCTTGTCCACCTTGGACTTCTCTCCCGAGACCTCCTCTCACGGACTACAGCTGCGCGTGCGCGCCTTTGTGGCACGATGGTGTTCTTGATGGTCCTGTGGATCGAAGGAGGCTCGACACAGGGCTCTAACTTCGGAAGGGCGCAATGTCGGAGCTTTGTTTTGTGTTTCATTGGTGTGAACTAACGATAATAGACCAATGGGTTCGCGATGAGCAGCTCGCTGTGCTTGCGCTTGCAGTCTCGCTCTTCCTGCTCCTGTCCGCCAGGGCAGTATGACGCGACAGCTGGACCTGGCCTTGACATTGACAGCAAGCCGAGGGAAGTCGCCGACAGACACATGATCCGCGGGGTCCGTTTGGCCTGAGCAGGCTCTGGTTATCTGCTCTCCATGTCCTTACTTTACTGCCCTCCTCTGACAGCCTCTTACTAGGCAAAACGCTGACCAGTCCCGACCAGATTCTGGCGCGATAGGTTGACCAGCGACGGAGCACCCTCAGTGTTTGCCACTCACGACGATGGTCTTTGCTGCGACCTAGACTGAGACCTGTCACTAATCCCAGCTTCTACGCGTTGACACGTTTACACTGTCCGAACAAGCGCTGCAAGATCCCGGAATGACATTTGGTCTACATCGGCTGTACTATGCAATACTCTAAAATAGCCTTCATCTGCGCCCACCAACGCCCAGGAGAATCAACTGCTCGTCGAATTGAAAGAAACCCCACTAGTCGTGTTCAAATTCACCGCAAAACTCCACGCCGAATCGCTCGCATCATGCCCCGTCGTCAAGTTCGTCTTCAGATAGCACGTGTACGCCGAGCTGATCGACCCCGTCGAGCCCCAGCCAGCGCCCTGGCACTGATCCGTACTGGCACACACGTCCATGCAGGCTTCCATGCTGACGGTGTCGACCGAGGCGAGGTCTGCGCCCTCGTCGCCTGAGAAGTCGACGTCGCAGTAGAGGCGGAATTGGACTACGCTGGCTGCGTTGGCTGTGTAGAGGGTGTTGCTGTGGGGGTGGGTTAGCTAAGGATTCTGGCTATGGGTTTTCAAGATCGAGAGTTGGTTCAAAAGGAACTTACTTCTGTGCTGGACAGGGGATCGTGGCTGCTGCTGTCGACGAGGGCGCCGGTGAGAAGGTCGTCGTTGGCTCGGCCGTAGCAGTCGGCGTAGCGGTAGAGTTGTTGCTTGATGCGACAGGACTGCTTTCCGCCTAAGTCAGTAGGAAGAACATCGCGGATCGATAACCTGTGAAGCTCACGTTGTGGATCTCTGATTTGCCTTAACTCCTAGCCCAGCGCCCAGCCCAATCACCAGCGCAACAAGCGCGAGAATGATCACGAGCACAACCCAGAACACCTTCTTCTTCATTCCCAAAACCATCGGCTCCCTCGTCCCGGCTGCGGCGTGCGGCGCACCGTACCCTTTGTCCGTGGAGTATGGCGGTACTGGCGGCTGCGGGTTGTAGTGCTCGGGGTATTGCCCATGGCCCGGGTTGTAGGGCACCGTTTCGATGCCCTCGCCCGAGTGTTGTCCATGCTGGGGAGCGGCCTGGCTGCCGATGTGCGAAGAGAACGCCATGGTCGGACTTGTGGGTTTTGTGGAGCAGATGGCAGCGGAACAGTGGAGAGGGCCTTGAAATGAGCACTGAGCAAGTCAAGGGCAGGCGCCAAATTCATATATATGTCGATAAACAAATAAGCAGCCACACCTGCTGCAATAATAATTATTTCGAATGTGTACTGCCTTAAATAAGCTAGTGCTCACGAATCTTGCTTCTCTGGTACATTAAGCTGCTGCCTGGCTCCACTATTAATAGCTGAGTGCCGGGCCACCTAGTCGGTCTTGGCAGCTCACTTCTGTATGTACAGTGCTGATCCCCAGGGGAAATGAAGAATCCTGTTCTCCTGGTTTTGCGCCTGGCTCGGCTTATACCTTCAACCACGAACTTCAGCTATTTTCAAGTCTGTCCTGCTTCCCGAATACGGCAGGCTGCCGGAGCCAGATAACACACAGCCACCTATATAATTCTGTCGCGGTATAGGAATTGGGCGCCAGCGCGTATGGACAAATCAAACGTGGAAAATTCGCCAATAGGATGATCTCCGGACGTGTACCTAAGTGTTATATCGTGAAGGACTACTAATGTAGTAGTAGCTACCGGAAGGATGAACAAGCGCATCCGTTGCGCCCGGGCAGCCACACACCACTAAGTTGTAAATTGAGCGCTAAGAAGCGCCTGTAAGGAGGTAGTATATATCTGTACACGAGGCGTCCGCCGTCTTGCACAGCCAGCGCAAATACCTGCATGACCACAGATTTACGAAACAGAGATATTCCAAGATTCACCTGTGGGGGGTATCACCCCTAGAATAGTCAATTCCGGGATAACCACTTCTAAGATGATCCTTTCTGGAATAAGCACCTCTAGGATAATCATCTCGGGACGATACCTTGCTACGCTGTGCCTCATGCCCACATGTATTAGGCCTCACGTGATGCCCTTGAAGTTCAACGTCCTCAATGTGTTCCTTTCGATAACTCAATTCCGGCTGCCCAATGGAAGCAGCGCTGAATCAAGTCCCAAGATGTCACAGTTGGCGCTCCCAGGCTATGTTGTATCATGATCGGATGCAGCACAATCGCCCGTGATATAGTGGCTCATGGAAAGACTGCCACGCCATCTAGGATACTTACCTTCGGCCTACTACTTAGTATCCTGCCTGCCTAATCGCCTGTGTTCTCAAAAAACAGCAGAGACCGATTGGTGACATCTGCAGACCAACCACACTGGGTGCACCAGATATACTTACTATATTGCAAGAACATAAGACCTTCTTGTGTGGTCTGCCACACCCACCCTTGCCAATCAAAATTAGCATCTTGATATACGACAAACAGATATAAACTATGTACTGTTTGGCAACCGAGCCACATCGTATATCCGCTATACTCAATGTATTCATATTCGATGACACAGTTCGATTTGCATTACTCCCACACGCGCCAATGTCTAGTAGCAGAGACAACACGCTGTCATCATCAGCTTCCCGCTTCACCCCCGTCACAGCCTCTCTCTTGACTCTATCAACAGCGTTTGGCACAGCCTCTGCGGCCTGAGACCCGGGCAACTGATCCAACAAAACAAGCTCTCCGTACAGCTCGTCGCCGAGTATCTTGCGGAACGCCTCGCTGCGGAAATCCTCCGTCTTCCTCTCGAAAGCCTTGAGCTCCTGCATGTATGCGGCCATCGCTACCGCATACTCAGCGCCCTCCTGCTTGGTAACGATCAACGTCTGGCAAGTGCGACCGCCGCAGCCATTTGGATCTGTGGACAGTGCAAACAGGTGAGGATACCGCATGAGGTTCTGTTCTATCTTTTGGCGATTAGTTTGTGTGTCGCAGAACTCGCCCGTCTGACGGTGTGGGTCTGTGAGGAACTGATTGACGGCTAGACAAAGCATGCACGGCCCGCTCTGACCGTATCTATAGCAGGCGGAACAGGCTCGCGGCTTGAATGCCCATCCTTCAGGCTTGGGCGGCATTGCGGGAGGACTGTGTACTATGTATGTTCGAAGAAAGTGCTCGACCAACTTCTGCGCCGGCTCGATGAAGGGCGCTTCAGCTTCATGTAGGCCATGTGCTAGAGTGTCGAGGAACTTGTGCATGAGATTAATGTCATGGGTGTATCCCACGATCTGTGGCTGTGGTATAGGACAGTGCTGCGTGATGTGGTCGTTGCTCAACCTGAAGAACTCAGTGACTTCCTGAATCCAGCCGTTCACCAGACACGCTTCGACAACGCCGAGAGGGCGGTTGCCCTCGTCCACATCTATCTTCGATTTCAGCGAATTCCGTTCCTTAAAGAGCAGAAATCGAGGCTTTCGAGACGCAGGCGACCGAGTTGGGCGTCCAGTAGCGCTTTAGCAATACGGTCGCCTCCTGGCATGATATTAGTGTCGACCAGAGCCTCAATAATCTTGCCGACAAGTGCTCGGTCTTGACAATCTTCTAGTCTTGGAAGCAGTCTGACAGAGGATTTCACGTCAGTGGTCTTCCGCTTTGGCCACAAGCAAGGGGAGACTTACTTTGCTGACACCCCGTCCCCATCGTTCCACTTTGAGATTGTCAAAGCCATGAGACCATCAAAATCAGCAGCTATCAAGTTGGGCCTCGACTCGAGTATCCTGGTTTTTGAAGAACTTGCCCAGGCTCTGAAAGAGGCTTTCGTTTCATCCTGCTTAAGCCATTCTTCGAATCTCTCGACTGCAGCAAAAAGGCTTGTGAGGTTGACTGGGGCACGGAAGATCTCTCACCATCTAGTAGAAGCCCAAGTCAGCAATAATCTCTGGGTAGGAGTAGTTGTCTTCACACAAGGGCAGTAGACTTGCCGCTTCGTCCATTCCGAGTCTCGAGGCGCAGAGCCCGCCTTCTGCAAAGGGAAGCAAGCTTATGCACCAGCTCATCCGGAACATGACCTGAAACTGTATAGGACTTGATCACTTTGCGGTAAAGCTCGTCGTCTCCGGTCTTCCATGCTATGGCCATTGCGATCGAGCGGAGGCTGTCCACATGGTCGCCGCCGGGAATTTGGGCATTGGGATGCTTCACGTCCAGTGCGTTCTTCATGAAGTCAATGGTGTGATTCCGGATATCCAAATCCTTTGGATTCTTATAATCTTCCACCACGAGTAGAATTAACTTCATGTCATTCGGGCCTTGCATAAGCTCGTGCAACTTTGCTTTCGGAACAAGAACAAAAGCCTATTGCTGTATGTCAGTGCTGCACAGCAGGAACAGAGAAACAACAAGGGAGAAAGGAAGGATTCGAGACGCACAGAGTTGTGGCATCTGAACAGAGAAGGCTGGTTTTCGTTCCCAGTGAATTCACCCTCCTCAGTCTCGTCAGGAATTCGTCCTCCGTAGGGATCAGCCCCAAGGATGGCATCTTCCCTAATCTGGATCTGCTCCGAGACTGCCTTTCCTTCGGGAGTGCAGAGGCAGTCAAGGGAAACGCCATTCGTATTCTCTTCGTCCACGTCCTCGTGAGGGTAGTCGCGCCATAGTCTTCGTATTCCATCTTCTGGACGTTGGCTAGAAAGATGTACATTCCGGTCTCGGCACAAAGACTTCGCAGACTTTCAAACACAGCTCCTATGTTAGACGGACCGAGTAGTCAACCTGAAAGATGGAAATCAGTGCCTGCATGAGATCTCGCCCGACAGAGATAGCAAGAAATTGATGATGGATTCCACGACAGCACACTTACAACAGTCTCATCGCCTCAGCCAAAGGGCGCCGATCTAGCAATTGCTTTGATCTGATCGGCGTACACTTCCGGCAGTGGTAACGGTATGGTGACACCGGCCACCTCAATACCAGGGTTGACGGAACGCGTGTACGTCTTTTGGCTGGCAAACTCGCCGAATGCCTCAATATTGTTGATACTGTCGGCGAGCTGGGCCTTCCAGTAAATCTTCTGCACATGAGGGGGCCATTCCATGATCAGCTACAATTAGACGTCTGATCAGAGTGAGTGAAAATAGTGTAGATGGCAGAGTGGAGTCGAATGCGACGCAAGGGTAGACGTGCTCCTACAAACGCGTGAAAGTTAGCAATGGAAGACTTCCGACTCGCCCACACGCGTCGCGATAGCACGTGTGCGGAAGCCACACATAGCTATCGCGTCACTCGAAGGCGGAATCGTGTAGAGAATCGCAATTCGCCGTTCATCTAACACGTCAATGAGACTCGTTTTCGCTGAGGTTCACAGAGCTTCGCAGCGACTGATCTTCGACCACGCGTGGTTGAGCTCGCGGGTTCGACCTCCGATGCAAAGATGACGTGTAGCCGAGTCCTGAAGTTCGCGCGGAGTCACGCACTTCGGAGATATCTAGGGCCTAGAAACCTTGTGCAGAAGATGCCAAAGACTAGGTCGTGATGACTGTTGATGTTGGAGGCTGACCCGACCCGGCGATCCGGGACTGGCTCCGGGACGGCCCCACAGCGCAGAACAAACGCCGGCCGCCGGCTTTCGGCCGATTCAAGTAGCAACCGGTTGCAACTGCATATCATCATGACTGTTGCATCAATATACCACAAGGTATACCAACAAACCGTGGACCCTTTCACTTACCATATTTAGCACAGACCTGCTACTTTCCATTCAAACTCGTCCCAACATCATGGCGGACTCATGCACCACAGACGCAGGCTCCAACGCCCCATTTCCACTGCCCCGGGTGACTATCAAGTTCTGCACGCAGTATGCGGCCGCCCTTCCACATCTTAGTCATGATACACGATCACTAACACCCCCCAGATGCAAATGGAACCTAAGAGCCGCATACGTGAGCCACCCAGCCCAGGCCCAATCACTCCCCACGCTTCACCCTGACATGCTGACCCGCCAATCCTCCCATCTAGTTCGCCCAAGAGCTCCTCTCAACTTTTTCCACCAGCCTCGGCGAAGTCGCCCTCCAGCCCTCCACAGGCGGAACCTTCATCGTCGAGATATTCCACCAAGCACCCTCCACCCCATCCTCCTCCTCCACCACCACCGCGCCTCCAATTCCGTCCCACCCTCACATCGCCTCCACAGTCCTCTGGGACCGCAGCCACGACGGCGGCTTCCCCGAGACCAAGGAGCTCAAGCGCCGCGTGCGCGACGTGATCGAGCCGGGCCGCAACCTGGGCCACGTCGACCGGGACCACCTCAAGCCCAACGCCGCTGCCGCGGAGGGAGCACCAGCGGCAGCACCGGCAGCAGAGGCGCCCAAGAACGACGACAAGAAGCAGCAGCTACCCTCGCGCGAAGAGCTCGAGGCTGCCGGCCCAGCGGGCGCCGGATATCCAGGGGCGAGCGAGGCTGCCGCGGTGCTGGTTGATGATTTGCAGGGGAAGAAGAAGCAGGGTGTGTGTGAGGATTGCTAGGCGACTGAGATGCGTCACCTGCAGACGCGTCGACTTGACCCATCTCGGAGCTGGCCGCGGCATGGACTTCACAGGGCCGTCGAGTCGGCCACTTTTGTCGCTGCGAGATCTCGCGCGCTTCTACAGAGCTGGCTGTGTCCACAGGCAGTGGCACCATACGCGATTGGACTGCACAAATACGGGTAGAGACTTCATTCTATATCACCGGATCCCGGTCTCGCGCTATCGTCGTCGATCACTTTGTGTAATTTTCGCCCTTCTTTGGTTGTCTTGTCCAAGACAGCATTCAAGACAGCCAAACCTTCCCCCGGCCTTTCCTCAAACCAGCCCAGATCTTCAGGCACAAACTGCAGAGTGGCGACTGTCACCGAAAGCCACTAGCGGAGAGAATCACACGAGAAAAGGTGCACGCAGCGAAGTCAAGAGCAGCAGTCGAAAGTAACATACTTAAAACACAACAATTACGAAAGAAAACCCCCCCTTTTCCCCTTGATAACCAGACCCAACAGGTCCATCACGAGCTTCGCCCCTTCGTCAGCTGTGCCGACACATTTAATGCACGTCTCCCTCGGAAAGAAGATTCCCGAGTCCTCTCCTTAACTATTGACTCGATGTTTCGAAAAATGAAGATGTAGGCGTAGCCCCATGTGCGTCCGCCCACGAAGTCAACCCAGAATGGCCTTCCCATGCCCGTATTCCGCCCGTTCAACGCAATGCAGGATGGAGACTATGGAAGAGGCGTTACGTCGTATCATCGTGATCGTCGCCGAAATGGTGGGAGCAGATGATATATATGATTCGTTGGTGAGCCCTCGGAAGGTCCAGGAGGCTGTTTTGCAGCTGGCAATAGGCTCGCAGCGACATGAAGACGCCGCATTGCGTCTGAGAATACGTTGAATAGGCTACCATTATGTATATTCCAGACGAATGTAGTCCTCAGTCGGTCGAGCCGCAGCACGGACCGGTCATTTTGAAGAGGGAGTGGCGGTTTAGGGCGCGGTGGGTCCACGCAGTTTATTCGTACATCGAGGCAACCTTCGGTAGCGGAGAGTCGAGACCGCAGGGCCTTGCAATCTGACGCAGCATGTTGCGAGAATCCGTTCGTAATGGTTATTGAGTCTGGCCATGTCGCATTGTGGTGATCCGAAAGGGCAAATCATCGTCGTCCGAACCTAAAAATAACGAAGGATGTTGGCGGGCATTCAAGCTTAGGGTTTGGACGATTTTCGAGGAGTAGTAATGGATCTACTGCCTCCAAGACCAGGAACGTACTTTTGTTTCTTCTCAGCGGGCTTCAAGATCTATGCGAGGGATTATATCAGTCGTTAGGCGCACGGCAAAGTAAGAGGGACACGTGTTGAACAAACCTGGAAAGAGCAGAGCAAGCTCTCGTCCACACTCATCATGGCACCCGCATTGTCAAATTCTCCGCAGTAGTTCGGTGCACTGAACAAGGTTACAAGCTGACGCTTGGAAAAGAACTCGTATCCGTCCTCGACGACTTGATGGGCACGGCAGATCAGGTCCATGTCGTGCTTCTGAAGGAAGCGCGATACCACGTCAGGCCCAAATGTGAAGCTTACGCCTCTGTCGTTTTCACTCCAACCGGTAATATCTTTGTCGGGGTCGGACCACAACAGGTCGCAGAGCAGGCCGCAGTCGGGGATCTATTTAACAAGGTCAGCATTCACTGAGAAAAGCGACACAAGAAAAAGCAGTAAACGGCGGGTTCCCGAAGCGTCGCTACGAGTGGGTGTGGGCTCACATCAGTAGGACGCATCACACGTCGAATCTGCTCCATGGAGTTGAGATCGGGGCTAAGACCACCGTGCATGGTGAAGATCTTCTCGTCAATAATAGCGGCAATGGGCAGACAGTTGAAGCAGTCGGTGAATGTCTTCCATAGCTTGATGTTGTACCGGCGCTTGCACTCGTCGTAGAAGCCATAGATGCGGTTGATAGAGGCGCACTCGTGGTTGCCGCGCAAAATGAAGAAGTTTTCGGGGTACTTGATCTTGTATGCCAACAGCAGGCAAATGGTCTCTAGAGACTGCTTTCCACGGTCGACGTAGTCACCAAGGAAGAGGTAGTTGGCCTCAGGAGGGAAGCCACCGTACTCGAACAAGCGCAACAGATCATAGTACTGTCCGTGAATGTCGCCGCAAATCTATTAGAAAGGGAAGGCGGGATCAGTAAGGGGCCAGGTGAGGCTTGGGTAGAGACAAGCTGCGAAACAGACCGCCACAGAGAAGGCGTACCTTGATAGGAGCTTCGAGCTCGAGGAGAATTGGTTGAGAGATGAAGATCTCGCGAGCCTTTGTGCATAGGAAACGAATCTCAGCCTCAAGTAACTGGACCTGCTTGCCAGGGCGGCTGCCGCGGACTTCGAGGAGACGGTCGATTATGGAGTCCAAATCGACTTCGCTGTGATCTGCCATGGCGTTTGCAAGGGGCGCCAACAGCTGGCGTGATTATGGCAGAGGGAGGGGAGAGGCGACCGCGCCGGAGGGGGTGGGACGCGCTGCGGTGGGCAGGATTTTCGCAGCCAGGCAGGTGGGGTCGATTGATGCACTTCTGTTAACTTCATTGAGACGAAACGGTAAGCAAGTAAGTCAACGCGGGGCAAATGTAATCATGGCCAGATGCGTGTGTGAAGTGGATGGCGAGGGGCGAGAAAAGCAGAGTGAAGCGGGCCCAGTTTCGGGTGAGGCTCGGAGCGGATGGGTGCGTGCATTGGAATTGGGCGGCGAATGAGAACAGGGAATCAGGGAGACGACGAACAATGTAGAAGTGATCTCAGCTGGAGATTGCTTTCAGGAAAATGAAAGCGTCAGCTGTGTGTATCGCCTTCACAAGAAAAGGTAAGGTGGCCCAGTATCTTGCACGGTGTCGTGAGAGGTCGTTGGTGTTGTTGCGATGACTTGCTGACCGAGAGTCGCGTCGAGACAGCTTCAGGTTCAGCGGAGGGGCCACAGGGCTTGGACGTGGATCGGCAGAGCGCAAAAGGCTGCGTGATCAGGATCGCGTGTGGTTTACCTCTTCAATGCGAGAAGAAATTGCAGCGGAAGATGTTGACGGTCTCAGTGAGCCGTATTTCGTCTTGTCGAGTCGGGCAAGTGGCCTTCTCGTCGTCGCAGTCTGGGGACGAGTCGGGAGGCACGGAGGGTGGAGAGTTTTTCTTTGTTGGTCTCGCCGATGGGATTGGGGCCAAACAGGCGGTCGTCAGATGCGTCGCGTTGATTTTGGAGGTGGAATGAGCAGGAAGGTAGAGCTCGCTCGCCGTGAAAGTTAGATGCAGGTCAAAAGTATGCCTTGATCAGGACTTGATGTCGCCGTAAAGATGAATTGAATGGACAAGTTCGCCTTTGGGTGGTGGTCAGTGTCAAGAGTGGCAGTGTCAGGTTCAGGTTCGGGCTGCCGGCGATCAGGCTTAGGTCAACAAAATGCGGGAGATTCAGTGCAGTGCCCAGGCTGGGCCCGCTGCTGCTGAGATTTCGAGGGAAGGCGACCAGAACCAGCGGCAGACGGGATCGATCGGACGGAGGGGCCCAGTGCCTGCAAGTCATACAGTTTCAGCAGGAAGGGGTTCCCTCGGGGGCTACCGCAGTACCGTCACCGTTTACCCGCGCTAGAAAAGTGTACTATATACGCGACTCTTCTAACGGTTTAGCATTTCTCTGCACGGCTGGACCTTGAAATATTACCCCCCCCCCCAATCTCCTCACCTTGAGCATCCATGGTTCCACTTCGTTATAAATCCACCATCGCCTGCATTGATTCATTCTTCTCGCCAAAGCTTCCACTGCTTCACGTTGTTCACATCCGTGTTGACTCTTCGATTTTCAGGTCCAGACTACAAAAGGTCCCGGCTGCCCGTCATATTCCCGTACCTTGCCGTCGTCAGTTACTCTTTGTTTTCGGCCGTGTCTCGAACGACCTACACGCCTGGTATCCACTGGGCCACGCTGCCATTCCATCCACAACGACGAGCTGGCGTCAACTGCCAACGGGTGCCTGACCTATGTCATGCGTCTTCATGTGTCCTTTATGCATGGTACATGCACTCTCGACATGAACGAGCACAATGACCAGGCCCGTCACCAAGAACCTCAAGAGGCGCGGGCAATACATCAAGACAGCAACGAGATGACAAGTCCCGTATCCAAAGCGACGCCAACAGCAGCAAATTAACAACCAAGCAATCGCAGGCACTGGCTACTGCACGAGTTGTCGAATTGGCTGGATTTGCTGACCTGGCTGTGCTGTGATGGCGTCCCCACTTGCCTAGGGATCCATGGCGTTCTCGACGCCTAAGTGCGGATACGCAATCTCGAAACCTCGAGATATTGACTTCAAATCAACTAATAGACTTCGTTCTTGCATGCCGTATGCAAATGCCCACGGTCTGCTTTCGAGCCGCGCACGCATGCCTTTGAAGACACGGCTTCCTGCCTCGTCAGACGGAGACCCACACAAGAAGCTCATGCATATGCCGTTCGAAGTCAAAAACAAACAGGGCTCTTTCGACAGCAACCGAGCCACGAGGGTTGGGGTCTCACGTCACAATGGCTGATGCGAGGTTTCCGGAAAGCGTCGGCTGGACATCATCACCAGAAACAACAGTCACTCACCAGCAGCATCGCCGAGTAGGAATCAGCAGCCGAGACTGGTGCTTATCAAGCATGTACTACAGTACTCGTGGGTTCTCCGTACGGGGAACTCTTTCGTCGGGGTAGTCTGTGCTTCCCTGCATGCGACATGCAAGCAGAAGCATGCCTTGCATCTACCTCCTGTACTTCGACGCATGCACCACCTCTCAGATAGCAGCTACCGGTCTGGACGCAGCTATCATCGAACTGCAGCGGCGCAGCCACAGGAAGTATTCGCGATACGTGGGGGTGGTATTTATTGGCCTCGAGGCAAATGATGTCGACCTAGTAATGCGTGAGCTCGCAGCCTACCTGCCTGCCAAGTCCACACGACTAGGCTGCTAGGCTGCAGGCTACGATGCTTCCGACCAAGCTTCATTCCACTTGTTGCTGGTTGTTTCTGCATCAAGATTCATTACCGAGCCACTCTGGACGGCGTGCGGTGATGCAGCGCTCATTTTACGCATACGTACTGTCTGGCAGACGCGACCTCGCCGTCGCACTCAAGCTCGCCTTGAAACATCACCGTCACCCAGTGTTGTTGACAAATCTTCCATGGCTACTATGTCCTCCATCGTCAATTCCTGTTGTCCCGCCCGTGCAACGGCGCAGATGAACGTGATTAAACCTCCGCCTTCAGCGGCCGGACGTATCAGCCTCCTGAACTCTATTGGTACCACGTTCCATGCCAACAGGAACTCAGCCAAGCTTGTTAGCTGAAAGACAGGACTACGATTCCCTCAATAAGCGCATTCCGTGTGGCCATAGAGTTCGGTCGGATGCACACTGTGCGAAGCTTCGGTCATCAGAGTTCACCTACACAGCATCAAGGTCTAGCCATCGACCGATTCAAAAAGAACAGATGACAGAGCTCCACCAACCCACACAAAGCTGTGTAAAGGATACAGCATGTCAATAGCGGCCGAGCGGTCTGCAGGGAATGCAGCTCGTCCACGCTGGCAGACTGAAACCCAGGTTGTGCCTGGCTGTCTGGCCGGCAGAAGTACATTCTTGACGCGCATGTCATAGGTAGACGTCCTCACGTGGTTCCCCAACGAGTTCCGGCTCCTTGGTCCATCCATGTCCTATCTCACTTACCACATTTAGACCACGCCTTATTCCGCGCCGTTGGTATTCTTCGGCTGTTTCAACCGAGCAAACTGGCCAGCGGTAAGCGAGAGGTCTACGCGGCCTTTCTTTATCAGCTACAGCCCCATCATCAGCGTACCAATATCAGTGACTGATGCCGCTGTCTACTCACAACTTTGCAACCATTGTCGGACCGAGCCGCCTGCCTATAGGTAGCAGAGTAAATTCTCCAGCGTCTTCCGCCCTCACGCTGTCCTTGGACCTCCACACAAGTTGCAGCCATGAGTCAAGAGCACTACTCAGCTACACTTTCACATGTATAGCGTCGGCCGTCTAGTAGGTAGGTCGGCGGCCCCTGGCACGACGCTGCACCTGTCGACGGCCGCTACGGGCTGATCGAGACTCCGGCAGTGTTAGGCTTGAGGATCCGAGTTCTAGTATTCATATCTAGGTCTGTGGAAGCTGACCGGTAGTGCGTTTCCTCGGGAACTCCGCCGTGTTCTTCCGGATCTTACGGCCTGATCTCCGATCTGTGCATGCTTTCTTTACTTGGCCGTAAGGAAAAAGAACTCGAGAAGTCAACTTTTGGATGCAAGTTGGGCAATTGTGGTTGAAGCTGAGGGATACACCTCGAACTTGCTGAAAATTGACAGTGTTTTTCCTGACTGTGCCCTGCGCAGCTGGATAGCGAGGCTGCTTTTTCCAAGTGGAATGAACTGGGTGCTTGGAGAAGTATGCTGGATGATAGGTCTTAGGGACGGAGCGCCAATATGGCAAGCGCCTATTCCACTCATGATGCCAGGTTTCCATAATGACTCAGACAGCTGCTACTTGATCAGCACATTCCAGGACCTAGGTGGCTCGCTCGAGATGCGTATGGCTACCAGCCGTGCGGATCCTGGAGTTAGACTTCCATATTAGGCATTCGTGCTACAAGGCTGTTCGACGACCATATATGGCGCTGGCTAATGTGCTTCTTTGGCGTGTTGTACGTGTCATTTGATTGGGAGGAAGCGACTTGCGACGTTGGGTTTGTTCTTAACTCTCCACCCCTTCCAAGGCCATCTGCGGGCAAAACAGTGGTGACGAATTTGTCCAGTGGTCCGCCTGTGGCAGCTGGCGGAACGTCGGGTGTTGCTGTGTGGAGACCTCGCTTGCCATTTTTCTAGCTGGATCATGCACGGAATAACGGAGCGTTGCTGCACATTATGACTAGTCTAGTGGACGTCTGAATAACACGATACGTTACCACTTAGGTGACAAATGCTTGGCTTTGAATCACGTCTCTGTGAGAGAGCTTGTGGGCCGATTAGGTGCGCATGATGCTTGGTCACCGCTGGTTCAAGCACTTTGCGAAGCGCCATTACCTGCCTCACATGTTCCTGAAAAGCTGGTTCTCTTGGATCTGTCCGGCACCCAACATCAAACCTACAAGGCTGAGGCGGCGCAGAAGGATGCTGCAAAACGCGAGCTTCTCACCGAGTATGCCGCCATCCGATCTGCTCACGAGACTGCCGTAAAGTCGCTGAGCGATACAGACTGCTCGCCACGAGCAGCATTCCAGCTTAGCTACATGTCACAAACGAATACTCATCGTGGCCTGGCACGTTTACCCTACAACAGCGAAAGACTTATGAGGTCTGTCCTTGCTCAAGGCCAGCAAGACAGCAGCCAACCATTCCAGGAGTTCTTTCTCGGTACCGTTACTTGTCGCACTCAAGAAAATGACCAGCTTGCATGATGTTGGACGAGGAAGTGCCCTCTCTGCGTTGCGGTCTCGGAGAAATCCCTAAAGACTCCTCACCCGAGTGGTGAAAGAATCTAGTAGACACTAGTCACCCAGATAAGACATGCCGAAGTGCTCTTTGTGCTAGACAAATACGCGCACAAAGCGATTCCATCTAAGCAAGTTCACAAATAAATATCGCAATCAAAGACCGAACAATGATATTCAACAGCTTGAAAGCTCTTCAAAACTAAACTAGCTTCGTTGCTTGCCATGTCTCTTTATTCATTCATGGGTCTGGGGAATTGGTTGCTGCGTTTAAGTCACTGGCATAAAAGAAGAAGTGACAACCAGAGGATATCTTGAGGGTTTGGATGTCTCATTCAAGATTGTGTTCCAAGGTTGCAAATTACATGTTAAGTTACTGAAGTCAAACCCCTCCCTGACCCTCCCCAAACTACAACATAGACCAAGCGATTTCAAGAGTCCTCAATATGGCAGTCTCAAGTCGAACCCGAGGGGCAGAAGAGCGTGCCTTCCTACCTGTTCCAGCTGGTTCCATTGCTCAACAAACACATGTCCATTTGCGCACGCAACTCAGAGTCGTTAACACACATAATATATCCCTAGATATCAAAGGCCTGGAGGGGCCTGTGGGACTATGAGTATATAACAGGGGAGATAATAACCTGAGAAGGAGGGCACAGCAAGCCTACTTTCGAGCAAGTATATCCTTCTCATTCCATCCTTCCCTCCGTAGTCACATTCCGGGAAGATGCAAGGAAATCACCCCTTCGATTGCTGACGCTAAGATGTAGGAGAACTGGTTTCAAGCCAATATGCATTCGAATTATATAGACAAAGTTATACGGAGTGGCTGCATCACAACAAGGAGAGTCACAAAGGACTATCTACACGTAGCAATGGAGGAACGAACAACACACCGACTGCGAACCAACGAAGAAAATTACACCCGCGCCGGGAATGTTGGACGAATGATGCTCATAAGATGGGCGAAGACGTCCGGAGAGCTTCCCTCCACGAAGCCATGACTCAATCAACTGACTATACCATGTATTAGAAAATTCGTTTTGATGGTAAGACAAGCTAGACAGTCACTCCACATCCAGAAAGAGGGCTCTGAACTAATATTCCAAGCCGCCGTAGTGTACTGTGTCCCCATAATGACCATTGCACCTCCAGCCCACAGAAACTTCGACCTGTCATGGGTCGACATGCAAAAGGGCGAAATCAGGCTCCGAATAAATGACGATGGTGGTCTAATCGTGCTCCTCACCAACCCTGCCGCGAGTCGCTTTGATGGCATCATTCAGCTAAGGGGCCCACCCAACTAACCGAGACGTTGCGGATTTCAGACGGATGACTGCTAAGCTTGTCAGAAGAGCACGACGCATGCGTGCCGTGTATATCGCAGCGGGTGGTGAGTTTGGAGGATTTACGTTCGGCGACTTGGAAGAATTGGCTTCTTGTTTGCATTATCCTCGCTATATTGTACCGGATGTGTATGAGGAGTATTGATAGGGAGGGCGGATGTCCTCGACTTCATAATACCGTCGGGCAGGATTTAGTAGACTCTGTAGAGAATGGGACAGTGCAAGAAGTATTTCGAGATATGCAATAATTTGATGACTTGGTGACGGCTCGAGTAAAATAGGCAACCCGATCGACATAGTGCACACACGCGACCTGTGATAGACCAACGATATCCGTTTCGTCTATTCCCTAGCTAGCAGCTGTCATAGACTCAATGAAGCTCGTTGCGCAGTTCCCGAAATTGATGTTGCTGTTACCAGCTGAGGTGGGCCCTCGACACCGACCACGAAGACTCTGATATTGATGTGCATAAGCAACCGCATATCTCCTCGACCATCGCACATCACCATTTCCACCAATTCAAATCAACGCACCGATCAAACCATCTCCTCATTCTCAGTAGCTTCAGAGCTAAAATATCCCGCACAGCAGACGACTCCTACCCCCGCCCGCCTCCTTTCCCAGACATGGTCCTACCACCGTTCTCTTAAACGCCAATGTGTGCGCATCGCGACCGTAATATCGCCACTCTAGGCACCCTCCCGCAACGCGTCCCGTCCGTAACGTATTAATACAACATACCACGCCATTCCCGTGGTACTACGACGGGGGGAGAAAAAGAACAAGAACCCCACGGAGGGTAGTAGTAATACACCTGAACACTCACCAACGGCCCGCTGGAGGAAGCATCATCTAGCGTCTCCTAGGCTTCCCCGCTGACCTAAGCCGCTTCTTGGCCACGCCCGCCGCCGCGCCACTGATCTTCCTCCTCGCCCCACCCGAGCGCAGCCCGCCGCCTGAAAGCACAAGGTGCTGCGGGTGGTCATCGCTGCCACGCAGCGCGGCGTTCACAGGTGAGGCGTTGATGGTGCTGTCCTCCACATTGAACTCGAGGTCCTTCAACTCCGCCTCGTCCATGTCCGTGAGCTCCTCGCTAAGTGACCGCAGGATATCGCGACCTGCCCATTGCTCTTCGATGGCGGTCGTGCCTATGGGGTCGAAGGCGTTGAGATACCAGGGGATTCCGCCACCGGTTAGCATGTTGTCGGTGCTGTGCCCGAAGCTGCCATTTGATTGTGGTGGTGTTAAAGGCGTGGGGCCGTTAAGGTCTTGAGTTGCTGGTATGTAGCCGTGGGTTTCGGGAGGAGTGGACGCTGATTTCACGCCATTAAGCATGTTTGTTTCTTGGTCCGCCGGCGGAGCGCCCTCGCCAACGTTTGCAAGGTCCGTGGCGTTAGTCTCGGCAGCTTCCTCATCTTTGACTTCGATGTTGAGCTCGTCAACATCCATGTGGTCGTCTCCGCCACCGCCAGTGCCGTCAACCGCCTGGGGCTCCTCAACAGTATCGTGAGCAACCTCCGATGCATCTGCCATGACGACATCCTGCTCTGCCTGGCCCGATGACTCGGCCTCAGTTCTGGAGAAGGGTGCCTTCCTAATCTCGAGACTGGCGTCAATCATGCCTTCCAGCTCCTTTTGCAGACTATCGTACGGCTTGGAGGTGATGTCAGCCTCTGCTTTGAGCGCAGTCTCCAGCAGTGGCTGAACTGTTTTGATGATGCGCTTGCCGAGCCTTTTGCGGTCCTGAACTTTCGAGAATGGCTTAGTAGGCGACTCGATCAGCTCGAGGCGGGGTTGGCCATCAAAGTCGGGCTTGGGTTCGTTGGCGATGCCGACATTAATCACTTCGCATAAATCATGGGCGAAGGCGAGAGTGGTAGTGTAGAAGCGTTTATCGAAATCAGACTGCAGTTTGGCCAAGCCGGCCTTGAATACATCCTTGTCGAGTCTAGTTCTTGGTCAGCATACAGCAACACAAGGCATGGAGATTATCAAGACTGACACCTGAGCTTTGTCCATGACCGGCACCAAAAGCTTGTAGATAGGAAAGTAGCAAGTGTCGACGAAGTCCAGTTCCATGTTGGCCGCTTCGCACTTCTCCAACTCTCTGGCCACGATTTCTTCGGCGAGAGAATGCAGCTGTTCCAAGTCGTTCAGAAGAGTTTCGGCGAAGTCAATGCGCCTGGCGAGACGGGGTTTGCCAGTGGGTCCCATGGCAGCGAAATCTCGCCTCGTCAGCTCTATAGACGAGAAAGATTCCATCTGTAGTTGCAGGCGCTTCAAAAGTGCAGCTCCACGGCGAGACTCGCGCTTCAAAGTCCAATATCGACAGGCCTCTGCGACATACTCCTTCCGCTTCCGCAACGTGAATCGGGCCAAGCCACTCTCGACGAGATCGAAGACAGCCAAGGGGATAACTGGTGCGCCGGATGGCAACTTCCAAATCTTGCCAGTCTGACTCTTCTTCTTGTCACCGCCACCGGAGAGCTTCGCTCCGATCTTTTGCGACTCGTCCGGTGGATGCTCCGTAATATGATTTCGATGTGTAGCCGCCAGCTGTCGAGCTGAATCCTGACTGCTCGCCCAGATGCGACCCTTCATCGTCCGTCGGTAGAACTTCTTGGCCTCCATGATGGCAGTCCGCACGCCATGCTCCTCCTCGTGATCCGACGGGCAGTGCTTGTCGCAAAAGGCCTTGAGCATCATATTGCCGTCCAGGACAGCAAGAGCGCCCTGGCTGTTCTTCATCTTTAGGAAGAGATGCGCCCGCCGAGCGCAAGTCACATGAAATGCCTGATAGCAAGATTTGTTACTGCACTGTATGCAGGCACCCATTTTCTGATTGCATATGTAGCATGACAGCTTCCACCGAGCCTTTTGCACCTTGTCCACATCCATAACAGGCTCCATGAATGTGTGGTTGCCAAGGGTGACCTCGGGAATCCACATGGCACAGAGTAAATGTGCCCATTTTGAGTTATTAGTTTGCTTGAAGGCGCCGTCTGTGTTAGGACAGAAGATGCAAGTCTGTGATGCAGTGTTAGCCACGGCCTGCCAATTGTATCCATTTCGAGACTGGGGGTATCACTTACCGGAATGCCTCGGCCGGCAAGCTGACATTTCCGACACATCCATTGCCCCTCAGGAATAAATGGTACCCCATAACATTCCTGATGCACCGCAAGATCGCATCCATCACAGAAAACGATGGCGTTGGTATTTTCGCAGTCACCATCGTCGCAGATCGCACACTTGCTATCCTGCTCTTCGCCTGCTTGGTTCTCGCCATTTACCGCAACAGCAGAGCTAGATCGTGGTCGGTGGGTTTGCGGTGGCTTGGGATTCGGCTTCGGTATCTTCTTCTCCAGGGCATGCCACTCTTTCTCGATCTTAGTGATGGTGATTTCGAAAATCTCCCGCGTCACAGGCTCCAGTTCATGGGTTTTCCGTTGAGCATTCAGTTGGTCCAACCACACATCATCCTGCTGGTCCATGTCGTACTCGACGCGACCGAGGTTGGATCCGCTGTGAGGAATGACCACCTCGCCATCTGCTTTGTGACCCAGTAACTGGTCTACGTCCTCGTCGACATGGGCGTCGCTGGCCTTCAGCAGTTTGCGTTCCGGTCGGATGAAGTTGTCACTCTCTTGATAGCCCACGTTCATCATGGCCTTCTCGACATATTTTGCCATGCCAACAGTCTTGTTCTCGAATAGTAATATGCGATCTGTCTTGCGGTAGGAGGGGAGCTTGAGGTCGAGGCGCTCCTTTGGAGTTTGATTAAGCGTGGAGAGGATCTTGGGTGTCTTGGGCGTGCCACCAAGATCGGATCGCGTCGCATAGAAGGATACCGTTTCCCGTGGACGGGTGGTGCGCCGCCTAGGCGTCTCCACGGCCGCGGAGGGGGTGCCCGCCGTTGAGCCTTCCGTAGGGGGGGCATCGCCTGCAGGACCAGGAACACTCGCATCGCCAGCTATCGGGGGAGTGTTGTCGGCGCCGTTGACGGTGTGTTGAGAAGCGAGAGGTGGTGGCGTCGACTTTCTGGTGCCGTCGATGTCTTCCGAATGAAAGACCATGAAGGTGCCTTCGATGTCTAGATTGGGGTGGAATTCTTCCCAGCTGCGCTCTTCCCGCGGTTTGTACCCTTCGCTCTGTACCACGGCGGCAGCCACAGCGGCAGCTGAGCTGAACTCCATGTCGTCTTGGATGGAGCGAACTGGGTTGCGTGCGCGGGTACTTCTTTCTCGTGGGGCGAGAGTTGGTCGTGGTCGGGGCGTGGATCTTCTGGCGGTGCTCCTTGGTCTGGCCGGGGGCGGAGCGGCGGGGATTCCGAGGTCACCTTCTTCGGCTAGGACGAATCTACCGCCGCCACCGGGGCCGCCTGGAACGTACTTTCTTTTCTTGTTCGGCGGCTCTCCGTTGTCGTGCGACTGCCTGCCCCGCGAGCGGGCGGGCGCACGCGCGGAGCGCGAGACCCGGGGCGTTGTGGGTCTCGATGACATTGGCAACGGAGGCTGTGCGATGGTCTAGGGATGGACCTGCGCAATGTGGATTGGGGGGGCTTCGTAGCGCGTCGTCACGGTGGGGTGGGGGTGACTCGTCGTCGGAGCGGCTCAGTCGGCGTTGGCATCGGACGGACGTGTTCGAGGGGCCTGAGCCGATGCCTTGTGGACAGAGACGCGGATTGGAATGATCCCTGATGTTGAATGGCGTGTTTGCAAGAGCATCAGGGGCTCTGGTTGCGATGCGACAGATGGGCTCCGTGGTCCCAGGTCGTCGAACGCGACAGGGACCGCCAGCTCACTAAGCCCTTCTGGGAAGGCACCATCAGCGCACAGCTTACATAATTGCCGCTCCCTGGCCCGACTTCACACCAACGCATATTTTGGAGCAGCACATCACCTTTTTTTGCAAAATTGACAATGAAGAGAGCAGCCGTTACAGTCACAACATTTCAATGCATTTCCTCGAACTTGTCTGACTGATGCTCTCAACACGAACAATGACAGCTACAACAAACATACAGCTGATATTGCTTTAAGAAAGACCAGGTTTGATGGCTGTCAAACCGAACTATGAACCGATCTCTTTGAAGAGCACTTACACGTCATGCTAAGCTCGTGTAAGTACTTGTACATGTCATCCATCACCTTGGCAAATTAAGCGGCTCCTTCGCATGGACCCAGCAGCCTGGAACGGATCTACCCTGCATACCATTGCTCGGGTACATAGTAGGTAGTATCAGGCCATTCAATATCAAGGCTACCTCTGCCACATCCAAAGCTACAACCAGTCATATCATCAGCGCTCACCTGTAATTCACGGTCCGGTCATCATGCGGTCGGTATCGCAGATGGTTGTCTCACGGGCATTGACCCACAGACGATTGTTCGTCAGTCAATAAGTCCAAAAGCGATGCCAGGACTGGTAATTAACCTTTCACCCTTGACTTGGGGTAGCATCAATCAACGCCTGGGAAATTGTCCGAGATGCGACATACTTATGTCAGTGGCTTGTGGGCTCGGTGAGAGTCATGACTGAAGGTGAGAACTATGCGCAATTCGAAGTCACCAAGTACTTAGTAGCTGCCACTTGTTGCATAAACTTCACGGGCCCTCCAACTTCACGATATTCAGCAGAGATAATTTCCATCGTAATCCCGAAAGCTCGGATCGCGACATGCAGCGAGTCGTTGCTGCACAAAACTCCATCGTTTGCCATTGGCTCGGCCTTTTTCCGAGAAGACTGGTGTCACTTATGCACGAGCTAGATCTGAAGTTGGATCTAGATCCTGATCTGTTCCCGTTCCTGACTATCCCATCCCTCGACCCGGGCCGCTGTCAGACTGCACTTGGCATTGCTCACCAGCGCACAACAAGGTCCGTTTCCTTGGGGTGCCCCGTGCACTGCTCCGACAAGCCGTTTCCGAATTGCATGACAGCACCGTCAATCCTGTCGTCCAAATTTTACCACGGCAAATTGTTCGCCAACAGTTGTACTGCCTACACTCTTGCGTCTCTTGCCATTCTCCGTTACATGTTCAGCATTTTGCACAGGTCAGCTCAAGCCAATTGACGCCCATCCGCTTGTCGCTGCGACGCAGCAGGTCATGTCGAGTCAACCAGATCGTGGAGTTTGTTCTTTTTTGGGGGAAGGATGTAACGTACAGAATCATTAATTAGCTTCGGAGCTGCTCACTCCACGGAAGACGATGGCAGGGTCAGTCCTCCCTTTTGAGGGACTCATTTCCCGAGAATTAAATATTGTAATAGCTGGAATTACCCTATGTGTATTCTTATTAGGATATGTTCCATGCCTGCCCTTCCATCATCTAATCGTATGTAAAAGTCATCGCAAAGCCAGCGCAGATCTTGCACCATAGGGTTCAAAGTCCATGGTCCCAGCGTTCATCTGGCCGCTTGACGTCCCAACTTGCCCAATTGTCTACTACATCGCGGTTTCAATGTGGACAGTGGCAGCTCCGGAAACACAGGCAGCAACGGATTGCCTTTACGACCTCTACCTTACGAGATCTCGAGCCACAGTTGCAGTTGCAAAGGGATGAGCTTAGCCCAACGTTTAGGCCAACAATCTCAAAGCTACTGCCCAACTGCTTCCGGCTGCGAATCATCATCCCGGTCCCATGGGAAGCCGTTCTTCCAAGACATTTCCTCGTCCGGTTTCTCCGTTGAAAGAACGACCACGCAGGAGTGCTCGCTGGCATTCACGCTAACATCCTTGTCTGTTTTCATGCGTTAGGCCCTGGATTGTCGAGATTCCGCGAGGAGGTTGTCTAGGAAGAAGGATACTCTCAGAGCCCTCGCGCAACATGCCTGGTCACCTGCGCCAGTGCATGGTGCACAGACTTGTCAGTCTCGGTTCGGGACGTTCGAAAGCCTGAGTTGGCGTTAATATTGGTGAAGATGACATCGACGTTGGACTCGTGGGTTTGACACTGGGGGTTCGAGGGTGCGGGTGTGTCTGAGACCTGGGAAGCCGACATGGTGGGTTTTGCAGTCAGGCAGCGGAGTAAACTTTGTATGCTGGGGTAATTACACAGGTAGATGTTATTATTGTTGTTGTATAGTTTGCCAGAAAGTAAAGCTGCATGGCAAGGACTTTATATCTCGGTCGATTTTATGTACGTGACAAAACGTGTCTTATTCTCGATCCGGTCGGGCAGTCAGAGCCCCACTTTTTCCAAACTGCGTATCATTTTGGCGACCGTGTAGAATTTGCCCACAATTAAAACCCCCTTTTTTTTTTTTTTCTTTTTTTTTTTTGTTTCATTACTCTTATGCAGCCTTTCGGCTATGAAGAGGCAGCTATCTAGCTACAGAACTAATAAATACAGGGATTTAAGCGACCCGTAGCCGAATCTTTCAGCCAATCACGTCCTATAATCCTTATACAAAATCAGTTTTAGGAAAAATTCCGATCTAAAAGAGCAAAACAAATTTAAAACTAGTTTCGGCTACAACAATTCAATTCAGTCAAGCCCAGGCTTGAAAGAAAGCTAGTATTAATAATAATATATGTTCACAAAAGAAATAGTTTTTAATGGCTTTACGGCTGTTGCGGCCGGCCGAAATGTTGCTGTTTACCACGCGAGTTTTACAGAGTCACCAAAATGATACGCAGTTTGGGAAAAGTGGGGCTCTGACTGCCCAACCGGATCGAGAATATCCAAAAAGGGCCGTATCCACCTGAGAATCCCTCTCGCTTTAGCCCACAAGGCTGCTAACAAGCATTACATTGACGAATAAGCAGTGTACTATGTAAGCAATTCAAGAAGGCATAATAAGGAGCTATGGTTGAGGCTTATTGATTCCTTTACAGATCAGCAACCTCATCTGCAACATCATGTCAGTCTTATTGTAGGTCTCGAAGTTTGATCATCTCTTAGATATGGTGGATCCAAGGATATTAGGATCTGATGATCTTGAGAACGACACGACATATTTAGCTGTCCACTCCACACTGATGGGACTCACTGCTCCTACAGGTCCGCAAGTATCCACAAGATCTATCTTGAGGCCTCGAGGTACAATGTTAATCGATTAGCCATCTAATGACCTCTACTTCACAGGAATGTAGATGGAGACAGCTGAAATGGCCTTGTTGCCTTCACGGAGTCCTTTAGCTGGCTGGATTCACATTACAATGCCTGACATGGCATCAGGTGGGGCAACTCAAGGTTCTCTACAACATAGAAGTCTGTGCTAGGCCAGACCCCCAGGTATCACATTTGGTCGGGAAAAGGACTGTGAAGGAACTCAGCACTCAAAATAGGGTCGTTTCCGGTCCTTTGGTCCACTCAAAGTGACAGATTGGCATAATTGGCCTCTCTAGCCTTGAATCTGATGGAAATTATGACCTCGGGTGCGGGGCCGGAGGAACACCAGCGACTAATTTGACCAAGACATCTCAAGATGGTCAGAGAAACTCAAAGTGGTATGTGGTATGTACGTTCACATACGATGTGGGGTCTCAATGCCTTGGAGGCCCATTCTGGAGCAAAGGATTTTCCCCAAACCAAAACCCACTTGGATCAGGCGGGCTTCCGTTTGAGAAGTCTTACAGAAGGCCAGTGATGGGGAACTCTGACGAAAAGAGTGTTAGCGCAAAGAGGGAAGGAAATGGTCCTCGGGCTGTTATTGTAGACGTATAAGTAGAGCAGAAATCACCACTCCAAATCACATTTGGCTGTCATTCTCAATCATCTTCATCATTCACATCTTTATCTTTATTTTGCCATTACATCTCACTGCTTAAAGAGATCTCGAGATACCACTAACCTCATTCAGTATCAAACTTCAGAGCATATCAGCTGTCAAATTCTCATCAACTTATCTGCATACTCCTCTCACCCTTATCAAATATCTTATTCAGTATTCTTCAGAATCTCGAAGACTCTCCAAGAATGCGTTCTCTCATGAAAGGTAACGTACATTTGCCTAAAACATGCCATCAGCCCAATAGAACGAACCTTTTGTCACAGTCGTCCTTCTTTGCCTTTACGTGGGTGCCATCACCGTGGTCAGCGCCACCCCAGGGGATCTGGAAACCCGGGAGCCAGCAAGCGCAGTCAAAGACAAGCAGAGCTACGTTTTTGTCTGCGATGATAATGCACTCTACAAGAAGTATACGGCTGCCCCTTCGCACTTTACCTGCACCACTGAGGGCAAGTTCAGCTACCAAAGTCCTGACAAGATGTGCATGGACAAGTCTCGGTGCGACTGCAGGCTGAAGAGCACGGCCTAAGGATCTGGGTCTCAGGATGACAACATTGGAAGGAAACACCAAGCTGGCCAGAACATGGAAATGTTTTGACGGCATATTTCATATAGATTGTGAAGTGTGCACTCCTAGGAGTTTAGTCGTGAGGTAGCTAGAGTGCAGCTGGTTGCACACGGCAATGTGAACGATTGCAAAGACTCCAGATCCTGAGGGCAGCTTGACAACACAAGGTCTCTCTCTCTCTCTCTTTCTGTCACCGATAATGAGAGTGAATAGCGTTGTATGCCTACGAACACGGTGAGGCATGACATATTTCTTTGAATGGCATGGCATGGTCTTTATGCGACATCATTGAAACACCTTAATTCACTGGAAGGATTCAACATTGTCCAAACAACTCACACAACCTCATGAAGCGCATGGCCAAGCACAATGATGAAGAGCAAGGACACCAAGTCAGTCGCATTGCTAAACCGCTACCCCCGCAAAGCCCTCGTACAGCCATAACACAACCTCCCATCCTCGCCATCATCCTCGCCCATCTCGCCTTTCCACCTCTCATCCCCCGGCTCATCCAGTTCCATCCCACAAAGCCCACAACACTTCCCCTCCTCCACCCCGCCCGTCCTCTCCAGCTTCGCCGCCGTCCGCACCACATTCGCCACAATCGACGGGTACTGCACCTCTACCTCGGCAAAGTACCGCGTCATCACATCATCAATACTCACATCCCGATGCGACACCACCGCAGCCGTCGGGTCGTTCGCCGCCGCCGCAGCAAGCAGCGCCGTGAGCGGCGGCTCGACGAGCGCCGTGTAACGCACGAGTTCGTTGCGGAAGAGCTCGCGGTTGGGGTAGTAGACCGTCAACTTCGCGATGTCCTCCGTCGACGTCGAGCCCCCTCGCGGCGGAAACCGCTGGATCGCTAGCGGCCCATCGCCCGCCATCCACGGCAGGGAAAACCCGCGCCCCTTTGCGGTTTCCCCCAGTGTCAGCTCCGCCAGCGCCGTCGTGCTGCACCCCAGCACCAGCGCGGCGCAGTCCTCCTTCAGCGCCGTCGCGGTGAGAAGATGCCGCACGAAGAGGCGCAGCATGTCCGCCTTGGACGTCGTAGACGGCAGGCGCGCGAAGAATGCGCGCAGGCGCTCTGCGGGTGCGATGGTGGCGTCTGTGCTGGGGGCGACGGGCAGGGCGGCCCAGTCTATTGTGTCGAGGGCTAGGACGGCGGCGAGGGGGATGTGGTGGAATGTGAAGGTTGGGTAGCGGGTTGTGAAGCTAGCGAGGAGGGGGTGGGAGGGCGGTGATGAGTCATCGCTTGGTGGGGGGGATGAGAGATCGGTGTCGATGTGCACGACTACGCCGTCGAAGGCGGGGCGGATGTTGGGTCGTTTCCGGAGATGGTTATGGATCTGGTCTTTGAGGATGTCGACCAGCGCTGCTGAGGACGGGCCGAAGGAGAGGCCTATTGCGATGCGCTTGGTTTGGGCGGGCGCGGCGCGGATCTCGCCTGCGAGCTTCTCGAGGCGCTTGACGCATTTGCTGTTGACGTAGCGGAGATAGCACGAGCTGTGGATTTGTTAACGTGAGATTCTGAGAGAAGAGATGAGAAATGGGAATGAAAAGTAAGCTGCTTGGGTACGAGTGGTGGGGTTATCGACCTACCTGCATATTGCCTCCCCGCGGACTCTCTCGGTGGCTTCGTTCTCTTTGCAGCGCCTGCAGGGCTTGACTGCGGGTTGAACCGAGTCCATCTTCGATTGAGGCTGTGCCTTTCTTCAGACAGGGTTTGTTTGCACGGTGTTTGAGGAGTGAGGAGTTGGTGAAAGTTGAAAAATTCCCGCCGCGTGGGATGCCACTCCAACGCGAGCGGGCCGTCCCGCTGCGACCCAAACTGTCGGGCACACAGAGCGAGTTGTGCAAGCTGGCACATCAGTCATTCACGATCGTGCTTTCGGGGGACTGATCATGGAAAGCTGATTTGAGGTTGAATGACTATGTTACGGAGGCCAGCGTGTACCACACAAATTTGGTTCTTAGCATATTTCATGAGTGCTAAGATCTAGGACAGATTGCCGCCACAAAGGAAGACGTCGATATCCACCGTTCGCTTTTAAACACTCTGCCGATGTCTCTCTTGGTTCGCAATGTTGATACCCTCTTGAGGTGTAAGGGCCAAGCTGTAGGCTGGACTGTGGCATCGTTGATGACCAGCAGTGGCTCCGTCTACTCAAGTGCTAGTAGGAGCGCCAGTCCCATCTCTTACTACGAGAGCCTGTTTGGAAAAAAAAGAAGAAAAAAAATAGGCTTCAACTGTCCCAATGGCATACTTCCCTAACTCCGAGACACGAGGAAGCAGTCGTACTCCGATGAGTATGTTGCTCCACAACACCTGCCCCGTAACACTTGGATCGACCCCCTGGCCAAACGTTCCTCTCCTGGATAATTCCAGTCAAATCGATCCGAACACCCAGCCCACACGTGTATCCAATACCTCATTCTTACGACGGCTCCGAAAGACTGATGAGACCCGTAACACCCATGCGACATCATGCCGCCGTCATCCAGCCATCTTGGTAGCCTGTTCTGTGCAGCTGGGCCAGAGGCTGGGCCTGATGTTGTCGCTCCTGGGTATAGAGGGTCATCGATCAGTTGTCTCTTAGCCGGCGTTGAAGGCTATTATCATTGTATAAATTGAATCGTTGAGTACAGCAATGTAAACCACGGGTAAAACAAATGCACATGCAAGGGTGGTGCAGGGTAATGCGTTTGTCGTGTCGAGGGTCTTGAACATTGGCGTGTGCCGACCCGGCAGCTCAACAACAGAATGCAGAGCGAGAACAGACCAAACCAAACATCGTTTCTAGGTTCACCTGGGCAGCCAAAGCGGCTTTCGCTGGGCTGTCGCTCACTTCGTTAAGACCGACCCGAAGTCCTCGTGTGGACGAAGAACTGCGTCTCCGTTTGGGACATGTCCTTCACGCATCAAGAAAGAGTCGCCGCCAATATCCAACGTCCAAGATTGCTTCCCGGGAATCCTCGTTCATACGTCCATACAAAGTATGGCACGTTCGGAGGATCAGCTCGCCGTCAACGACGGTGGCTGACACCTTTCTATCCCAGTAAATGCCAGATGCTTTGCGAAGGAGGGAAGAGCGGTGGGTAGCAGTAGCGGTGAAGTCTGATGCATCTATCGCAGACGTAGATTTTCCAGCGAAAGTCCTCTGCTAACAAGTAAAGAAAGCCATGCAGGTCGCCACCATGAAGCTTGGGTATCTTGTTGTAGTCGCGCAAGAGTTCGTAGATAGCCTTGCATGTCGTTGCGAACGCCGCTGAGGCTTCCGCATCAAGACAGTCATTGATATCCAAGATGGTCTCCCGCGGTAGCCTAGACAGGGGACAATGAGCAGGAGGAAGCCGAAGTCGAGCTCGGCGCTTCCGCTTCCAAGATGCTAAGTGTGCTTGACCCATGGCAGCATCAAGATTGAGCCTGGACGATAATTTTCTGCTGGCACTTGGAACTATGAGCAGGGTTTATTGAAACACCGAGGGGAGAGGCGACCACAAAGTGCGCGCACGGGAGTTGGCCATACCTACCAAGGACCTACCTACCTTTGAGCACGCTTCTAGCGCTGCCCAGGCCCCGCGCCATTTTCGCATCGTCGACTAGCATGTGCAATCGTGAAGAGCAAAGTGTGCAGTCTCAGTCACATGTTCGGACCTGCAAATAGCAGCTTGGAGAATGCCATGTCGGTGACGTGAGAAACTAGTTCCTCGGAGTTGTGTGAAGTTGGAGATCCAACATCGACGACATGGCTGTCGACGAGCTCGAAACATAGTCAGATTCATCCTTATCAGAATTACTGCAAGTTTCGCAGAGCTTCTGGTAGCGCAGAAATGGCCTTGGAGTTACAGGGGGGTAGATACCCGGGGGACACCTGCAGGGAGCACCTGGGGAATTCACTGCCAGGGCCCTCATCGCCAACCTCTTGACAACCACATTCACCATCTCACTTGCTTTGCGCGATTACACTACCTAGATATGTTATGACAGAGACTGTGCCTCATCTACAGACCCTTCTTGAGTAGATCTCCCTTCGTTTTGCATTACTTCAGGGGTGGCACCATTTGCCACACCTCCTGCCGACCATGAGCAAACCAAACGCCGTCGCCGGTCAGCAAGGCACACCTGCTCAGAAGCACATAACGGACAATCTCAAATCTCAGTTGAGCGTGATTGTAAGTTCCCGGACAAACAAGAAACGGTCCTCTTCCATTCTTTTGCTAACCACATTCTCGCAAAGATTGTCCAGATGGGCCGCATAATAAAAGCGCAGGTGCCGGATCAGGACCGTGCCGACTTCATCGTCGAGCACGCCAGGAAGCAGATGATCGAGGCGACCGACAGCTTCCACTCGACCCTCGATGATATGGAGATCGAAATAGTGACATCTCACATCCACTGCTTCGCTCATCAAGACGGAGGCTGACAGTCTGACAGACAAGGGCGAAAGCTGTCTTCTTGCGAGACCTCGAGCTGCTACGCGGAAAGCAGCAGCAGTCCACACAACCAGCCGCCGCCGCCGCCGCCGCGCACGTCGCACCACCAGCCCCCATGGTAATTGATCTCGACGGCTTCCGGCTCTCCGGCCCCGCCGTCCCCGTCGCCCCCATGATGGCCACCGGCGGCTCGTCCATCGTCGCCACCCACGGCATTCCCAAGACAGAAGGCAAGCCCGTCGCGCCCTTCCCAGACATGGGCGTGCCGGTCGTCCCACCCCAAAAGCCAGTTTCCGCCGTGCCCTTTGCGCGCGTTAAATCCTCGCCCGTCGTGCAGAAGCACCCCTCGCCGAAGCAGATGAAGCAGCCCTCGCCGAAGCAGATGAAGCAGCCCACCCCGAAGCAGTCCCACAAGCCCGCGCCTCCTAAGGCACCCGCGTCGGCCAAGATGAGCAACAAGCCAAATCCTATGGCCAAAGCGCCCAGACCGCCTGCCACCGCACCGCCTGCCGCCGCCGCCGTGGCCCCGGCACCGATGATGGCGGTCGCGCCCGCGGCGCCGATGGCTCCTGTTGCTGCGCCTCAGCCTCAGCCTCAGCCTCAGCCTCCGCCGCCGGTGCCTATGACTGCCAACGCGCCGCACTTCACCAACGCTACCTTTACTTTGGACCCGCCGCCGAATAACGACGCCATGATGCAGCCGAGCGGCACAGATTCGAACCTCGACATGTCGATGATCAACATGGACACGTTTGGAACGGAAGCTGGCGACGCGTCGAACAATGACACTACCATGGACGATCTGGATCATTTCTTCGATCTCGGTGGCGACGGCTCGAATGCAGACGCGGATCCATCGGAGTTCAACAACAATATGGACGATTACATGAATGCCGACTTCAACTTCGACGACTTCTAACAGTGCAGAACGCGAAAGTGGTCCGCGAGGGCACGTGAGCGTCCAGCAAGTCGAATTCCGCAAGCGACCACCGCATCTGATCAGTGTCTGACGGGGATCGCCGGCGTGAGTGCCTGCCAATATTATAGAAACCATCCCTGGACACACATCACCCGATGATGCATACCTTACTGCATTGAGAAGATCAAGATGGTACAGCGGTTGCGTACGAGACTATGGTCTCAGAAAGGGGACCCATCTGCCAAGCGAACTGTCACAAGAGCCTGAAGACTGCGGCCATCCATGGTCCATCGCCATTCATCGACTGCTTTTGTGCGGCATGCCTTGCTGCTCAAGCTAGCTGAAGCTCAAGCTTAAGCGACGAGTCTACAACGGACGGCGTGTGACTTGGGCCCGTTCGAGTACGCATCTACTTGACCATCCGCTACACTACACACGAGGAGCTTTCAACAAGGGATCCGCATAGAAGATTAATTACTATTTCCGCAGCCATCTCTCCTTGCCTACGGGCCCTGAGTGACATTCCACATGCCACCCAACAGCCCCGAGAAGCCCGGAAACCTCCAATCCTTCCACTCGAAGTCCAGCACGCCCCAGGTCTCGTTATAATCCAGCACGCCATTCCGAATGTAATAACTCCCCTGGATCGCCCACAGCGCCCAATCCGCATCATTACCCTCCATATAATCCACCACACAATCCAAATAATCCTTATCGTCGTCACTCAGGCCCGCCGCCCCGCCCTCCGCGCCCGTCATACTCGCGCCAAACTCACTCAAAATCAGCGGCGCCGTGTATTCCTTCCCCTCCTCAAGCACAAACCCATCAAACCCCCCATACAGCCCCTGCACCAGCTCACACACCCCGAACCCAGGCTTGAACGTCACCGTGAACGCATACGCATGCATCTCCCACACATGCTTCCCCGCCCAGTCCGACACATCTAGCGCTTTCCGCACGCGCACGATCCCAAGATCCGTGGCGCTTAGCCCGCCGCCCACGACGACCAGCGCGTCCGGGTTGGCGGCATGCACGCGCTGCGCGCCCTGCGTGATGTACGTGTACCAATCGTCGTACGGCCCGTTCAAGCCCTGCAGCCCGCTCTGACGTATCTCATTGCGCAGGCTCAGCCCCACGACGCCCGGCTGCGTGGTGGACCACTCGGCGACGGCCTGCAGCCCGTCGAGCCACTCGCTGGTGTTGAAGAAGCGCGAGTTGGAGTCGAGGTACCCTGCCGCGGTGTCCCACCAGCCGTTGCCGTCGGTGAGATTGCAGCACCAGGATGCGCGCGAGACGTGGTTGTCGAGGATTGTCATGACGCCGTTGTCCCACAGGCTGGCGATAACCTCCCCGTAGATGTCGCGCACGGTGGCGTCGGCCAGCGACGGATTGAGGGCGGCGGCGGCGTCGTACATGGTTTGCAGCGCGGCTTGGTGCTCGGGGACGCTGGCGAGGGTCGCGGCGTTGGTGAAGGCCCTGGCGGCGGGCTCGAGCGGGTTGAGCGCCCAGTCGGTGGAGTAGGTGAGGCGCACGCAGTTGAAGCCGGCGCCGGCGATGAAGGAGGTGATGGAGGCGATGGGGGCGCGGTGCAGGCCTTCCGGGAGGTGGGTTTCCATGTGGCCGGCCCAGTTGATGCAGCGGAGCTTGACGCGGGCGCCGGCGCTGTCGAGGATCCAGCGGCTGGATGTTGAGAGCGGGAGGGAGGGCGCTTGGGCGGTGATGGTGGTGGTGAAAGCCACGAGAGCGATGGTGAGGGCCTTGAAGAAGGCCATGGTTGGTTGTGGGGAGGCTGCTGCCTCTGTCGTTCGTTGGGAGGTTCAGGGCAGATCTATTGAGGGAGTTGTGGTTCTCGTCGATCTACTCCAGATCTAAGACTGCAGAGTGTATTATATAAAGAGGTCCAGCTGGCGAATGGGGTCTGCTGTCGACTTCACAAGTCATGCCAGAAGAAGGCCAGGCGGTCGTTGAAGGACGCAGGTGTCCACCGGCATATAAGTGGATATTATACAAGACCGAGGCTCACTTCTCTTCCCACAAGCCACACTCGAGGAGAGGAGGGTATATGGCTAGAAGTTGAATGAATACCTTCAAGCCACGACAGACTTCAGTTCGCACAAACCACCGCAAAAGAGGAAAAGAGGAAAGAGAAATCCAAGATGAGCTTGTCTACTGACCCGCGAACTGACAAAAGACAAGCCGTCCAAAGTCATCACCATACACACAACGAGTGACTTGCAAAAGACAATAATGACCCACGAAAGAGGCCGAAAGAGAAGTGCACCTGGGGGCATCACTTGAGCCCCTGCCGCACACTTGATCGGCATGCAAGATGTATATATATGCAAGATCCAATCCACGTGGAAATCGGAGAAGGCCTTCACCAGTAACGTTTCAAGCCACCAAACAGACCTTGATCACACAACAAAACTGTGCGGCGGCGCCTCCGGCGCGCAAAACAACCATCGTGACCGCAGCTCTGATTCGACAACCGCCGGAATGACCTCGCTGCAACCCAAGCACAACCTCATCTCCTCCGCGAGCCAACAGCGTGGCATGGTTCCGGCCGGATAACCGAAATGGACGATGCCTTGCTTCTCCAGCAAGCACCTTTGCCTCCAGTCATGCACAGTTCTCGTGCTAGGCCGGGTGAGGCAGCCCGATGAGATTGTCACAAAAAGGCAAAATACCTTACCCACGTTTGCTGCTCGCCCATTGCCTGGGCAGGCGCACAGAAATAGGAAATTGGCTGCCAGGCACAGATTCGCGAGGCCTCTGATCAACAATCCCCATCACCGTGCGCATCTCCCCTGAGCTCATCCGCCGTGCACACTTGCTCGTGGCCACTCTGGTTGGGACCGCCCCCCTTATGCAAGCTTGTGATATACCGGACGAGGGGGTGGGTGGCGGTAACGCTGCGAGGCGCTGTGACTGGAGGATGAGAGGGCGTTCATGATTTGACTGGCACTTGGCTTTGCTGCAGATTGACAGTCCCGCAACCAAGTCACTAGGGCCGCAGGGCGAATATGCCAGGTTCGTGCTAGTCAAGCGCACTATCTCGGAACTGGGGGGTATAATGGTTGTGGCTTATGACAGGTCGCAGCAGGGTCGGTCACAGGGCGCGTGCTGCCCCGCAATGGGGACGTCCAGGTTTCTAGCAGGGCCCAACAGACGATGCTCATAGGAAGTGGACAAGCAGGAGGCAGATTAGCGATTTCTTCCTTCAAGACGGCTGTAGTTCTGAAGATGAATTATAGTGTACGAAGCTTGTGACTGGACGACGCAACTCGTCCGACGGAGAACGTGTGCGGTGACACAGCACAGATCCTCATCCCGTGTCTGCAGTCGCACTACCGGTGTGGAACAGATGCGACGAGTTGCGGTAGCCAATGTTCATTCTCGCAGCTCTCCTGACCACAGAGCGCCATCTGCAGCAAGCCGACAAGAGTATCTAGGTACACGAAATATCGATTCCATGCACGTGCGTTATTCGCACCCGTTGCCAATGGGTGTGCACACTGCAGGCAGTCCTGGTGCCGGCCAGAGTAGGTAAAAACAATAAGGATGCTCAATCCTTGCCGTACTAAAACAAAATAAAACTCCAAAATGCACTCGCTCCAGGGTATATGCGTTTTTGTGACGAATGAGAAATATCTCATGCTGCACTCGGGTTGGTGGGTCCTCCAGCTACTGTCAACTTTGCCTCGAGTTCCTTCCTCTTGGCTAACAAGCTCTTGAAGGCGCCCAGACACTTGACCAGCGATTCCTCATCGTGGGCACAGAGTCTGTAGCTTTTCTCCTCTGTGATGATCTGCAGGCACTGTGCCTTTGTTTTGCTCATCGGGTCGATGTCGACGACGTTGAGTATCATGTTCATGCTGACGATGAACTGCACTGTGTACTCAGACTTGTCCTTGTAGAGTATCAAGTTCCTCGGTCGCAAGACAGCCCAGCAGTTCTTCCACTGTCGCACGGCGCCTTTGCTGCGCAACCACCACAGCCAACCCTGCCAGATGATGCGGTCCGGGTCCTGTTCGATGTGGAAACCACTAAGCTGACTGCCATTTCGCATGCCAACGCTTGGTCGAGGGCCTGCTGTGGAAGTTGGGGGTGTTTGAACAGCGAGGCTCTCAATAGATGCGCCCCGGTACCGTTGGTAGTCCGAGTCCGAGAAGTCAGAGTGAGAAGCCCAGTCCGTGCCGGAAATTCCTGATGACTCGATCGTGACAGAGGTCCGTCGCGGGTTGTAGGATGGTCGCCGGAAACTATGCAAATGCAGATTTACTTGCTCTGGGGAACTGGACAAGATTCCGTCGCGGTCTTGCAGTACGCGGCCCTTTTCTGTGTCCGTGAGAGTCCCAGATGCTGTTGGCATAAATGAGTCGCGACGGCCGACGGGGCTTGCTAGGAACATTTCCTCCTCTTCCTCTTCTATCCTCGCGTCGCTGCGGATCAGGTCTACCCATTGTTGCGCGTCGTCTTTAGATGAAGCCTGGAAGTGGAAGTTTTTGGAGGGCGAAAACAAGCCGAAAACGTTGTGCCGTCTTTGCTTGGGATCCTTGAGCAGGGTGACGGCTGTCAGGTCTGATAGGTAAAGCTTGTATCGCAGCTTGGTCTCCTTGTCGTCCTTGTAAATCGAGAGCGTGTTGGGTCGGTACACAAGAAAGACGGTCTTCCAAATTTTCGTCTTCCGTGTCCGCTTCTGCAGGTAGCCGCTCTTGATGACGCGATCGAATTCGAAGCTCCCATTCTGGTTGACAGGCGAGTAGGCGTCGAGTGGATGCTGATTCTTGAAGCGCAAAGCTACATTCGAAGTAGGCATGGAAATGGAAGTCGGAGGAGTGAGGACTGAAGATCGCTTTGTTGGGTAGCTCGCCATGACGGGGACCGGCCTCGCTTGTACTGCAGCCATGGCGATCGTCTCTTTTGCGCGTGCTGATGTACAATGGTGTTGTAATTGATACAAAGTGTGTCGAGAGCGAGGGGAATTCGGGGCTATAGTAGCGAGCTCGGATCGACAGTCGGATTAATGAGGTAGTGGAATTAGGCTACGGTTCGCGCGGGTCACACTAGACCAGACTGAGGCAAAGAGTGGCTGCCACCGTAGAGTCGGTGAACAAACGAGAGGCTAACCAGAGCAGTGAATAGACAAAGCGAAAAGGCGAAAAGGCCACCCAGAATCTGAAGCACAAAAGAGAGTGAGGCTGGAGACGAGTCGACGAGCAGAGGAATTCAAGGAAGTTGGCGATGCGATGATGAGTTGTACGAGCGCAGCGGAGTCGCGGGTGGGTCGAGAAGAAGGGCGTCAAATAACAGTAAGACTTCCTCCGGCTGGATCGGGACGTTTGAGCCCATCGGGGGCTAACCCAGCAGACGGCCTGGTGGTCCAAGGGTCGAAGGGTTTGGGTGATTCTAGGATGATCCGACAAAAGACAGAGACTCTGTGGTTGAGGAGGAGACGGTCGAGATGGAAAGGAGATGTCAGTCATGAAACCAAGGCTGACATGAGTGAGAGCGCTCAACCGTCTCGCTACAGCGATCCCTGCAGAAGGACCCCACACTGCCTCGCCAATTGGCCCTGGATTTGCCCGGCGGCCCGCTCATTGTCAGGGGTGCCTACAGGCAGTCAGGGTGCCGAAGTCTGTTTGTGCATTGACGACTTCCAGCACTTTCCGAAAGCATCACCCGTGGCCATCGAATCGAAAGCGGGAAGAGACCACGAAACAACTCTAAAGGACCCGATGAACGCAAGTGGCGGCAAAACAAGCCTTGGGGTAATTTCCTGATCGCCCTTTGTGTGAAACAATCTCGAAGAGTTGCTGGCAATTTGCTCGAGCGTCTTGCAGAAGGATCATCTCCAGACAAGGCAACTTGGACGAATCGCCCCCTTGCGGTGATTTTGTCCTCAAGGGCTACACTCCAGCTCCATAGCAGCGTGGATTTGCAGGTCCTTGCTCGGGTCACCTGGGTTTTGAGACGAGGTCACCACGATGGCCCAGAGATGGACCTGATGGCTCGATCCTTGCAGCCTTCAGTCTCGGCCCTGACGGTTCCAGAAACGTTCATCACGCGGGTGGCGCTTCTAGCGGCTGTTTGTGGTCCTTTCAAGGTTGTTCGTACAATCAAGCTGTTCTAAATTTGTCAGGCGGGCTGGCCGAGTATTCGCCATTCAGCCTGCCAAACCTGCGTACTCTTCATCTAGACATTGATGCATAGCGCGGCTAGATGTCCGGAAACGGATAAGACGAGCGTCCTCTTGGTGATATTTGGTCCACATTTGCAGACGGATTCGCGCTCTTCATTTCCTTCTTTGGGGCGCCAACACCACCGGAACAAAAACCGGACAATTTCAGAATATCGCCAACTACTTTTGTACACATTTTACAGGCAACTGTAAGACTGAAGTGATTGACGTAGTGAAGACTATTCTATGGGTGGTAATCCTGAAATTCGGCAGCTCCACGGCTACGGGTGGTCAAGCAAAAGGACCTTGACAAGTTACAAACGGTATCCAATTCCACGTGCAGCAAGCTACGAAGCACCTCTCAAGACACATCCCAGGTCATGCTGTTCGAACCACTCCCTATCCCTTAGCCAGGAGTGTATGACAATATCTCGGCCAACCCTCGCAACATACTCGCACTGCTCGGGTGCGCCCCAGCCTGCCACACCACTTCCGAAGCCCACGAGATGAGTGCCAGCATGGAGCAATGTTCTGCAAGCAAAGTTGTCGCTCATGTACCCATAACCAGACGCGAACCCTTCGATAAGCCAGAGACCGGCTTGGATGTCCTTGTACAGAGTGAGCTCGTACAGTTCTGCAATCATCTGGCCCAGATCCAGCTGCGGCAGCCAGAGCTGGCACATTTCCCAGTCGATCACGAAGAGCTGTGTCTGGCGGCCTAGGCTGAGAGGCTCGTCCGGAAGGAGAATGCTACGACGGTCAGTAGCTGATAACCAAGCGCGAGACTGGAAGCCAGACTTACTTTCCTGTCCAAAAGTCCCCGTGGATGACCTGCAACTGGTTCTCGTCTTCCAGCTCAGCCCTCGCCATAGCAAGCACCTCTTCGAAGACCGGCTTCGCGCCAGATAAAATGGTCGGGAATTTATCCACTCGCGAGAGCAACAGCTCGTAGTTGTACTTGAGCTTGATGCCCTGCATTCCCACGTTGGTCTTGGCTAGCTCTCGGAGTGAGCCCTTAGTAGCAGCCCAGTCGTGGAAGCTGCGCAGCCACTTGCCAAGTCCCCTTCCGATCTCAACGACATTTGGCTTCTCCGACGCCGGAGTCAAGGCTGAGAAGTGCTTGAGTGCATAGCTCTTCAGGTCAAGCGACTTGGGCAAATATTCTTGGACCTGCGTGTGCGACTGCGGATCGTAGTGAAATACACTGGGTGTCCGAACGCTGCAGGCCTCGTTGACCACTGGTGCAAGACCAAGCTCTGCTGCTTCGAGGCATTTGCGCTCCAAATTCTACTTTCATGAGCGTTCGAGCCAACAGGCTTGCACGAAATTGCTGGGTAGCACTTACGCAACGATTGGTCGAAAGCTCCAAGGCTGTGAACGACGCACTATAGCCCTCGCCATGCTTGATGACAACTTCGGTTGTACCATCATCCAGTGGCTTGAGAAGCTGACCCTTGAAGATGTAATTCGCCGTACCGCCGGATAATGGGGTGAGTGCGCTGCAGGCGAGCCCGGTGGAAGCTAGTTGCTTGGTGACCTCTGAGGCGATCACTTCAGAGTTTGCTTTCGCCATGTTCTCGAACTCCTAGCCAATGTGTTGTGCACAGTTGACAATTCAAGGTGATAGTTGATGCCAAAGTGACGTGCAGGATGAGAATGGTCGTAATGAGCAGGAAGTTGACACAGACGACACAAAGAAAGCTTGCTGCTGTCTAGCTCATGCTCATTCTTGTTGTATATCACAACCACCGGGGCAATGTGTTCTACAGTCTAGCACCGTATGGCAACCTCGAAGACCGAGTCGCTGAGATAAGAACGATGAGTCTTTCGGTGAGACCCTGTGCGCAACCTGATCAACGTAAGCACCAGCTACAACGTAGAGGCTGTATATCTTTGGAGGGCGTCGCACAATCTACCTCATCCGTAATCTGTCACATTGCCAAGGACCTCCAACATGCAGGTTTTTCGTTAGAACAACAAGTCCGAAGGAAAAGCCATGATAAAGCATTCTGTACTTGAGCTGTTGGCGGCAGGACGGTCGCACATGCCAGATGCGGTTACTCCCGCTATCGATCGGACCGCGCATGACCTCCTGTTAACCACTTTGGTAGTCCGCGAGGTACTTAGGTAACGATTCTGATACCAGAGCTGCACTTACAAAAGCCTTGAAGTATCTATCAAAACTCAGTCCATTGTTGTTAATGACTGGATGCAGCTCCCTGAGGAGTGTTGTTGTCATCCTGGGCCAGTGCATCGTTGAGTTCAAAACCCAGCCTCCCAAGTGAACGTTCCGTAGAAAGTACCCACCGTACCACGACTTGCCGGGGTTATCTGCTCACCAACGTACCTTCCTCAGATACCCTCTGCTCTCCTTTCACCAACTTCGAGTCAGTATTCTTTCTGCGAACTTCACCAAAGAGTGATAAACCCCATCCCAGTGCTACGATCCTGTGCTTGAATTCCCGCTTCCTCATCAAGCTCTCGTCTTTGACGTCGATCTGGACATGGCTGGGTTCAAGGAGGTCCTTACTCAATCTCTGGAAGACCCTTATTTGGATGAGAAGGAAGGTAGGCAGCTGGCGCTGTTGCTGCAGCACCGCCGCGCGAATCCGTTCGAGGGATATCTGTTCGAGGTAGATCAGATGCAGCAGACACTATTGGAGCATCAAAACAATCGCAGACACAAGATGGCTCGCCAAGACATGGATGCGATGGCGGTCGGACAGGCAAGCTCAGAGCTAATCAATGTTGGCAAGCTTGGTCCTGCAGCTGGACAGCAAGCCGCGGAACCCATGCACCCTTTACTCGGTGGAGAGGTTGAACAGGCGCAAAGAGAGGAGCGGTTGGAGCACGAGAAACAAGAGCGAGACATTGGGGAGTTCGATGCCATGTAGGACTCCCCTGTTGATCAGTCAGGATGATGATACTGAGTGTAGCCTTGCTGATCTTGTGCTGTGTAGCTCCATCGAGCTCCGGCTTCAATGTCTGCAAGCGTGCAATACGCTCCCGATCCAGGTCAAACGGAGCAAGCAGCCCGAGAAATATCCAGGTGCGCAAAAGTCCTACCCCCTTCTTCGAGAAGCTGCTTGCTTTCTGCCTATGCAGTTTCGTAACATGGCGCCTGATTTCAACTCTTCGTAGCGAAAACTCATGCTCACAAGGTCAGGGATGAGCTCGGCGTCAAGAAGGGATTGGTATATCTGGTCGGCCAAAAAGAAAAGACCTGGGAGGATACCGATGGAGACATGCCCTTCCGACAGCGCAGATTCGAGTTCTACCTCTCCGGAGCCAACTTCCCTGGGACAACAGTCACCTATGACATCGCCAAAGACTATCTGATACTCTGGGTGCCCGTCCGACTGCCGGCTAAAGAGCTGTGGAACGGCACGGTGCCTAGTATCGAGGAGTGCGCAAAAAAATACAACGTCGACTCCGTCCAAGATATAAAGAAAATGCCCGACTACTTGAAGGAAATTACTGATCCGAGCAAAGACCCTCTGACCGTCTATGTCTTACACGAAAAGGAGCGCCCAGCGTCCCCATTCTCGTTCGAACTTGACGACAAGCTGCTCATACCAGCGATGTCGCGGGCTCGCGCTGTCAAGACACCCTACGAAATCTCGCAGATCCGAAAGGCCATCGACATATCCTCCGAGGCCCATCGTGAGGTGCTGAAGCACATCAAGCACTTGAAGAACGAGGCCGAGGTCGAGTCCATCTTCCTCTCCAAGTGTCGCGAGCTCGGCGCAAAGCTGCAAGCATATCCTCCTATCGCCGGATCGGGGCCGAACGCCAGTGTGCTGCACTACGGCGCCAACGACCAGGACTTTGAGGATCGTCAGCTCATGGTCCTTGACGCTGGCGCAGAGTTCGAGTGCTATGCGAGCGACGTCACGCGCACCTTTCCTCTGAACGGCGAGTTCTCGGAGGAGGCGAAGAAGATCTACCAGATTGTGCTGAACATGCAGAATGAGTGCGTCAGCATGATCAAGCCGGGGCGGTCTTGGGTCGATGTAGGGTTCAAGGCCGTGGAAGTTGCTACGCAAGGACTGCTGAATATAGGAATTCTGCACGAAGTCAATGGGAAGAGGCCTAACTATGATGCCATCAGAACCTTCTTCCCGCACGGCCTGGGACATCTCGTCGGCCTGGACACCCACGATGTCATTGCTGACGCGGGAATTAGAGGCTCGGCCACCGCGGCGTTGGCCCCCATATTTGGGGGTAAGCGTCGCAGGTTGCACTTGAGTTCTGTCGAGGGCGGCAGAAACCACCCCGCTGCTGGGTTGCAGGAGGGCATGGTCATTGTAAGTGAACTGCTTTCTTGAGCCCCTATTCTTTATCAGGCAGACATCTTGTGTCTCGACCCGTCTTGACCCTCTGGAGTATTGCACGTGGCAAGATCCCACAGCAAGTCTGGCCGTGCTTATCTCACGAGAGCGTTTCGAGACACGCCGACCCTGCTCACCACGTTCTTGCGACCTGCTGACACACTTTCTCGCACAGACTTGCGAGCCGGGGCTATACTTCAACAGGTATTTGGGATTCGATCCACATAAGACGATCAACACAGCAAGACTAACGCTAGGTTTACAGGGCTTTCATCGAGGACAGACTGCAGAGCAACAAAGAGCTGTCTAAATTTGTCAACAAGACATTGCTGGAGAAGTATTACCCGGTTGGCGGCTGCCGACTTGAGGACTGTATACTCGTGACCAAAGACGGATACGAGAACATGACGACGGCGCCTAAGGGCTACGACATGATGAAGATCATCAACGGAGAGGCTTGAATGGGAGCAAGAGAGTGCCGCGGCACGGGATCACCAACACCTTGAACACCCTTAAATACCTCTAATTTCGCAATGCTATAGAAACCCTGGAAAATGCTAGTACCAACTCTGAACGCCTGTACATCTCCCCACGCCTTTTTGATACAAAGTGCCTCTGAGACTCCCGTTCTGTCCAAATAGCGCCGACCTTCTTACTATCGCATCTTCATTATGTACATCTACCCTTGTCTACTTACGAGTCTACAGGTACTTCTTAGGAGACGACTTCCTCTTCTTGTAGACGATATACCCAGCAACTAAAACCAACTGGCTGCCGACAATGACCATGATCAGCCGTCCATGACCTGGCGAAGCATGCTCCTTGACGGCCTCGTGCAGCGTCGTATGGGTGTCCTTCACGGAGGTCTTGATCGACCGCTCCGCCGAGTTGAGCTTGTTGGTAACATCGCCCTTGAGCTTCCCGAGCTCGTTGTTCAGGTTCGCGATCTTGGTCTCCAGACTGTCGATCTTGTCCAGCTTCGCCAACATAGTCTTGAGCTCGTTGATCTGTGTGGCGATCTCCTCGTGGCGCTTTTCGCCAATGACCTCGTTCGACATCATCCTCTTGAAAATGTGCACCGCGTGGTGGTTAGTGCTCTGGATACGCTCGTGCAGATCCTTGAACTGCGCCATCGAGCTGGTATACAAGCCCGCGTCGGCATCAGGAATTTCGTCCTTATCGAAGGACGCATCGCCCGCGGCGCCGCTGCCCGTAAGAGGATCCTTCGCTTCGCCGCTCGAGAAGAACCCGCCGCCACTGCCACTGCCGCCGTCCATGACCTTCTGGCCCTGCTGTGCGTCCTGGCTGGGATCGACGTTCTCGCTCATGACGACCATCTTGAAGATCTCGAACGAGTCTGGGTTATCGGCGCTCGCGGCGGTTATGCCCAGCCTGTACCCCGCGGGGATGCTGATCTTGTCGCTCTCGAAGCACAGCGCACCGTCGATCTCGACCTTGAAGCTGTCGCGCGTCTGGCGGAACTTGAGCTGCGACGGGCGGCCCAGGTTGCGGTACGCGTGGTCGCACTGGCCGAACGACTGGCCGTCGACCGTCATCTTGCTGTAGTCCTTGTCGCCGTCGTTCAGGAACCCGCGCACCATGCTCGTGCTGCTGCCGTATGTGTACAGCACCAGCGCCAGGCCCTCGAACTTGCCGACTTGGTAGACGGAGGACGTGCCCACGGACTTCGGGTCCTTGACCAGCCAAATGTTCAGGTTGCCGCCTGCGTGCTCCGGGCCGGAGGCGCGGAAGTCGACGTCCGCGACCCATTGTGTGTGCTGGAGGGGCTTGTCGGCCCAGATGGCGGCGCGCTGGTTGCCGGGCGCGGGAGGTGTGAGGATGATCTTGTTGCTGAGGACTTCGGGCTCGGTGGGGTTACCTTGGAGGGCGAAGTTGGGTATTCTGTAGTCGCCGGAGGGGCTTATTCTGGAGAGAGAGAGAGAGGATCAGGTTAAAATCGGTCGCAATTTGTAGACATGGTGAGGAAGCTAGTCAGACTTACCTGCCATCGTAGCCAAAGCTGAGGTCGTTGACCAGGTACTGGGCCAGCGCAGGCGACAAGCCCAGCAAGAGGGCAGAGAGGGAGCGCATGTTTGCTGTGCTGTAGCAATTGATGTGCTATAGAAGGAATAGACTTTCAAGAACACAGTAGGTATTCAAAAGACAGTAGTGTCTCCACCTTATGAGGGCTGAGAGCGATCTGTTGCCAAGGGTTTGTGAAGATGAATTTCCGAAGAGGCCACTCTGGCGAACTGCGAAATACAGTAGTCAGGACGCGACTAGTGACCCAAACTCCAAGACGCCAACAATCTCCTGTCGAGTTCCAGCTCAGTATTGGTAGCAGATAAAGAACTTCTGTGAAGGAAGTCCGACTTTGTGGTATAGAGAATGTGGATATCATGAGGTTGGAAGTTGTTGAAGAAGATGGGCAACTCCAGGTGCTTTCGAAGAGCACATGTCTCACCCTCACTCAGCCTTTGTCTCTCCGTATCCGTGGACCCCTGTACACTCGGGACGGCTGTGGCCGTTTCGAGGTCGTCTTACAAGGCCGTAAGGTAGCGGCGAATGACTATTTGCAGCATAGTGTCAGCCATAATACACTAGACCCTACCCAGAAATAGTCTATAGCTTGCAATACATATGACAGACCCTAAAGAGGAGTTTCGGTCTCTCAGTATTGGTCTTGGTCAAATTTGGAGGTGTACAAATCTTGAACGGTTCCTCCTGAGCAGGTACATGCACCTTGCTAATGCTCCCAGCGCACATGGCGCTAGCATACCTGGCTTTCCGTTCCCCTGCAACCTGGCGAAATTGAGGTTTGGCGACCACGTTGACTTCCACGGGCTCTTCTTGGAGCCCCCTTGAGGTCAAAACTGTACGGACAACACATTCGTTCTTGGGTTGGCAGCAGACAATGGCTGAAATCTCACCGTCCATCACCCAATGCGCCATTGTCGCTGCGGCCTTCAAAATCCTCCTGTTCCCGGCCTAGTAAGCACTCCTTCCTCCGGGTGAGATCTTGGGGGTAGGGAGCGCGTCAGCTAACGAAACACCACCCGCCCATAGCAAATCCACTGACTTTGAGGTTCACCGGAATTGGCTTGCCATCACAAACAGCTTGCCTCTCGGAGAGTGGTACTATGAGGAGACCTCAGAATGGACGCTCGACTACCCTCCCTTCTTCGCCTACTTTGAATGGATCCTCTCACAGGTCGCAAAGCTGGCGGACCCTTCGATGGTGAAGGTGTACAACTTGGGCCATGATTCTTGGCAGACAGTCTACTTCCAGCGGTCGACTGTCATAATCACTGAGCTCCTTCTGGTCTATGCCTTACAAATGTAAGTCTACCAAAGGATTCTACTTTTAGTTCATTCTCAATACTGACCACTGGCAGGTTTGTGGACTCATCCCATGGCACATCCAAGAGAGCTGCTCAGGCTGCCGCCATCTCTATCCTACTCTCTCCAGGCCTGCTGATCATTGATCACATACACTTCCAGTACAATGGATGCATGTATGGCCTTCTTGTTGCCTCTCTGGTCTTGGCGAAGAAGCAGTCCGGTGTTCTGTCCAGTGGACTCCTTTTCGCGGCGCTTCTGTGCATGAAGCATATCTACGTCTACCTGGCACCGGCCTACTTCGTCTATCTCCTGCGGGTATACTGTCTGAATCCCCGGTCCATTTTTGGCATGCCCCAATGGTTGAATGGTATCAAATTGGGTGGAGGCATCGCCGCCATCCTTGCCGCTGCCTTCGGCCCCTTTGCGCTGAAGAACCAGATTCCTCAGCTTCTCAGCAGACTCTTCCCATTTCAAAGAGGCTTGTGCCATGCGTACTGGGCGCCGAATGCCTGGGCTATATATTCGTTCATCGACCGGGTGCTAATTTACCGTGCGTATTTCGCTCACTTAAAACACTTTGCTCTATACTGACTAGTATCTCATAGTCGCTCCACGCCTCGGCCTACACGTCAAGACAGAAGCATTGAACAGCGTCACTCGCGGCCTCATCGGAGACACCACATTCGCAGTCCTCCCCGAAATCTCGGCAGCCGTGTGCGCCGCCCTCACCTTGGCAACGATGTTCCCGCCCCTCGTGAAGCTCTTTACCAAAGCAACATGGGACAACTTTATCGGCGCAGTGACGCTCTGCGCCTACTCCTCGTTCCTCTTCGGCTACCATGTCCACGAAAAGGCCATCCTGCTGGTCATCATCCCCTTCAGCCTCATCGCCCTCAAGGACCGCCGGTACTTCGGCGCCTTCCGACCCCTGGCCGTGTCTGGCTACGTGTCTCTGTTCCCGCTGCTCTTCACGCCGGCCGAGTTCCCCATAAAGACGATCTACACGATCTTCTGGCTGATCCTGTTCCTCATGGTTTTCGACCGGCTGGCGCCAGCGTCGAACAGGCAGAGGTTCTTCCTGTTTGATCGGTGCAACACACTGTATATTGCGGTCAGCATACCGCTGATTACGTACTGCTCGCTGATACACGAGATTGTGTTTGGGAAGACCTATGAGTTCTTGCCACTAATGTTCACCAGCTCGTATGCGGCGGCGGGAGTGATCGGGAGCTGCATAGGGTTTGCTGTGGTGTTTTTCTCATCTTGAGTGCGACAAACGTGGATAATTGGCAGAGCAATCAGAGCATGCAATTGCATGTTCTTGACTTGCGCTTCTTATTCATCACAATGCCACGGAGTATAATAGAGTGCTTCCTCTTTCCGGTATGCAGACGATGGTCCGCCTGTTTCAAGATGAACCTGGTCAAATGTCTGCAGGTCCCCAAGTCAGTGGAAGTTGCTGGTGGTGCTTCTGCTAAATTACAGGAGAAGTAGGAGAAGTAGGAGAACCCAAATCAGGAGAGTGCCTAGACGGGGCATTGTTGGTCCAGCTGGGGTGTCGGCCGACCTCAGTATGGTGGTCCTATGGCCCTGACTAAGGACATGCCGCCAAGACTAGAAGTATTGCTTCGGAGTTGCATTAACAGGAGACCCCATTTCGAGCTCTGTACACGTCACATCTGCAGGAACCCCAAGTAGCGCATAGCAGGAAAAGCTAGCGCTACTTTGACCATATCAATAGACTGGCATTCTCACTCCTCAAACCATCGTCATCCCAGCTGCTCAACATTTACTGCAGGCAAGAGTCTCAGGATTTTCATCCTGCTTGAGCTAAACGTGCACAGCTAGTATTTGAGGACTTTCAAAAGCTTTCAATATAGCATCAAGTATCTGTTGGACGAAATGTCCTGATTAGGCAAGGATTGCTTGCGTGCATGTAGTTATCGGATCCGAAGATCTGCCGGTGGCAGTTCTCTGAGGCTCAAATTTATCACAATTGACATGATATTTGGTGCGGCTGAAGAACATACCAGGCTTATGGCTCATTTGAGAGGTTTGATGTTGACTTTGAGGGATGTTGGCAGGCGTGTCACCCTTGCATTGAATGGTGTCCTGGTATGAGCTGGCAATATGAGCGGTATGCAAGTAGTGCTCTAGCTGGAGGGCCCCTTTCTGGTGAAGAAGATACAGCACAACCAATTTGGATTCATCTGAAAGATGCCATTCATATATGGCATTAGTGTATGGAAACCCATTCCATGCAGTTTCCGAAAATATTCTGCGTGGCAATTGCCTTGAAGACAATGGCCGCTGGACTGGTGACTATCACACACTATGCGCATATTTGGCCCTGGGTTGCCATCAAATTGTTAAACTGAGGCTGTTGACACATATCGCAATACAGTATGTTTGTAAAGCTGTTTGACCTTGCTAGTATGCTTCCATTCGATTGTGCTAGTCCTGGGGGTCAGAACGAGCTCAAACATGGCGGTCTTCTCTGCGGTGGAGGAGAGAGTGGCCGACAAGGAGGAGGCATGGTTGGTGGGAGGACGGGGAGACGGGGACTGGCGGGTCGAGGGCGGAGCTATTTGGCATTTGGCTAGCGACAGGGGTCCACCTCCGAGCAGGGGGTGCTCCTCTGGGAACCCTCTACCCTCTTCCAAAATTTGTTTCACTACCACCACCTCTACCTCTTCCTCCACCCTTTCTCCGACGTCGCCGGCCAGCAATACAGCTTCCTCGGCCTCAACTCCCCACACCCACGCGACGCAGCCATCACCGCCGCCATACGCGTCCCGATTTAGACTAGAGCAGCCTCGTGTAAGTCCTTCAGTCTCGGTTGAGAAAGTTGGCCCGCGCGCGACACACGACGACTGCAGGGCCCCAAAGCTGCAACCCACACGTCGACGTGACTGCCTCGCCCGGGTTGCTCCACGCCCTGTCCGTCTGGATCGACCGCGTTTTCGAGTCGCAACACCGAAAAACATCACAACTTAGGTGCGTAAGGCTGATCTTCAGCCTTGCAAACCTTGTAAAAGGTTTCTGGCTCGACCGGCCCCTTCGCGCCCACCATGGTATGGCCACTCTGCCCGCACCCAATCGGCGCATATTCCAAGCTGATAACTGTCGACAGGTCCTCTTCAAGCGGAAACCGGTGCAATTTCTGCAGCCGCCGCATGCTGAAAATGAGCAAGAGGTACGCACATTTTCCATTTGGAACGCGCCGCGCCTTGTACTCACCAGCAACCCGCATAGATATGGCATATTGCCCAGACAGGTGAAATCTTCGTTACGTACGAAGACTACCTGAACAGGTATGCCACACGAACATTCAGACGCGTTGAGCTGGAACTAATTCGCGCCTCAGGTTGGACTTCTACAAGCAGGTAAGATGCGCGCTTCGAGCGCAATAGAAACATGACGTATTTATTGACATTTCCTTCCACAGAAACGGTTCATATGTCAAATTACTGGTCACTCAGGACTCAACTTCTTCGAGGCCCTAGAATCAGAGGTGAGGTTGCTTTGCTACTTTGCCGCCTCTAGGCTTTGCTGACCGCCTGTCCAGCTTGCTGGTGCGCAGGAAGTCGAGCAAGCTTTCCCCGAACCCCTCAAGGGACCCATCCTCCGACGCGTCCAGTTCCAAACGATATCGAGGATAGATAACCTCGTCGACAGACTTTACGAAGAGTTCAAGGCCGACTTCTACCCCGGCGAGCACGTCACTGTTAGCATACACACTGGCGAACGATTCACAGGCAGCGTGAGGGACAAGGCTAGGTTCGGCAGCAAAGTCCTCCCAGACGGCAGCCTCAGTGTACCCTTCTCGAGATACTTCGTCAGCCTGGACGACCGCGACGATGACGAGGCCGTCGTGGACGACAACAACATTTGGCGCGACCGCAAGATCTTCACCAAGTCTGTCCTTCGTTCCTTCATCAAGAAGACAGTTACCCGAGAGGCATGGACCGGCGCACCGTGGCTGGTCAAGGACGAGATCGCGATCCAGTACAAAATCGACACACGCGTTCCGACCCATCTGCGCTGGGAGACGAAGCTCCAGGAGCGCAAGCAGGCACAGAGCCAGAAGAGACTGTCTGGCCAGATGGGACCGCAGTCTGGAGATATGACGGGCATGACTAACAGCTTCCACTCCCAAGGACCAGCACGGTTACCCGAGCTCAAACCTGCGTCCAGACCTCCCAAGGTGCCCAAGAACCAAAACGGCGAACACGGACATGGAGGCAAGGGAAATAAACATGGCTTTGGAAGGCACGAGCCGGGCGAATTCGTCCATATGCCTTTGCCAGGCAACCCCTTTCAGTTCCCACTGTCGTACCGCGCCAACCAACTTCCTCCGATGCCTCCCGTCTACGTGCCAGAGCTGCCACCACCGCCCCCTCCGCCAAAATACCCAATCGAGGACCTAAGTTTGGAACCCGGCCGGCTCGTCAGACCGCCCATCAAGTTCATGTGCCAGGATCCCCCAGTGAACGTCGAAACGAAATCGACCTTTGGCGAGGGCATCCTCATGAAATCCGTGGGAAATTTTCTGGAGACTTGGGACACACTCAATGTGTATTGCGAAATCTTCCAGCTCGACTCGTTCACGTTCGATCACTTTGTGGAGGCAATGCAGGTCGCATCGGAGGATGTCAAGGTCCAACTATTTGATGAGATTCACTGCGCCGTTCTGAAAATATTGGTGCAGTCGGAGGCAGACGGCGGCAAGGTTCAATTTCGACTTCCTGAGCTTGACTCGGAGACAGACAGCGAGGATGACGATGAGGACGAGGATGAGGAAGAAGAGGAGGACGAAGCTGTGCCTGCACGGGCGACCAGGAGCAGCATGGCAAAGCTAGAAGCTGAGCGGTTAGCCGCGGAGGCCAAAGCCGTGGAGAAGGAGGAGAAGGCGTTAGAGAACCAGGCAAAGCACCGCGCCGAAGAGTTTCTCGCCAAACATGATTGGCTTGAGCAATTGCGTAAGAGGAACTTCAGAGATGGTGGTTGGGAGGCAATGATGGTGGGACTGCTATACCAACTTTGCAAAGACGAGCGTCGCCGGGCGGCATGTGAGGAGCTTCTCGTCGAGCTGGTGCCTCGAAACGTCGAAGCAACACAGGAGACAATCCGCCAGCACTACGCAGCCCTCGACGTGAATCATCGCATCCAGGCTTTGCAGATCATCTGCATACTCACAGCTGAGACGAAGGCAGTGCGCAAATACATGGAGGACTGCGCTGAGCAAATGACAGCTTTCCGCAAAGACAAGATTGATTGGCAGCGACAACGGAAAACAGCGTGAGTCAAGTTCCCCGTCCGCTTCTTTGAAGTGTACTGACCATACATATTTAGACTCGAGGAGCTGAAGAACCTCAATGAAGAGCGCAAAATCTTGCTACCGGACAACCTCCCTCCCTCACCACCACAGGATCCAGTAGCCGATGCTAACGGCGATGTCATCATGGAAGACGTGGCCGAGTTGACGCCAGCCGAGGATGACAACGCCGATACGGACGACGATACTCCGCGCAGCACGACTAGAGGCCTCAGGCGAGGTCACGATCGAGCTGCGGAGCGCCAAAAGCAGAAGGAGAAGAAAGAGGAGCGGAAGAAAGAAATCGAAGCTGCAAAGGCTGTTCCCAAGCAGTCCAAGGCATTCTTGAAGCTTCTCAAAGACATTCAAAAGAAAGAAGAGCTCATCAAGAAGTGTGAGGAGGAAATCGCCGTGATCGACAACGACTTGAGAGAGGCCGACTGCGCAAGGACCAGAGTTCTTGGCAAGGATCGGTTTTGGAATCGGTACTACTGGTTTGAGCGCAACGGAATGCCCTACGCCGGACTGCCCGACAGCTCTACTGCGGAGTCGGGCTATGCAAATGGTTGCATTTGGGTGCAAGGACCCGACGACCTGGAGCGCGAAGGCTATCTCGAGTTGGACGAGGAACTACAGAATACCTACAGGAATCTGTTCAACATGACGATCCCGGAGCGCAAAGCAAAGGAAGAGGGTCCAACAAGTGTGTACAACGCGAGGCAATGGGGCTACATCGATGATCCGAAAGACGTCAAGAAGCTGATTGATTGGCTTGATCCGCGTGGTCTAAATGAGATCAAGTTCCGCAAAGAACTGGTTAATTACAGCCACAAGATCTGTACTCACATGGAGAATCGTCGAAAGCACCTCGGACTTGATGATGAAGAGAAGGCGGAGGATAAAGAGAAGGACAAGGAAGAGGTCGTGGACGCTAAGCCTGTCACCAACACCAAATCCAGCACCAGCAAGAGAGCTGCCGCGCGGAGGGCCAAGACTCCGACCCCTGAGCCCGAGCCGCCCCATTTCCGCTGCTTGGATTGGCAGAACACCACTGCGATTGATGAATTGGGTCATCTGCACAGTGAGCCCCCTGCGCCAGCTCCGCCCAAGGGTAAGAGAGGCGGCAGTAGGAAGAAGATCGTGGTGGAGGCGCCCGTCGAGGAGCCTCCGCCTCCTATGAAGACACGCTCGAGGAGGAAGCCTTAGACGGGTGAGAATTCCGAGTCAGCACTCGGCCAGACAGAATCCCCTATACCGGAGTCATCGAAGCTACGAGCGCCTCGCCCGACCCTTGCGGTCAAGCGCTCTTCTTGCGGGGTTGTAGATGATGTCGAAGTTACCAGCAAGCCGGCAGCATCCTCCACTCGCTCGAAGAAGCCTTAGAGAGGATGTCACAGTGTTCTTGCTCGTCGCCAAAACAGTCTGTCATCCCCGCTAGCGATACCAAAGAGCAAGGCGAAAGACCTTGAAGCGACTACCGACTTGCACGACGAGGACAAGGAAAATAAGAGCGAGCACACTCTTGTCGAGAAGCCTGTCGAGTCGACTCACACAGCGTCCTCAGCACAGCCTCTGTCCGAGTTACGTCCGCTCAAGCCTCCGCGGGAGAGGAAAAGGGCCCCTGTGCGGCAAAACTTGTGGTGGAAGTGATTGAAACGACTACCCGACGGCCTAGAAGCCATCTCAGCATCACTAATCTTTGGTGACATCCGGGTCCCTCGAATGAGCAGAATCGCATCATTATCGAAAAGCATAGAGCATTCACTCCCGCAGTCTTACACTCCTAGTCTTCATAAGGCTGAGTATTTGCTACAATAGCTAGAAGCAATTGCTGAAAGGGCCGGCTCCAATGCGGGTGGAGTTGTGGTGTGTTGCACTAGATCCACGCGATGAATAGCTCAAATCGACTTCGGTTCTGGGAAACACTGTGCATTACAAGGGTGACCAAATTGTGTTCCATTCGATTCCATTCCATTTGTCCCTCTTACCTATCATGCATCCCTTTTTCTTCCCAAATGCTACTTACGGCGGCGGCATCGCAGTAACCACTTCATTTACAGTAGTCTCAATACGCTCCAGAGACCAACCAGCAGCAAGCGACCCACGATCTGCCGCAACAGTGGCCAAATCCAGAATCCTCGTTAGCAACTCCTCCGGCGTGGCATCAACATCACCAACACCAGCACCACCAAGCCCAGCCAACGGATCGTCAGGCCCCGCAGCCCGCAGCCGATTCCACCTCGCCTGCGCCTCATTCATCAACACCAGCCGCACGCCGGCCGTCAACCGCGCGCGCCGCGCATCGGCGCCCACAGCCTGCTGCTCCGGAATTCCCGCCTCGAAGAACGGCGCCAGCCGCTGCAGCGCCTCGCTCACCAGCCGCTGCAGCGGGCCCTCAGGCAGCCGCGACATCTCGCGGATCGCGGCCGGGCCGAGCGCGCACAGCGAGCCCGTCTGTCGCTGCCGCACGACCGCCTGCAGCACGGGCAGCGCGGCGGCGGGCGGGACCAGCGAGCCGTCGGCTTGGAAAGTGCCCGCTGTCGCGTGATTCTGCGCGAGGAGCGTGGTGTAGCGCGTAAAGGTGCGGTGCAGCGCGGCGATGTCGTCTATGAGCGCTAGGAAATGTAGGGTTTCCGCAGTGATTGCTGCGGGGAGGGCGGCGAGCGCGGCGGGCATGCCGGCGGGGTCGCCGCCGTTGGGCGCGAGGAGCAGATCCGTGATAATCTTTTGCTGCAGCGCCCACCCCCAGTTCTCGCTCTCGGTGATGGGCTGTGCGGTTGCTAGGGTGAGCGGGGTTGTGCGGCCGATGAGGAGGTTTGCAACGCTGACCATGCGCGCGCGGAGCGTGGTGATGTGGGTGTAGAGGAGCTGGCGGAAGTCTGGGTGCTCGACGTGCAGGTGCATGGCGATTATGTTTTGCTGGTAGGCGATTTCTTGGTTGAGCGCCGCGGAGAGCGTCATCATTGCTTGGATGGTAGGGCGGATGAGGTTGTTCATGCGCTGGATTTGGAGGGCGGTACTTAAGGGTGTGAAGGGGATCGTGAAGGAGGAGAGGGCGCCGGAGGTGGTGTTGATGTGGGTGTACATGGCTACGTAGCTTGTTTGTACTTGGTTGGCCAGTGTGTTCAGTTTTTGTTGTTTGGTAGCCCTATGATCAGGTTAGCATTTCGGTCGTGGTCGAAGTGAGGACTTGGAAGTGCTGAGCCGGAATGGGCATGGAATTCTCGGGGGATGTGATAAAAGAAGACTGCCTTGGGACAAAACACACCACGAAGCGTCCTCCACGATAGATCTTGTAGCGAGCATACTGATCTCACAAGCCGTGTCCTGCAAAGCCTCGATATACGCCGCAATCACGATATGTCCAGCACGTTCAAGATGCATCTTCACCGTGTCTCCGAGCCACTTGACAAGATCCTCCCCCAGCACGGCGTTCGAGATCTCGTCATCAGTTTCGGTGAGCATGAGCCGCCGTGGGATGGTGTTAGGCGTGGTGGATTGGGGTTCCGCAGCTAGCCTCAGGCCTTGGTGGCCGTACTTCTGGTGTGTGTATGCCCACCATGCCTGCTGCATGTATCGGGCGTACCAGGCTATGGGGATGGCGAAGCCCTCGTTCCAGCCATGTGCGTTGGGGCTCGTTAGGAATCTCTGGTATGCGGACCCTCGCTGATCGATTAATGAACTACCTTGCTGGAAAGGCTGCGTAGCTACACCTGGCCACTATCGTCGAGACTTAGTAATCACCACTCGTAGACATGCATGGGGATAATTGAGGTGTCGTATGGTCGTTGACCTTATAGAATGCGCGTGCATAACACTTCTCATTTAATTTGGGTACTGGGCGGGGACGTTGTGGGGAGTAGGGAGGAAATCAGCTCACATTTTTCCCAGAAATATATGGCTTGAAGTTGAAAGTATAATCACCTCCCGAAGGATGTGGGAAAATGCGAAAGCCCCAGATCTCCTTTTCGAGGTTCACGCCATCTTCGCCTTGGACAGCGTCTTCTGTGAAGGTTTGCGTATAGGTCTGTCCACTAATTGGGTGTATTATGGGTTAGCATATGCCACCTGCTAACATGAGGTCAAAAGGAGATTCTTTCCTTGCAAATCTTGGAGAGTACAGCTTGAGTTTGAACGCTTCTAAGTATTCTCACTTACAAACGCCATGTGCCACCGCCATAGTACCATCGTACTCGAGGACCGCCGATCTGATCACCGAGCGTCATTAGGCTTCTGATAATGTCGTCGCTCAAGAAGCCTCGCAACAAATTATCTTTCGTGAACAGTATCCTTTGCGCTGCGACGACTGCATGGGCTAATTCATGGAGCATGGCGTTAGCAAGTACGAACGTGTACTGCAAACATTTATTAGTACCTAAGTAGACTGATCGGGCTGACAGCAGCATGTCTGAGATTCTCTCTGACCACTTGGACAGTGACGGAAGCCGAAGAACGGAGTCGAGCGGTCACATGAATTCAAGGACAAGTATACAAAAAAATACTGACAGACACTCTTTCACTTTCTGACAAGTGTTGTGGCAGGAGAAGAGGCCAGATCATGCTTGCAGTAATACATATTCGAATCGAGAAATCGTTATTGTCGTCGTCTGGCTGAATCCTCGTCATGCCCCCAAACTGGCCCTCCTGAAAAATGCTGCAGGTCAAATAGGTATTTAAAATGCGTAGACACTGCGTTCTGGCTGACCTCCCATCGAAGCCTCGAGCTTGTAAGTTACCCATCTCCGGATAAGGAGCAGGTGCTCTGTCGTCGTCAGGATTCATCCATATAGATGTGTAGGGCACTCTGCCTTCTTTAGTCTTTTGTTCGTCTGTACGACCATCCTTCGAGGCGTCGACTGGTCGATAATTGTATATATTCGTAAGTGCCATCCAAAAAGGGTGGTCCGAAGCTATGACCTTAGATGCTAGCCGTAGAGCTGGCTCAATAGCCGACCAGACCTTCGGATTGGCATGAACGTGGTAGAGCCCCTCCATCCCCGTGCCGTCTATCATTCTCCCGTAGCGGACGTCCCAGTATCCAGACCACTGCTTTTTGCCGCCTTGTGGCACTTGGGTCCACTTCGACTTGGCGAAGAGTGAATTGATAGGGGCGCTTTCGTCGTCGAGATCTATCGGCGTGCCCGTGGTCAGCGGATTGTATGCGCCTTGTTCTACCAGCTCGGCCGAAGTATAACCATTGAACGTTATGGACTGCAGGCTTCGATCGTAGTCGTCCGCCTGAGGTGCTTGCTGTGAGGTCTGGAAAACGGGCAGAGCTGGAGTCATTGAGGAGTGCGCCCACTGATCTCTGGGTTGCTGGCCAGGACGTATCCCGAATCGTCGGGCATACAAGGTGGGCATGCTTGCATCATCCTCAGGGAGGAGGGCCGGTCTTGCTTGGATTGAGTCACCCTGAAAAATCAAGAGTCAGTTCCTGCAGTGATCATATTGGTGACGGACTGGATGTGAAGGAGTTTCGAGACGATCTAGATCACCGCAAGGTCTTGCCAAGTTCCCCATGGTGTACATTCATGAACAGTCTGACCTGTGACTTACCGGCATACTTTCGGTCAGGATGTACTTGTCGCCATCGGACACGAATCTGAAGCCTGGCTTCCACCGAGGATGCGACCATGACGGGACATAAGACCAGGCTTGGCTTTCAGTGAGATCTCAAGCCCGCTGCGTTTGCGTGGAGGCGGTCAACACTGCGAGCGGTGGTGCTTGCGATGGTGCTCCCGCTATAGTTGGAACGTGAGGGGCTGGCGGCTGCTGGTCCGGACTCAGCTGTGCCATATTGAGTCGTAAATCCTGAAGTTTTGGTTGGTATATGTGCGACTATGCGATTTAATGCTCACCACAATGTCGTCGAATTATTAGGGGTAGAGCCAAGCCAGATGTAGCAGTAAGACAGTAGAGAATAATTACGCGAGATTCAGAGCCTATGAGCGAGTCTCGACTGGATAATGACCTTGTAGAATGCGTTTTCTTTGTTGGTCTCGGTTATTGTTGGCGGGTACCGACCTGCTTGGGACAGTTGTCTTTGTGCGAAGAACCCTATCCAGATATCCTCCCTTTGGCCTCGACCCTTCATCTTGCTGAAAATGATCATATTACTGCGGAATGCTCTAAATTGTTCGTAAACTCCGCCCCGGTGATCGCAACACGAACAGCGTCAAAGTTGCCAAAATCAAGGTTTTTTCCCACGAGAGGCAAAGGCAACGTACTTTCAACAAGCCATACAGCCGAGGCGAGAGTCTGAAAACATCGAACAGTTCGTTGCTATGTTTTCTATTGGTAGACATAGCAGAATGGACCTTAAAGTGTGCTTGTCAAGTCCCTGATCTTCATCGGCGGTCCAGCGGCGAGACCGTACTCATTGAAATCGTCCAGAGACGTATTTCTGCTCGCTGGAAGATTATTGAAAGTAATCGTACTAGCCACTGAGCTAGAACCATACTGTGTGGCTTCAGGGTCTTGCATTTGCCACAACCACCAAACACGGTCAATCATGCTGTGGTGAAGATAGCAGGCCGGGTCTCCGGGGCTCACAAAAAGATCGCGGCCTATATGGATGTCAGTAAAGCCCAGGAAATTTCCTCCGTTCGGAGCACTGCTTACCTGGATCTCCTCCCATAGCGTAGTGTCCTCCGCCGTGGATTCCAAGTTGACCTATAGTGGGAACTCCTTGCAGCTGCGTCTAAAAATCCGCCATCGTGGTGGGATCGACCACGTTGGCCAGCACGGAGGTGGCGTTATTGTAGTTCTGGGTGATCCAGTCTATCAAGTCTCGGTTGAGACAACGTGGGTTGTACGCCAGGTTACCATCAGGGTTCGAGAAGGAGTTGACCTCACCTGGGACTGCCAAGGCGACAGGTCCCATATTAAGGGTATAGTTGACAAAAGGGCCCGAGTAGTTGCAGCCGCCGCCAGAGCCGGATGGAATGGTGATCTTGAGGAGTTCCCACTAGGAGCACTGATGATGATGTCCGACTTTTTGGCTATGTATGCTCCATTGCCGGACAAGGAGGTGTCGCTTCCGTCCCAAACGAGATCAGCCTCGAGGCCAGTGAAAGCAGACCGAGGCCAGTTCCAGTACTGCAAATTCTTCAGTGAGCAAGCATGGCATCAGTGATAGAGATGCAAAAGCAAAATACCGGTTGTGTACCCTCATATCCACATTCAGTCTGCAATGCCTGTTCACATAGCCAGGTGAAGTACCTGCGCCAGGACATGAAATTGCCAGTGAAGTGAATAGTAAGGGTCTGATTGATGTGTGTTGCAACAAAGTCACCGAATCTCGTTCTAGCACCCGGAGCAAGGTTGCTGGGAGTCTGGGATGGTTTTGATTGGAGACATCTGACGGCATTGATGTAGGACCGCCTGTCTTCCACACTCAGTGATCCCCTGCGATGTCTATTAGACTGTGTAAGAGCCCCCAATCCGCGCAAAGCACCCTGCCATGAATGAAGGGAAATGCAGGGGAGTGTACCCAGAGGAGATGTCTCAAGGATGAATATCCTACAGACGATCCAGCACCAGAGCCCTCAATTGACGGTCCGAACCGGTGAGGGCGGTAGATACAGATGAGTGGTCAAGAGTTTTCGGGGCGACGTGCGTATACGCTGTGACCGAGATGAGGTGGACTTACGATTCCTTCCTAACCTTCACATTTTCCCACGAACACGTGCTTCCATTGCGCGAGCTTCTGACAGCAAGCTGCTCCGCTGTCTTGTAAGACTCGAGAGCAATGGATGACAACTCTTTGTAGTCCGCGACAGTGGTGGGGGATGAAGCACCAAGCCCGGCGGTGGAAGCCATGACCGAAGAAATAATCAGCGCGAATACCTTGAGTTACATGATGAAAGCTCAAAGCAAGCAACGGAAGAATTTAGCTGAGTGGTTGATCACGAACACAGAGCGCATCTAAATGCAGTCTGTTCATCAGTCGTAGACCGGCAAACCACCTGTATTTGAACAGATGCGAACTTAGAAGCCCGCTATCGAAAAATGACAAAAGTGGTCAATTTAGCTCCCCCATGCACCTCCAGATCCAATGGCTAGAATGGAGCTGAACAGGAGTTGAAATACCTAGTTATCCACAATGTGTCCGAGTCTCGCGTATTCTGTGCTGGGTATGAAGGACCGAATGTTGACGACGCCGGCCTTGGCTAAATCCCCGCACAATATTATTAGGCTCTACCTTTCCGCTATAAAGTCTCGAGACGGTGACTAGTTGTATCACAGGTCTGAAAATACTGTCCACGGGGGGTATAGAGAGCGTATGCTCTGATTTAACGTTGGTCCCTTTTGGAAATGTGCCAGATGTCTATGGCCTTGGCAGCCATGATCATAATCGCCACACCATTTCCTTCAGCCGGAGCAACTCACTCTCAAAACCAGGTGGTGTGGAGCTCAAAGCCTGGTAGATATCAACGAACCGGATATCCCGTAGTAATCACGACGTCCCGACCCTCTGGGTCGGCCGGTCGGCCGGAAGAAATTCTCTGCTCGGGCGTCAAGCCACTGGAGACTTGCAAGCTGACTTCATCTAGGAACGAAATTTGCCATTTGGATAGTTGAACGGACGCTACCCTTTAAATCGTTAACATGCAGAATCGCATTCAATATGACGTGTGTGCCCTGGGAGTGCTGATTTGCTCAGTGGCTTGCAGCAGTACCGAAGGCCTTCCATCTGGATAAAAGCCGACTCTCCATCTGCAATGAATAACGTAAAATGCTGGAGTTAGCTGCGCCAAGATCAAGAGAGGGCCCTTGATAAGAAATGTAGAATTCATCTAACACTCCTCTCACAGTTGAGGAGCTCAAGTTTGACGAGAAAGACTAGCGCAGCCGAAAAGCCGCTCTCAAATGGTGACCGTGCCAATGGCCTCTGGGCTGAGTATCAAGCTGAGGTACGGCATTTTCAAGACGATGTTGTGTCTAGATTCGTACGCACATTCATGGTCGCTCCGGAGGGCTTCCGAGCTGATCCACACTCGATGTAGCATAACCCTCAACGAGTGTATGGTGGTGCGGCGGAAAACAAATCGCCAACACTCGGAAGACGCTCTATTTTCGGCAGTCAGCAGTAGCTGTGGAGCTGACATGAAATTCGAAAAGCTATGGGCACAATTGCATGCAAGCCGCCCTGGGACCTTGATTGTGGCTGGACCCCCCTTCCCCAACCTGAGTGGCAAAGCAAGCCTTGAGGGCTCATGCGTTGCCTAACCTTCGCCATTGAGTCAATACCAAGAGAAAGCTGTAGATACTTAATCCTCCTCTACAACCGAACTTGCATGGCTCACAATCGATTCATGCGGCTGGTATTCTCAAGTTATTACAACTTTTTCGCGGTTTGCACCATATATGGTAACGAGGATAACATTACAACCACAGAAGTCTCAGTGGCGTAAACATATTCTCCGCCAATGATTGAGTCACAGGGTATCAAACTGTACAAGCATTGTGAGTTCTGGTCTGCACTGAAATTTGTGTGCCCATGTGCAGCGTTTTGGACCAGGTCAAGCTTAAGCGATGAGCCAACTGCGTTGCATACCTTGCTGTCCCATCAACATCGAGACTTCTACGTGTGCAGTGGTCATCTAATATATGGCAATGTCCTGAAGATTATTGTGAGAGATTCAAGTCTGTCGAAGCGTTCCATGCGCACCTTTGCCTCATTTTGATTTTGCGACTCGTTGTTGTGGGGTTACTGCGATCTCAGAAGTGCTTTTCACACAAGATGGCGATTGCTTCAAAACATGATTTAGGAAGCAATTCTCGGCAAATCAATGATACTGGCCCCACTATCCTGGCAGCGACATTGCCACTGACTGTGGTGGCGTTTACCACAGTGGTAGCTCGTGTATACATATGATGCAGAGTCGTGCGCAACTTCGGATGGGATGTCAGGATCTCACCGTGTCGTGGTCTACAACTCCATTCCACTCCCTGAACTACCCGCAGGATGCTTTCACGATTCTCACCATGGCTCTATCCATCGTCGCGGAAAGTATTGTCGTCGCAGGCGTGCATTACGGAGCTGGCCGACATGTCAGCGATATTTCCAGCGAGGATTTCAAGATGGGCATGAAGATGGATTTCATTGACCAGCCAATATTCGTTGCGGCAGTATCGGTTTGCAAGATTGCCGTTGGGGCATCACTGATGCGAATCGCGGCGCAGACGTTCTGGTCTCGCATCGTATTGGGAGTTGTTGCCCTCATGACTCTTTACAACCTCGCCTCGATCTTTGTTAGTCCAAGACTCCAGTCTTGACATCTTCCTCGCGAATGACAGGCTGACCAAGTGAACGATCAGACCATAGTCTTCCAGTGTACGGATATTTGAGTGATCTGGGACGTCAGCGTTGACTCAGTCTGCTTGAGTTTGGACACTTTGCTTGGACTCTCATACACAAATGTTTCCGTGAACATCCTCACCGACCGCGCCTTCACTATTCTCATCCCCTTTCCCATGCTTTGGAAGCTGAACGTCAACAAGTGAACCCGATACTCCGTGATAGCCATCCTTGGGCTCGGAGTATTTGCATGCATTGCTGTCTGCAAGACAGTGTACCTCTTGAACTACGGTACAACGAACGATGCGCTCTGGGCAACCCGCAACATCACCATATGGAACGTTGCTGAGCTAAACATTGGTATCGTTGCCGGAAGTCTTCCTACAATCCAACCGATCTTCACTCGTTCCCTTGGAAGATTCGCTGCGGATCCGTCTGAGTACAATAGGTGCGGACGGGAAACATCCAGCAATACCAAACCTTGGGCCACATTGTCCAATGAGCAAACAGGGAGGGGAAATTCAATGATACAGAGAGCGAACGAGATCTGAACAAAGAGCATGAAGGAACAAGCAGCATCGAGTTGGTGTCATGTGCGACGGTCGTTGTTGCTGACGGCTCTATCATCTCGAGCAAATATTGAACACAAGATACCGCGCGTCGTAAGCGAGAGGCGAGAAGAGTAAGGGAAAAGACAGAGTACTGGCGTTACGACCAAAGAGCCTGAGTAAAGCCAGAGGCAGTCGAATCATCCTATTACACGAACGAGTGTGCAGAAGATGCAAGAGAGACCATTCAGCCAATGCGGCTCATTCACCATGCCAGATAATGTTCAAGATACTGCTACTTGTCATACAGCATCGTCTAGGGAAACTTGAGCTACGTATTTGAATGATGCTCGGTAATAGCCACTGGCCAGTGACAGTGATACGGTTTCCGGGCTCAAGAGCCTTCGCAGCTGGACCGCTAGATTATATAATTGCTTCAAGCAGGACTGAGGGCACTCGCGTCTTAGCTGAGGGCAATGGAAACAGTATAAATAGGAGAGTCCGACTCAGATGTTGTTTACACCTCGCCTCGGCAACAGTTTCGATGGGATGGCTGCTGTTCTCCTGGGACAGTCTCTTGTGGGCCAGCATCCTTTGCGAAAGGGTTGCGTGCTAGAGACGGCCTAGAACTGATAAGTCGCCCATGGAAACAGCTGCGTGATTACCAAGAACCGACGACGCACTCAGCACCGTTGATTAAATCGGGGTAGGCTTTTCTGCAGTGTTCTCATGAGAAGCCGAATGCCGCGTCGTTGCCGCGCTGAGTCAGCAGTCAAAATCAAATCTATTATGTCAGCAGCAATTAGTAGGTGCTCTCGGCCGCGCCTGCCTCCGCACGTGATTTGAATGACTAAGACGCCAAGGCTTTGCACACGACGAGTCCGCTCCCATTTGGCGCTGACTTTGACTTTTCTCCTCCAGCGCTCCAAAGATTCTACCACGAAACGACATACTCACGGCTAACCATCAATACGGTTGCCCAGCATGTCTCTCGTGTCGGGCGAGAAGGTATTTATTCCCTCGAACCATTGAAATCATAGGTGGTTGCATTCAAGATGCGGAAAGATGCTGACAGGTCGCCCCCCCGCCAATAGTCGAACTTTCAGTTCATTCTTCGTTTGCTCAACACCAACGTTGACGGCAAGCAAAAGGTCGTCTACGCTTTGACCAAGATCAAGGGTGTCGGTCGCCGATACTCCAACCTCGTCTGCAAGAAGGCCGATGTCGACCTAGACAAGCGCGCCGGAGAGCTCACCTGTACGAATTATCCGCCACCACAACTTCCACCCCACGAGATCTACCCGACAATCTCAATTCATCGATACGAACATCTTGCTAACGAACCATCACAGCTGAGGAGCTTGAACGCATCGTCACCATCATCCAGAACCCTACCCAGTACAAGATCCCAACCTGTACGACTTCCCCGAATCCGAATCCGAAAGAGCAAACAATCCTGCGAGGAATGAGAGTGGTATAACTGACAATCATCTAGGGTTCCTCAACAGGCAGCGCGACATCGTCGACGGCAAGGACTCCCAGGTCCTGGCCAACGGCGTTGACTCCAAGCTCCGTGATGACCTCGAGCGCCTGAAGAAGATCCGCGCCCACCGTGGTCTCCGTCACTACTGGGGCCTGCGTGTCCGCGGACAGCACACCAAGACCACCGGTCGTCGCGGCCGGACCGTCGGTGTGTCCAAGAAGAAGGGTGGTTAAGTTACGAGTCAAACTTTTTCGGCGTCTGGCGGGGGATGGGACAAGGAAAGGGATTGTTCTTCGAGGGGATACTGTAAGCACAACGATTGGAGGTGCTCTCTTCTGCGCCGTGCAACAAGCGTCGCTGCTACATGGTCAAGGCGTGTTTCGAGCTTTGCGTTGTATCCTGTGTCATTGAGAATGGTATCACGATGGTCGCTAGCACAGGACTGGTGGACTGCGTGAGACCGGTATTCCTCTGAACTACACCCGTCAAAAGAATTGCGGAATTTTCAAAAAAGACATCAGAACACTCATGGGCTTTCAGATGCGCCGTGATGGGGATGATGTGAGATACCCTCGCTGGTATAATCCAAGTCGCGCCGCGAAGCAACACTACCCAGACGGCAAATTCTTTACGCGATAGAAATGGATGCCGCTGATCCCCCCGCTTGGGCGATATATAATCTTCGGAACACTGTTTCAACAAGATATGTGACATGCAAATCAGCTCAGCAAAGCTTAGTACGTTCATATGCGCGACCTAGAGTAACAGTAGGAGGCCAATGATGGGGGTATCAAGATCAAATCGTAGTTGTAAGAATGGTATCAAAAGGACCGCTGCTTCAGTTATGCTATTCCATGGCGAATGCTTTCTCCCTTTCGCCGCCGTGACGATGACTGCCGTGTATTCAGTCTGCCTTCTCAATCATCCTCAGTAGTAACCGCTGTATCCAGCACTTCCACGCGTCCCTGGCCCCTAGTCTCGTTGGCAATGAAGTCGGACAACCCCTTGTACGCACCGGGCTCCACGAAACCCACGACCTCCCACTCGCTGCCGACGACGTCCTGATTCTCGACCTGTTCTACGTACCCGAGTATCTTGTCCTTGACGGTGCCCGGCGCCTTCTTCTCGCCATCCTCGTCAGCAGGAACGTGGAGCTCTTCGACCTCCCCTTCTGCGTTCTTCCCCTTCTTTCCACCCTTTCCGCTCTTGCCACCTCCACTTCCATCTTTGCCATTCGCACTGGGCGCCGGCGCCTTGACAGCCTGCTTGAGCACACTAGTCGAGCAAGTAACCCGAAGCTTCATGCGCGCGCGCGCCACGGGGATCGGCTGATTCGCCACAAGCGCCTTGATGGCCTCCAGTGCCTGACTCTTTGCGCTCTTGGTCGTCACCACGCCCGTCCAAATATGCAGAGGCTTCGCGGGCTTCGCCTCGCCATCCTCGCCCGTCGCGGGTGTTGCCGCACCGCTACCGCTCGCCTTGTCTGTGTTGTGGCTGTTGCTGTTCTGCCCCGCATGCGCATTCGAGCTCAGCATATCTAGCGCCTTCTCTATCATTCCCGTCGTGTACACGCGCGTCGTGCGCGGATCGACCAGCTTGCTGGCCACGATCCCCACGACCTCGTTGTGCACGCGCTCGAGGGCCGCGGCGCGCTCCTTGTCGCCGACCTGGATGTCGCCCTTGTTGAGGATCTCGAGGATGATATCGTCGCGCTTGGTAGCCTTGCCAAAGGCCTTTTGCAGGTCCTCGGTCGGCGCCGTCTGCCCCTTGCTGACGTTGAGGAAGACGTTGGGGATCTGCAGCACGTTGTCGATGTCTGTCTCGATGCCTTGGCGCCACTCGAGGACTTTGTTCTTGTAGCAGGCGAGCTCGAAGCGCTTCTTGCCCTTTTTGAGCCGCACCAGGCTGACGTTGGTCAGCTTGATTTGGTTGGAGGGTTGGTTGATGGTGCGGCCAGACATTTTGGCGGTCGGGGGTGGGTGGCAATTGGGTGGTGTTGTGGGATATTTGTTGCAAAGTGAGCGGAGATGGGTGTCTACTTGGTATGGCGGGTTATTTTATTTGGCAGCCCCGCAGACGTCACTTGCATGGCAGCGACGATGGTGGGGGCAATCTTGGGCTTAGACGTTCCTCTCTGCAACAATTACAGTGCCAGGTGTGCAATTGTAACGGCCGATTTATGATGTTTCATTTTGCACTTGGTCTCCGAGGACATGTCTGTCTCTTTCATTTTTCAATCATAGTCGAAAAGTGCTGACCTCAGTATGGCTCATCCTGAGGCATGTGACAGATAAGTCTCACTGCATCGCCCCAAATGTACATTGTTGCCCCCGCCCAAACCGGGGAAGGGACTCACCTCTCGAATTCCATTCTCCAACGTTCAGTCTTGTCAATGGGCACGCATGCTGCGTCGACCATCACGGTCACTACTTTTGTCGTAGATCTGTAAACCGCAGACACCTCATCTCGCCTTCGACTGAACGATGTCTAGGCCCACTGCGCTTCCACGTCAACCTGCAGACTGGTGAACACGTACGAAGAGAACAGCTCAGAGCCACGCATAGCCACCTGGTGGACTGAGCTTCATCCAATCTCCCAGTATGATGTGCGAAGTCCAAGGCATTTGGCCTCCGAGTGGTGGAGCAGAAAGGGCTATCTTGACTACTGGAAGACTCTGACTATGAATAGTGGATAGTCCGCGGGCGACAATACATGTCCTTGTGGCTTGAGACACTTCAACTCGCAAGATCAGTTGCGACCTAATGACCATGCATCAGCAGGGTTGCCCGCCCGGTGTATGTGCATATAGTATCTTTGTGGAATTCTCAGCGTCGACATGATTATGGTTATCCGACGCGCACCTGATGCCGGTAGGTACACGCAAACAATCTCTACCGGCCCAGTCGGCCTCGAGGGTGGACTGCTGGCCCTGAACGAGACGTCTGTACCTATAGACAGAGGTGAAATTGCTTGAACAGGCGGTAACACTGCCCATAGCAGCATGTGGGAAGCAAGCAATATCAAAGACGACAATCTGCCTCGGTAAGTCCCTATGGTCTTAGCAACCACAAATGTCATGAGTGCATTAGGCATCGGGACCTCCAGCCGCTCTATCGCACATTTGAAAAGCGACGGATCTGTCGTAAGAAGACATTGCTTCGTGACTATTCCACAGGTGGCATCGCTGTTGTTGGACGGCGTGCGCTGTTCAGCACAAGCTGTGCTAAGGCTTTTGGTAAGTATAACGACTTTGCAGAGTTTGGAGATCAAGTAGGACAACGATCCGAATAGCTTGCACAGCTTCGTCAGTTTTGTTTCCGCGGTTGAATAATTACTTCTGCCGTGCTGTAAACATATCATTGGCACAAAGTGCACACTCCCCGTCGGAGTTCGGAGTGGCGCAGTGGACATTCCAGCCAAGGCTTCTCCAGCTGGTTTCAACGAACTCACGCCGACTGCCAATTTCCCAGCCCAATTATGTGCAGATGTATACTGACGCTGATGGATGGCCAGGTGTCGTTCAGCTGTTCTGAGCTCTGTCTAGGTGTAAGTTCGTGATCAAGTTCAGTGGCTGGGCGAGTGTGGCTTGAGTGGTTGCATCGATGACGCTCGTCAAGCAGGTCACACGCGCGGGGGAGGTCCACTGAAGTGGCAGTTCCGGGAGTGTTTCGCAGGGGCCAGGGGACCGTGGGAGTTGCCTGACAACGAAGCGAGCTCTCCACAGCTTGCTCGGACCTCTCTAACAGCAAGTGCTGCCGGTAGGCAGCTTAGGTACTCGCGCTGGCGTACACCTTTGGATCACCTGCCAACCTTGGAATCCCTAACGAACCTCTTCCCCTTTGCCTTCTTTTCCTCTTCATCCTACATTTCCTTCATCACCACAAACTTGTCGCTTTGGAATCACTGTTTACCGCGACGGTGGTTGCTACGAGTCGTCGTTCGTTCCCACCCAGCGCCTAATCGGCTTATCACCTGCATATCGTCATCACTACTACCTCGCCCTGTTGACACTGGTTGTCCACCGCCGTTCTCATCAACACCATCACAATGAGGATCGCCACCTCATCGGCTCTGCTGGTCGGCACTGCGTCGGCCATCAGCTTCCAACAAGATACTCAACAGGTTCTCGGCGCTGTTGCCGATAAGATCAGCAATGTCGCCCACGAGGCCGTCGCATCCTGGACCGACAAGGTCAAGGAGTACGAGGCTGCCTTTGGCGAGATGACCGCCGAAGCCAAGGAACTCTTCGACGAGATCGCTATGCTCGCTCCCGGCGCCCTTGACGCCCTTCCTCCTCCTCTGATCAAGCCTGCCAAGCACGTTCGTAGGCCTGACTCGGAGTGGGACCACATCACTCGCGGCGCCCACGTACAGTCGCTCTGGACCGACGCTACCGCCGACGAGGAGAGCCGTCGTGTTGTCGGCGGCGACCTCGAGTCCTACAACCTGCGCACCAAGGCCGTCGACCCTTCCAAGCTCGGTGTTGACACCGTGAAGCAGTACAGTGGTTACTTGGATGATGAGGCCAACGACAAGCACTTGTTCTACTGTAAGTTGATGCTCACGAGTGGCCAGCCACTGCTACCCAAAGTCCGCTGACATCTCATCCATCAGGGTTCTTTGAGTCGCGCAACGACCCTAAGAACGACCCCGTCGTCCTCTGGCTCAACGGAGGTCCCGGCTGCTCGTCCCTCACCGGTCTCTTCTTCGAGCTCGGACCCTCCTCCGTCGACGGCCAGGTGAAGCTGAAGTACAACCCCAATGCTTGGAACAGCAACGCCTCAGTCATCTTCCTTGACCAGCCCGTCAATGTCGGCTACTCCTATAGCAGCAACTCCGTCAGCGACACTGGCGCCGCTGGCAAGGACGTCTATGCCCTGTTGACCCTCTTCTTCCAACAATTCCCTCAGTACGCCAAGCAGGACTTCCACATTGCTGGCGAGTCCTACGCCGGCCACTACATCCCTGTCTTCACGTCTGAGATCTTGTCCCACAAGGACCGCAACATCAACCTGAAGTCTGTCCTCATCGGCAATGGTCTTACCGACCCTTACTCCCAGTACCCCTACTACCGCCCCATGGCCTGCGGTGACGGTGGCTACGACGCTGTACTTGACGAGAGCCAGTGCCAGAGCATGGACAATGCCCTGCCCCGCTGCCAGTCCATGATCGCAAGCTGCTACGAGAGCAAGAGCTGGTTGAGCTGTGTACCTGCCTCTATTTACTGCAACAACCAGATGATCGGTGCCTACCAGCAGTCGGGTCGCAATCCCTACGATGTTCGCATTGATTGCGAGGGAGGCAGTCTCTGCTACCCCGGTCTTGAGCCCATCGATAAGTACCTGAACCAGAAGGACGTCATGGAGGCTCTCGGTGTTGAGACGGTCGACAGCTACTCCAGCTGCAACTTCGACATCAACCGCAACTTCCTCTTCAACGGTGACTGGATGCAGCCATTCCACCTACTTGTTCCGGGCATCCTCGAGCAGATCCCCGTTCTGATCTACGCCGGTGACGCCGATTTTATTTGCAACTGGCTCGGCAACCAGGCTTGGGCTAACGAGCTCGAGTGGCCCGGCCACAAGGACTTCAAGGCCACCAAGCTCTCCCCTCTCAAGGCCGAGGGCAAGGAGTACGGACGCGTCAAGTCCTCAGGCAACTTCACCTTTATGCAGATCTATGGCGCTGGCCACATGGTAGGCCACCCCCGCCCACCTATTCAAAGTCCACACTTAAGCGTTGCGTTGCTAACCCTCCATAGGTCCCATATGACCAACCCGAGGCCGGCCTGAACTTCTACAACAGGTGGTTGAGTGGTGAGTGGTACTAGAGGCTGTAACCAGTGAAGGACTTGTAAGCTATGAGGCTCCCTTAAGCCACAGTACCACGGCTTGCAGAGATTGATCAGGAATGGAGTTTCCCCTTTTTCTCTTTTGTCTCCGACGTGTGATGTACAACTAAGAAGAATGGATAGATAGAAATCTCTAGTCAAATCGGAACATTTTAAATCACCCTTGAGAAGCAATCGCATACCCTCTTGTCTGGTACTAAGTGCATGTACTTGTAACCGAACAACACGGACAGGTACTGTTGATAATAAAAAGTCAGTCCGCCTGCCCAAAACTTATAAAGACCACATGAGACTCGGCTCATAGAGACGCGACTTTCGACACATGGAGCAATACAGTTTTTAGACTAGTTACCGTAGTCTCGCTGGATCTTTGTGAAGAAAGCTACAGCTTGCCGACGATCTGAATCCACAATAGGTCACTTGTAGATGGGTAACTAGGCGGCAAGAATGCTTCGCTATAAAGCCATTGGATTCGCCCAACAGCAGAGCTGAGAAGCAGCTGAGATATATCCCTGACACAAGCTCAGAAGACACAGCGCAAGGCAAGATATGGAACAGGAGGCAGAGCGCACTGCGAAGCATGGGATTACAAGTTGCACGGCCGTTGGGGCAATTAAAAGTGACCAGCGAAAGAGGCCTGGTGGGATATCACTTTGTCGTTAATTTTATACAGAAGACGCGGAGTCTTTGCTTGGCTCTCGACGGCATCTAAAGATCTTTCCTCCGCCCGTCACCACATCAGAAAATAACACTCCACAAGATGGGTGTGGTTCTTTTGCCAACCTCCCCCTCCCATCTTTCCTCTACCGTTTCAGGAATGGTAAGTTAGGTCGGGCAAAGCCTCCAACCGTTCCCCACACAACCACCTGCTTGCCCACCAATGCCCTGGTCTGGCATGTTGTCCCTTTGCGAGAAAGAGAGCCTATCCGCCACTTTGGGGGTACCAAGTCATGCGTCCGTGAATAATAAACTCCACCTTCCAACCTGTCTGGAATACCCGGACTGGCCGTGTCCGACTTCTCCTATTCTATTCCCATTGACATGAAAACGTATGCCGTACCGTTTTGTCGTTCCGCTCCAAACCAAGCCCCTCGGATGAAAGAACACAAAAGCAAGAAGGCAAGCCATTGCCGGTAACAACAATACCGCGTTCCGCGGACCAGGCATTAGAGAGTGAAAGGAAAAGCGTGATGATGTTTACGAGGAGTAAAAAGTGCGAGACAACGCTCAAAACGGTATGGGTGGATTCTTTCCATCGATCAACAGGAAAGTTGAACCAGGGCAACTCCAGCCCGTGCGTATACCAACGATTCCCAACGACACCAATGTCCCGCATGGCAGATCTTGGCTCATGTCTAACCAAGTACATGCTGACACCTTCCCAGTGGAATGCAAGCTATCCGCATTCAATCTGCGTTCAGTCCGCAGATGTCCCAATATGACACGAATGCTGGCTTTATCCTCATCCACGGGATTCCCGCCAGACACAAGAAACAAGGTGATTCTTGACTGTGCATTTCGCATTTTAAGCAGCCTTCGAGAACTGTGCGGCCTGGTGAAGTAGTTCGACTTCCTGCCTCTATAAGGAAAGGACAACGCGGTCGAGTAACGAATGTCAAGGCGACTCGGCGCGGGCGGGAGGAGGACCAGGCGACTTGTGTCTTTGAAAGAATTTGAACGCATTCATTCTGAAGCGGCTTGGCCGCTTCTTGATCGACCTCTCGTTCGCCGAGTTCACAGAGTGCGCAGTCTCTACTTCAAAGGCTGGCTGACCGTTCAGTTTAGGCTCGGACATGCTCTTGGCAGAGTCTGGCGCGGATATGATCGGTATGGGATTGCTCCTAGGTCGCTCGATCGATTCCTGGCTGACGACGCTTGTTGCCTGCGTACTTGGCGACAGTGGCATTCTGCCCGTAGTTGCACTACTAGCGCAATCACCATTGGTGTGTGCAATGCTACCGTCTTGTGTGATCTCGCTGCTGCGCTGCTTGTCTCGTCCGGTCTGGCCGTCCTCACCAGTGGCGAGCTCCTTTACGGGCTCAAAGTGGGATGCTATGCCGTTGCTACCTCTGAACCCACCTCTGAGTTCTGGGGTGCTAGCCGATCGAGAAATTGGTTCGGACGACTGAGAAGTCGAAATCGGTGTCGGCCCCGAGCTAGATTTCTTCTCGGGTTGCGCCTTGCTGTTTAATGCCAGCGCGACTTTGTGCTGAAATAGATCGAAGTTGGCTTGAAGTTCGTTGACCGTGTACTGCATATTCGGCAGCAGGTCGGCGACTCCTTGAAAGAGAGGGAGAGCAAACATGCTCATGAAATTCAATTGCGACCGGAATTGTGAGGCCCTCTCTGTCAGCGGCGGCGCCATGAGGGATGTCGGAATCTCGAGTTCTTTCTCCATGGACCGTTGTCGGGCAAACTCATCAGCCAAGATATCCATCCACTGCAAAGCTGTTTCGTGCCTACGAGCCTGTGTTTGATTGATCAGTACACGGCCTCGTCAAGATGTCTTGATGCGTTTTACGTACCACGTTGCTGATGTCTGCACATTTGATCAGCAGAGCGCAGGCAAGGCCCTTCTGCTCCTCGACCATGCGACTGTTCCAGCCTTCGGTCGAGTCATTGGCGGAAAGCTTCTCCTTCAAGTCGGCCAGCCTTTTCATGTAGTCGAAATGTAAACCCATATCTGTAGCGAGAATGGAGCTGATCATAAGGTTCCGCATCTTCCGATCCTCAAAAGCAGATGGCCAATACCTCCGAAGAATTTGCGAGAAGGCTGCACAGTGAAAGGATTCCAGCACGGAGCGGTCGTTGTATAGTTGTGCGAGAGGTGCATTCAGCGTCACAAGAAATCCGTTGTTCACACCAGGGTGGCCCACATCGTGTCCGATTGCGGTGATCAGGAGTGTCAAGGCTTCGAATGGTGCCAAAAGTGCTTCGATTGGGGATCTGGGTGGATCTTCATTTTGGTCGCCGAAAGCGTAGGGCTTGATAGTGTTGGTGTGTAGGAGAAAGCTGAATGTTGCTTGTAGGACATCCACGACATGTCGAAAATTATGGTACGGTACAAAGCTGTTGTAGGCGGCCCGACAGGCGATGACGAACTGTGTGAGTTGGTCTGGCAGAATGGCGGTCAGAACTGCATGAAAACGAACGCAAACCCACATGACATGCATGCTCCTGGGGAAAAACACAAGTCAGCTTCACTCACCTGGAGGAATCCGCCATTGCTCCAGTTCGGGCATCGACAGCGTATGACTGAATATGAGGGACGCAGCAACCACCAACTCATCATCCGAAAAGTCGTGAGCACAAAAATGCCACTGCCCTACGGCTTGTGCAATGTGCGCCTGCCTCTCTGCGGATATCGAGATTCTAAACGTTCCGAGCGAGGTTTCCTCATCATCATCTAATCGACAAATCCCTCGCATCAGGCCAGCAACCATGGCCTCACGTAGATAAGCGAACGGCTTACCACCCGTGTCCACGCCAACCCAGGATCGCTTTCTGTTCTTGCGGGCTTGAAGGAGCGCATCCCGCTCTTTAATGGATGCCTGCTGCGCTTTGTACGCGTGGACCTCGAGGCTCTCCACGTTCTGCGATTTGAGTGGACTGGTCATGACATCGGCGGCTCCATAGTCAAGACATGTTTGGACAAGTTCCGGCCGGGTCGAGCGACCACTGGACGAGGCCATTGAAAAAGGTGTACCACCGACAGCGCTCTCGTCCGCTTCTGTCGATCCGAGCCTTGGTCCAGCTTCGAGTAAGGAAGGCAGAGAGATGACGGGTATCGGTATGACAAGCTTCATCAACCTCAGCATATCAGCTTCGGCGACTACCCTCTGCAATAACCTCAACCCGTACAGCTCAGCAGCGGAGATTTGTGACTCGGATTTCGCGGGCGACGGATTCGAGTGGGGCGACGGCGACCTAGACCGAGATATGCTTCTCCCTCTTCGCTGCGGAACTCGCTCGTTGTAAGGTACGTCTATTAGCACGATGGTGGGGGTCTGATCGATGGTAGATGCATGGTGGAGCGCCGACAGCGTGGAGAGACAGGACGAGCTACTTGAGCAGACGTGGACTACAAGACAGTCAGTCAAACGCAAGGGGTACAAGGGCTGGCACAGCAGAACATACCGTCGCCAAACGCCTCTTCGAGGATTCGTATACTCTCTTTCAAATGGTGAGGTCCGGCATCAAGTGTGCCATGGTTCGCGACGCCATCGACTAGGTCAGAAGAAGGAACGGGAGAAACCTCTATGGCATTGCGATCAACGTATATCACGTTGGGCGTAGACCAGGCCATGGTTACGGAAGCAGAGACCGCGACCAGTCTCGCGACTGGTGCGCCTTTGCCGCGAACGGAATTGGGTCTGGACCAGACGGTTCCGGTAAGAGTTGAGAATAGAGTGCCCGTTTTGGCTTCAAAGACGGCACGCAGCGGCAAGCGACATTCAGGCTCGAGTGACGGACGCCCCCACAAGCAAGAAATATCGCCGGTACTGGCGCTGAGCTTGCAATTGCTTGCGAAGTGAGCGCGAGGCGTTCACGATCGAGTTGCTCAACAGGCTCGAACCCGTGCCAAGAGGGGCTGGGCGTGAGCGTAGAGACGGAGTTGCTGGCGGCTTGTAAAGGAACTACCGGCTCAGCGAGACGTCGGACTCTAGATCTCGAGTCAAGCAACGGTCGTCGCGAGGTACGAGGCGGCAGTAAACTGTGATTTTCGGCCGAAAAGGGGGTCGCGAAACTGGTTGACATAGACTGGGAATACGGGGGTCGAATGGGTATCGCGGAGATTGGCGTGGGCGGGAGGAGCGCGGACAATCGCGACCAACAAGGTCGGTCCACAACTGTGACTGAGTCCGGGCCGGAAGGTCGCACGGAGAGGTGAATCAGGAGAATTACGACCATGTACGTAGGTGCCAGATGCAATTCCGCAGTGAAGACGAGAGCCGGTGACTTCAGAGTGTCTGCGATACGATACGGTGCGGCTTCTCACTGTGATGGTTTAGGTAGTCGTGATGATGCCCGGCCGTGTACGTTGAGTGACTCGAATCGATGATCAGCGCGAAGCCGTTAGACGAACCAGAATGCGGTGGCGACCGAGTCGAGTCGAGATCCAGGGCGGGTTGCGTGAGTGAGGTGTAACAGAGTAGGTCGAGTCTAGGTAGAGAAGTGAGTCCTTTGCACAAGGCGTAGACTGTAGGAAATAGCGAGCACCAATTTAGTCGTGTGTCGTTGGTAGTGGAGGCTGTCGGGGCTGACGGGTGCGAAGGAGTGCGCAGTGGTGGTGAAGGGCGAAGCTGTGCGGGCTCGCTGGGCTGAATGGAGGTAGGCGCGAGCTCAGTAGTGCAAGTGCAAGTGCAAGAGTAAGTGCCAGTAACAGTGCAAGGGCGAAATGCAAGTGCAAATCGCAGGTTGCAGCGGCCGTGGCAGGTGCCGAGAGATCGGCCGGTTTGGACCTTGGGCTCGAATTGGATTTGATAGGTGCAACAAATGAGGGACCAAATTGAAACGGAGACGGCAAAGGCAAAGAAAGGCAGATGCAAAGGCGCCGGGCAAAGGCAAAACAGAATCGAGAACAAGGAACGAACCAACCGCAGACTCGTGCCGCGGGTCGCAGGTCGCAGGTCGCAAGTCTCGCAGTCGCAAGTTGCAGGTCGCAGGTGAGGAGCCACAAGGTCTGGTCTGGACCGCAATGACCGGCAGAATCACAGACAGACAGACGCAGACACAGACGCAGACTGCCCTGGAGCCTTGTAGCCCTGGAGCCCTGGAGCCCTGGAGCCTTGGAGCAACAGGCACAAGGCAGGAGGCAGGAGGCAGGAGGCCGGAGGACAAGGAAGGGTCCAGTAGAGGTGACCTTGAGGATGGGTCCACAGATACAACTAAAGGGCGAATTGTATTGGCCAGCACGGGGCGTTGGCGTTGGAAGAAGAAGGAGAGTAAGAATGTGTGGGCGTGGAGATCAAGGGTATCAAGGGCCCGAAAAGGCACATTGATTGATCGAGGAGCCTGAGGAGCCGACGATCTTTGGCTGGGAACTGGAACCTAGACCAAGCAGGTTAGGAAGGTAGTAAAGTAAAACTCGCCAAAAACCGAGACAACAACGCGCACTGCAGACGAGGCGGCAAGGATGAAATAGATGAACGCTTCGGCCAAGGATATTGCTCAACTGTGTGCAGCCTGCATTCTCATAGTTGTAGGAACATTAGAAAGCCCTTGCGGTGAACTCTGCAGGCTCATTTCATACTGTGAAGCGTGCACGACACGGACAAGTACCATTAGGAAGGAGCAGTCCATCAGCCTCATTGCCTTGCCTTCCAAGCCTATTCCCCCGGCCGGAACACAAGTCACTGGGACCTCAGCAATCAGGAATGCAAAAGGGCGCAGAGCAACAAGTCCGCGCGCGCTTCCGGCAGAGCAAGGAAGTGCCTGTACATGCAGGGATAGAGCGCGCTGGGGTACCTTGACCTTCGTCGGCCACTCCAGATACATGTGTTCGATTTGGAAATTGGAAAGTTTCGTTGACCACATCTACTACTGTAATGCTTTGTACTATGTGGTGGTATCTTCCACCATATCAATAGCAGACCAATGAGCGTAGGCGCGCTGTATCAAGCAAGGTACAGACTCCTGCATCAACATCGGCTACTGGCTAAGTACGGTAGGATGTGTACTTAGTATGGAGCCTAGGGCTATCAGTATTGCTTCTGGTGTATATTCTGCATTTTACTCATGAGCGCGATACCATTACTCGAAAGTATTAGAGTGGACGAGACTGGGCAGGGTGCTGACAATTGTATTTGTCTTGCTTTTGAAGCTCGTGTTCATATAAAGCACCTCTGCTATGGTACTTATCTCGCTAAAGGCACCGTTTCCCATGCGTCACAAAGCATAGAAAGTGCGGGCATTTACCACAGTACTAGGTACCATAGTAGTTATTACCATACTCACGGCTACGCGCTGCAGCGTCCGAACAGTCTCACCATCCCGTTCCTTCGAGAAAGGTTCTACTACAGCATAACATTAGAGCCGACCGTAAGATTAAACCTTGACGAGGCGACAATGGCAGCGAAGGTGATATGTCACAGTACACAAGCCGGACACCATGCAACACAGCTCAGAAGCGGTGCGATACTTCGAGAATGTTGGAAGACACGGCACTCACGAGAAGTGAGACGAGGAAAAGTGAGGCCGGATGTTGAGACTTGAACACTGAGACCACGCTTGTCGAGTCGCGTATGAAAGAGGAGGATGGAGAGAAGTGATCAAGACATGCTCAACGGACACTTCGGGCCTGAATCGCACGCGGAAGTACCGCCTCAATGGCCGAAAGAAAGCATGGAACAAAGGGAGCAGCAACAACGCACCTGCTGAAGGTATACTAGAACGGAGATCGGAGACCATGGTGTACACAGTAAGCACCAGCATCCGGTATACTTCCTCAGTTACACAAGCTCGTACAAGCAACAAGCAAGTGGCTACATGCGACGGGAGCGAGTTGCCGTAGCTATGCCTAGGTGAACCCTTCTCCCCACCCCCCGTGCCGTGTCTTGGTGCATACCTCCATACCTGGCCGTTCTCAGGGCAGATCATCAGTCACGAGTGACAGAAGAGGGAAGGGAAATGAGAGACAACGGCAAGTGGCACATAGGACCGTCTCTCGTGGTGGCTGTTTTGGGGTGCGACAAAACGGACAGCCTGCATGTTGATAGCACAGCAATCTGCGTGCCACAGCACCTTGGTGGCCACTCGGCCACCTCCCCAGGTGGTCTTGGTCTTGGGCTTGGGCTTGGGCTTGTGGATGTGTGTGTGTGTGTGTGTGTGTGTGTGGATGCTCAATGATCGGCCGGGACTGCCCTCCACAATGACGCTGGAACATGCAATCCTGCAGGAAGGTGCAGGCCCCGGGGTTTGCAGGCGGGCTGGTGGGGCGCACCGCTTACCAGCCCGCTTATCCAGGTGGCCCTGCGGTGGCCCTGCAGCCAATGGACTTGGCCAGCAGGAGCCCTAGCAAGGAAGATGGCGGCTTGGAACTTGGACCGCGCCTTCTATTCTTTCCACGAGACCTTCTAGAAGACTGCCAGAAGCCTCGGAACTGCTGCAAGACACTAATGCCAGGCACTGACACTGACAGACTGTTTTGCCCTTCCGACTGGCATTGGCTGCATGGTTGGATATCAGATCGTCAGAGCTCTTGTCAGCATGCCAGCCTGCCAGCGGATGAGCACTCATCGTACAAGATACTTCCGCAGACTGACAAGTGACAACTCGACGAGGCTGAGATGACCTCGGGCCCAAGTGATCATCATCATCTGTTGATGAACAGGGCTAGGGATACAGAACTCTCTCCCCGGCCTATCGTCCTAACACTAACAGCATCCTTCAACATCTAGTCCATGTCCCCAAATCATCAACACTATTCGGACCACCACTGGTCACTCAGTCATTGCTCAGTCACGATTACCACCATCGCCTCAACAGCTCGTTAATCTTGAGAGCCACCTCTCAATCCCAGTAGCAGCGTGGCAGGCGTGGTGAATGGGGCCGTTGCTATTGTTCCGGACGGGGCCGTTGCTCATGCTCATTCCAGCATTCGGCTCGGGCACCACCACAGACCACAGACCAACCACACACACTCTCAGCAAGTAATACCTCGTTTAACCTCAAGCAAACGTGGACCTCAATTCACTCTTCTCCAGGCTTCCGCAACTAGCATCAAGCATCAAATGTCATCGCATTGAGCCTCACAGTACACACACAGTATCGGTAGTTCCGGGGAACGCCTTGGTTGTTGCTCCGTAGTAGCCTCTCACGCGCCGAGATGCGTCCTCAAATCTCGTCTATTCGCCCTGTATGGCTAGCTGGCATCCTCACCTGCCCCCTTTTCCAGGCATCTCAGGCGCGCATGAATCTCCTTCCTGTTGAAGACGTCCCCAACTGTAGCGAATCCGCAACTAGGCATTCGCCAACCTGGTGGCCACAGCGTCCGGCACTTCCACCACCTGCTCAATCGAGCTCTGAATCCACACGAGGTTGGCGACGGACAGCTGCGTTCCTCCAGCCTCACACTCCACCATTCAAGCCCACATGGCCCCCATTGTGTGTGTGCACAGCCTGGACAGCCGCATACAGACACTGGACAGCTCATCTAGAACATTGCGCCTCTGCTCGCACTCGCAGCCTCAGAGACTCTTGCACCAGTCATTTTCTTGGACTGTACATTGCCTCGTGCGTCGAGCAGCCGCCCGACCCGACCCGGCAATGCTGTGTGTGAAGTCGAAAATGCCATCCACAAGCTTCATGACATCCGACTACATCCCACTCACTACTGGCTGCTGTGTTCATGATCTTGCCAATCATTTGCACATTTCCCTGGCCTTAGAAGCCACCCGGGTTCATACCAGCAAATCACAACCCATCTCGGGGTTCCATACATAGTATATTCTTACAGGCATGTCGTGCACATTGCGTGCGTCTTGCCATTCGTGTCCTGTGGCATCCTAACGCCGGCGGACGGCTCTTACCCTCTGGTATTCCTTCACACACACACACACACACACACATAGAGTACACACTCGGTACTGCGCATACGCAAGACTTGCCGCGATGGGGGAGCTTACGCCTCTTTGTGAGGCAACGATAGCGGCATTTTGCCCAACTGAGCCCGGCATCCGTGAATAGAACACCAGCCCACCCACACCATCGCAATTCTCGCCTCATCTGACAACTGACATGTTGCAGCTCTTTTTCGACAAAGCCACGCGTTGGTCGTTACAAACTGTCGACCTGCATATCGTCTTATCCGCCTGCATAGCATAGCCGGCGCAGGGCTCTGAAGTGTCCGGCGCGTCCGTGCAGCGTGCCAGCGTCTTATTATTGTCACATCGTCACATCATCGCCGTCCCTGTTGATGCTCTTGTCGCCAACTACCGGCCGCGAGTTTCCCAGTTATTTTTCTCGTCTGGTGTTTGATACTAAGTCGCTGACAGGCAGCCCTTTTGAGCATGGTCACGAACCATGTTCGCCCAATGCGGCAGTTGCGGCCCTCTGTGCTGCCCAAATCGGACGACACAGGTCGGCCCAAAAAGTCAATTTGAAGGCCAAAGTGTCTTGAAGCGGGGTTTCTTTTTGCCAATGCGGCCAGGGTTCGTGGGAGTTGGATCCATGCTCCACGTTGAGAGTCTGAGTCGCTAGAGCCGCTATCACGATACATGCCGTCGACGGCTCCGGCTCTCGGACGCTGAGGATCCTGCACGAGCTTGGAAAGGGTAACTCTATGCCAGCCCCAAGAGAAATTCCGTCCGACGGGAATTCGTCCAGGAATAAGACTGCCTCGCCACGAGTTTTATTGCGTGGCCTGCCGGTTGCTCTCCGACGGCCGTGCAGTCAACTTCACGGCAGCAGCCTCGAGCATCGATGGCTCGAGCAGACGCAAGCCTTGGTCTTGCTCAACGGCGTTGCGGATACCTCGCCAGTCGTCCATCGTACAACGGGTACGAGTCTGCACATGATTTGGCCGGTGCGAAGATATGTTCTCATTCAAATTAGCAATTTTAATAACGTTTTCTTATAATTATTTCAGACTCAGGAAGAGATGGGCTGCTCAGCCTTGTGCCATACAGCCAGCAAATCGCCAAGAGATGCAACAGCACGCGTCCTGCATTCGCTTGGTCATAGTTGAGCCTGTACATCGCGAGTTTCGGTCTCGCACGCTCAGAGCAATTGTTCCTCAGGCCCTGACTCGAAGGAAAGGCGCCTTGGTCAATGCTCGCGGCTTCCGGTGAGGTCATGGTCAACAATTACCCTATTCGCTAGAAGCCCGTTGCGAAATTGTGTGTGAGGACAATTGTCACCAAAACCCGGGCGCCCATGCCAAGCCGATCTTGGCCCTGCCCATTGCCACGCTCGTGCACTCTCCGTTGTGAAACAGCACGCACCACGCTTCTCCGGACCTAAATGTACATCCGGCCGACTGGTCAAACACGGCCCGGCGGGGGAGAAGCCAGCGGCGCGAACATCACTTTCACGATCGCCTCGTGGCCGAGGCAACGCCGACCATCGTAGGCCGGCAGCTGCTGCCACATGTTAGAAGGAAACCCAAGAAGACAAGAGGCGCAACAGAGAGTCAGGCTAGTTTCCTTCCCCTCAGGATCCAAGAGCGTATTCATATTAATGGTCTCCTGGCCCTTATCCGACGCCGCGCGAGGATAAGCTTCCGACGTTCCTTCGTCAACCTACACGCAAGACATAATTGCATGACAGTTACCCCTACTCTAACTTTGGTGGCTTTTTCCTTTTTGTGCGTAGCCGCAGCTAAATCGTACGTTTGCTTCTGGACATACAAAATTCGTAATCGTACGATGTGTGATATGCAGCTGTGGCTGATACACACAAAAGGCGCCCAAGTCGCGCGTCTCTGGTCTTGTTGCCGCCGGCCTCCTCGATGAATCAGTGGTCCACGGGCAGTTTTGCCGTCGCGAAAGCGGATTTCCGCGAATTCGGTGACCGGTGCAAACGAATAGACTAGGATGTACTGTCCAGTAGGTGGCACAGATTTACAATATCTAGATTTACAGTGAACGGCGATCTACAATACTGTCCCGCCAGCCCGCTATCTTCCCCTTAGCAACCCAAAGTCAGTAACTTAATTACAATATCCGTCCATCGACAACATTCTTTGGCGGCCTAAGTAACTTACGTCGTGAATCTGGGCCATCCACTCTAAGTGACATACGATGTTTGTGGTTGGGCTTCGGGTCTACTCACGCACATACACCACAGCAAAGACACAGCGTCTACGTGTGTACGTCGCGCGATGCCTTCGCAAAAAGCCATCACCATGGCCGAACCGCCGAAATTTTGGAGTCCAGCCTGTCCTTCCAGAAGTTGAGAAAGAATGCAAAAGTCAATAGAGACAAGCACCACCAGTTCACTAGTAAGCCAAGGCGGGAAGGATACAGCCAAGGCGAACAAAGCAAATTGTTGGTAGGTCACAGGTGCTTAAGCAAAGACGCAGATAGGGTTCATAAACGTGTTGATTGCGGTGGTGTGGGTTGTGTGGTTGTATGGAAGGAAGAAGTCTGAAGAGGTTAGACCTCTGGCTAGTTTGAGTATTGCGGTTGGACCCTAACCCTGGGGGTGCGGCGCACCGTTCCCCCTGGGTGTGCACGCCTGCGATAGCCGCAGTAGCTACCAATACTATTCCCACACAAATCAAACACAATCATCCCCAAGGCAGCACTACTTACAAGTGGCGCTACACTTGCCACAAACTAGTCATGCTCAGCAATGCCCTATATGGTATCTCGGTGACTGTAAGTAGTAAGTAACTTCTCTTCTAGAGTCTATGGGTTGGTTGCCTGTTCTTTTTCATATCTCATATTTCTCTGCTCTTTCCATAATGCGTGGTGGTTGATACAACTGCCGACGTCGTGAGCAGCCCAGCATAACCAGCTGAGATGCATGCAAGAACTCCGAAACTCTTCATGGACTGTAGTGCCCGGACCGCCGCTGCCGAGTGATGCAAAAATTGAGATCTTGATGCTTTTCCAGCCCGGGCCAGTTGCCTAGGGCAAGCACATGACCGTACGCGCATGTGCCCAGGTGTGCGTGCACGTACTCGAAGCCTATAACGGACAGACCATGATCAGCGCTTTTTTCGCGTGAGAGGCTTTCGCTTGCGCTTGCGCTTCAGCCGCCGCAGGCGCTGATGATGCTGCCTTGCGTTCGTATGGAAAGACGCAAGTCGTTTTGCGCCATTCCCCCTCCTCCATGTCCAGAGAGGCTCCAGGCGACGGGCGTAGCGCTGGAGCCTGGGCAAGAAGGTCGTAATGCCCACAATCCTGGCTTTCAAGCTGCGACGTAAAGTGCTGAGTGACTAGCGAGACTCTCTACCCTCGCTGATCTGGGCAGCTTCTTCGTCGCCTTCAGGCTCATTTTCTGCCGCGAACTTGCGACATATCTCCTCCAGCTTGGGGCCGCCGAGCGGACGATCGCTGCGACGCCGGTAGAAAAGTAAGTACGCATGACTCGTGATCATCGTCTGCGTGTTTTTGATGGGACCTGACACGTGCGTGTCGTCGAACTTGTACCAGTTCTTGTCCTGGTGGTTTTTGGCGAATGCTGTGTAGTGTCCACCGCCCAGGCCGCCCATGTGATCATCGATGGCGATCAGATCGTAGACCTCCTGCTTGCCGTCCTTCTTCTCAAGCACTCGAGTGGATATATCGAGGCCCTCGATTGGGAAATCAACGACAGCATCGATCTTGTCACGGCGGTGACCAAGCGAACTGAACCGCTTCAAGTGTACGATCAATACGTCCGGTGTATGCCAGAGGTCGAATTTCTTGGCTGCCCTGCAAAATTCTTTGCACCTTGGGCAGTACCATTTGTCCTCCTCGGACAAGATTTCCTCTTTCTCAAATTCGTCCAGGCAGTCATCCAAGCAAATGTTCTTTTTGCTGCGGGCTCGACGGGCCATTTGCTCAGCTTCAAGACGCGCATCGCCCAGCGTCTCGACGGCACTGTTACTGAAGGTTGAGTAAGGGGCAGAATCAGCGGAATCGCTGCTGTCGAATGGTAGCCCGTAAACGGAGTTCCAGGAACCCTGGTCCCATTCGACAATGATGCCTTCTCCGAGACGTATCAATGGGCCACCATCCGCTCCAGAACCCTCTTCAGGGTCGTCTTCTTGAGAGCCAAAGGCTCCGCCGCCACTACCGCCGCCGCCGCGCATGGAGCCTGAAAGGCCCTTGGACTTCTGTGGCTTGTTGAACTTGGTGGCTCGAGATTTTTTGCCGTAAGTTTTGCGTGGCTTCTTCTGCTTTGGCTTTCTCCCACCGCGCAATTTCGGCTGACCGGCAGGACCCCGGTGAGGCAGAACGTTCTGGTCATGGTCAGTATAGGCACAAAAAGCTGTAGGCCACGCAACCAACCTGGATATCGGGTAAGTCATCCTCTTCGCTCGACTCCTCCTCCATGCGCGTCACTGTCGTGCTGAGAGCAGGAACAGGTTCCGGAGCCTCGTCGGTACTGCTCTCGTCGGAAGCCGTTCCAGAGCCCGAGGGGCTTGGCATCTCGTCTTCGCTTGAACTTTCCGACCGGGGCTTTCTCGTTGCGAGCCTCGGGTAGAACTTCTCGTGGGCGTTTCCATAAGACGTCCAACTAGTTGCAACTGGGGAACTCTCCGCGAAGAAGCTCATGTCAAACAAGGTTTGAAGCCTGCCATCTAGGTACACATCTGGATCAACCCAGTCTGGCCTCCGTGTGTTGAATTTTCTGAGCAGGTGAGGGTACCTTCGTGATATTAGTAAGCACTCAGTGGTCCAGGCTTGGATGTAGATTGATGACTCACTCGTCCGCAATTGGGTCATTGATCACCGACTCCTGAATGGCATCCGGCATGCTCACATCCACGATATCGTCCTCGCCTTCGATGGACTTGGCCACAACACGACCATCGCCAGACGAATCCGCATCAGAAACGCTAATGAGAGCAGGGTCGACATTGGACTCTTCAGTCGGCTCATCTTCGTTGACTTTTGTCAAAGTTGCGATTTCAGGATGGACAGTGAAGGTGAGGACCTTCTCCAGAATCTTCCGCCGGATGGCGTCTTCACTACGGGCCTACAAAATGTGTCAACATTCATATACAAGCGGGTCGTCAGGCACAAGGGTCTCACCTCTGCGGGAGTCAAGACGATAAAGTGTGGTGGTCCGACTTTGTCGCTCGAACGTGAGCTATTTGTCCTGGAGTCGTTGTTGGAACGCGGATTGAACCTGTGCATTACGGGGACCAGCAATCTTTGTGACATCGCCTGCTCAGCTGGGTCCTCTTCGTAATGCGGAAGCTCATCGCGGTTGCTCATGAATCCCCCCTTGTGTGGGAGCTTCTTGTTTCCTCCAGTATTTGTCGGCTTGGCCTCAAGCTCAAAGAAACAAGGGTGGTCACTTTGCGTCTCCAAGTTGTCCCATGCCTGTTCATTATCCTCGTAAAGCCTGAAGAAGCGATCCCTATACTCCTCGGCTCCAAACAAACGTTCGGGCGGTACACCAACACGGGAGGAGATGAAGTTCTTCAACCCTTTGATGGTCATAGCCTTGTCGAGCTCGACCATGATGTACACTGGCCTGTCGTTCAAAGGAAAATACCGGACCTTCCTCGTGATCGTGTTACGAACGGGCAGCGGAAGCGTCAAATTGTTGAAGGGCTCAAATGTGATGCTGACCTTCTCGCAGTCGGGACACACGAGGGTAGACTTGTACATTCCCGTGAAAAGATCGCCGATAACTGAATCGTCACGCTTCTTGTGGATATCCCAGACCTCGGCGGCCATTTTGCGTATTAGTTCCTGGTTGCCGACCATCTCGTCTGTGGAATCGGGCTTCTCGATGTAGGGCTTCTTCTTGACTCTGCTCAGATCCTCTTGAAGCCCGTCCAGCAAGAACCCAAGGAACTCCTGTGTGTCTTGTTGTTGCCATCCAGCGAACTGAGGCGCATATCTGCCCACGGTGTCCTTGAAATTTCGTGGTGACACAGAGCTTTGCGACGCATATTGTTTGTGGTAAATCGAGTGGAGAAGCTTGGCATAGGCGTTGGCGACATCTCCGTTGTGGCCCAGGACATTGTCCCTGTTCACCTCCGCCGTGTGCTCGCCGCTCAAGAAGTATTTGGTCAACTCATCGACACTTCTGATGCATTGCAGAGCAGAGTTCATGTAGCATGTGTTTCCGAGGTTTCCAAGACCGACGAGGCCAACTCGCTCGCCCTTGCGTAGACGGCCGCGTAGTGAATATGGCGGGGGTGCAGGGCTGCTGCGACCGCTTTGGTTGCTATTGTTGCTGGTATTGGTGGTGGCTCCAAAGGTACACTTAGGACCGAGAAGAAGAGAGGCTGCGTATGGCATGTTAACGTGTGGGACGGAGAATGACAGGGTTTACTGCAGTGATGACTTACGGTTCGTGACCGGCTCCTCTACGGAAGTATTTGTGCCATTGGTTTCAGCAGTCCTAGCGTCCGAGTCGGCAGCCTCGTCGGTATTGGGGGTACTTGAATCGTTCGCCTGAGCTCTGCCCTCCACAGCATCTTGGTCCTGTGCATCATATTGCGTAAGTCCTTGCTCTTGCGCCTCAAGTCCAACGCCACCACTATTATCAGCAGCCGGAGCGCTGTCCTCGACGTCGGATCCAACATGTGTCTCGTAGACACTATCCTGGTCCATGGTCAAGTTGAGCAGATCGAGCGCGTCCTCGTCACGGTCGTCGCCTTGCGCAGTGGTAGAGGCATCGTCCGCGAAGTCGTCGACATGCACATCCTGCACAGTGTCTTCGAGGCCCTGGATAATATCGCTATCGACCATCGAAATTTCTTCAATATTTGCGGCCGGAGGGAGGTCGTGCAAGTCGACATCGATGGCGTCGGGACTGCCATCGGAAAGGGGGCTCCCGGCGCGACGCTTCATGGGCGACGCCGCCCGGGGCAAGTCTTCTGGGCGTGACATCTTGCGTTTTCGGAACGTGGAAGACGTGGTGAAGGGGAGCTGCCCGCGCAGCTCCAGGACGGCGACTTAGGAACGGTTCGTGATCGAGGACTGGGCAGAGCTAGGACGGTCGGACGCGGACGGATGGGGGCAGGAGGATAGCGGGTTTGTGGGGATGCAAGGGCGACTTCCCGGGCAAATAGCGGTTGGTGTTGCGCTGTTTAGATAGGCGCGTGTCTGCAGCCGTGGACGTGCTGTACGCGAATGTAGGGCGTGAGAATGTCTCGTAGGTGATGAAAGATAAGTCCTGGTCGACCTGTGCCACAGTGGAATTTAGTAAAACGTCAACGCCGCGCGGACAAACAAAGATTACAAGAAAGAAACAAATAGAAGGTGACAACAGTCAGCAAGTGTTTGTCGTGACTGCGGGTTGAGACGCTCGTCACAAGGTTCTGATGTGAAATGCGTGGGATTCAATGGAATGGGCATGGGCATGTGGGAAGGGCAGTAGGTTCGGTTCAATGGCCAAAAGCCCATCCAAGATGTCAATAGGTGCTCTTTTTTCGAGATGCTCGATAGATGACGGAAGCCCTGGAAGCCTGGCCGGGAAGTACATGCCATTGTGAATGCCCAGGTGTATCCAGGGCAGGCAAAGTCCATCACATTGCATTGCATTGATTGCACCTGACCGACTTACTTGGACTGTAAACGCAGCAGCCCTCTTTTGGCAGGTGCTGCTGGATGGCCACGAGTCTGTCTGCTCGAGGAAGGAGTGTGAGCGGGATTGGTTGTGTACGTGCAGGAACGATGGTGGTTGTTGTAAGAAATATTAGCGGTCCCAAGTCAGCAGGAAGGAGGATGGGCCGCGGAGTAGGTACTAAGTACTCCGTAACTACTAGGTATTTATCGCGCTGGTGGGGCTGGCGAAGAAAAAAACTGTGCACTGGGTCAGACTTAAGTAGTGAGCCAACATCTGCTGTGGACAGGACATGGGTCTCCCAGGCGGCCCCCAGGGCCCTGAGGCTAGCGCTCACTGCACCTCCAAGTACCTGATTTTATGCCACGGTCCTTAGATTCATTTTAGATTGAAAAGTAGACTCCACAAGCGCACATTACTTGGTCTTTATCCTGTATATTGTGTAGTGCATAGTCATTTAGCATAGAGCAGCACACTAGAATCGCCCTTGCGTGGCTGGCCATCTTGTCTATACATTATATACAAACGAGGAGCTTGCCCACGAGCGGCCCACACTCTAATAACCAGTCCACCTTGGATCCAATAGACCATGTGGTCATCATGCTCGAACCTGTCTGTGGACCCTTCTTTGCCTCTGAGTCCTGCCACTTGCCATGATAATGCATTCATCCTCCCAGTTTTCGTCCGATTTCCTCCCAGCCTAGAAGCCTTAGGGTGTTGTTCATGCCGTCTGACGGCAGATCCTGCCAAACCCGTCTCACAGCTTCGGATCCAGCTCCTCATACTCCGTCAAATCTTTGACCGGCCTCGCGCCCGCACTCACAGGCAGACGCGCCTTGAAGTCACGCGCATCTTCAATAAAGGTAATCGTAGTGCCATTCAAGCTCTTCGGGTCCTCCTCCTCATGCACGCCCGCAACCCCATTGGTCTTGGAATGCAGCTTGTGCCACGTCTCAACGGCACTGTCGATCTTTCCCTCGGCAACGTTGAGCTCGTGCAGTAGGTAGTCTTTCAGTCCTGCGACTTCCTTCTCCTCATCGTGGCCCGCGGCGCTCAGGCGCGCCTGGAGGTCTGTTGCCGCCTGCGCCTCAGCATCGGTCGAGTCCAGGTCGAGCGCCTTGACGAGCTCGGTGATCTGCTTGGTCGAGACGTCGCTGGTTGCTTGCGCGATCATCCAGACCGAGAGCTTGGCACGCTGAGTCGAGGAGGGGTCGATGTATTGCGCGAAGAAGGCGATCATGTCGGCTTTGGTTAGTTGCTTAACCTCGTCGGCGATTCTCGTGGCTATTTCATTGGTTAGAGAATTCACCTTCGTTTGTGTGCTGGAGATCATCTTTGGGCGACTTACAAGATCCAAAGTCATAGTACTCGTTAGAGATCTGACTCCAGAGACGGTTTGTCTCCTGATCGAGGTTCTTCATCTTCTCCAACAGCTTGATGACAAGACTGCGCTTGTGGCTCTCAAAGTCTGTATCGCCCATCTCCGCCAGTGTTGCGATGTAGTTGGTCAGAAAGCTATCGATCCTACCCTCCAAGTACTGTGCCGCCTTCTCGCTCTGAATGAGGAAGCGGAAGCCCAGAGTCGTCGTGCTTGTCTTGAGCCCACTGAATACGATGTAGCCCAGCTGCTCCTTAGTCCGAAGCTGGTCAAATGACGGTTCGTGGAGAATCTGGTCCAGAAGCAGGACCTTGGCGCGCAGCATAGGCTCATGCTTCTCGCCCACGAACAGGAAGTATTCGATACAGTGATTGACGTTGGCCGGGTCTCCTAGCGTCTTCTTGAAGACGAAGTTGCACCCAGGTGGGAAGAGGAAGGAGCGGAAAATAGGCCATTGCGTTTTGGGCAGTGGACGTGTCTTGAGGGTGTTCTCAAGCATGTCTGTAAGCTTGAGCGCATCCTCCTTGTAGAGATTACCGTGAACCGCAGCCTCCATATGAAGCTGCGAAAGTAGCTCCTTGTGGAATGCGCGAGTAGACTCGCAGGTGATGATAGGCAGCTCGGCAGCGAATTCCTCAATTGTCAAGTCGTGCTCTGTAGTAAGCCAGTGGGTGTACTCCCCGACCTGGTGGAACGGTTGTTGGAAAGCCCAGTTCTTATATGCTCGACTTAGGCGCTCTTTCACGATATCGAAACGGTCCTCCTTGATCTCGAGATCCCTGATAGTCTTGAGCACCTGTTCCAGGAGCACCGAAAGTTTGTCATTGTATCCGCTGAGCTCGAGGAATAGACCCCGAGCGTCGAGAGACACGTGGTACTGCAAGCCGGCGAGTTCTGCGTCATAAGAGTATTCCTCCAATGCATCGCGAACCAGGTCCGTGAAGAATCTTGCCTTGAGAGCATTCTCTGCTGTGGCGTATATTATGGGGCTTCTGCAGCTGACGATCAAGCTCGCCTTCGGCACCCAGAATCTGTCGTCCTTCTTGTACCATGTGCGCGCCATGCCGTCATTTCGGATCAGCTTAGGCGCCACGGCTGGCTCCTTGACCTCCTTTCTCTCCACTTCGAGCTTCGTCGGTATGAACTGATTCTTGTGAGGCAAGCGCAGATTGGAGATCCGATCCGTCGCAGTGCTGGAAAAGGCTTTCTTGATCTCGGCCATAAAGTCACTGGGGATCGTCTCGCTCGAGTATTCCGTCCCGTACCACTTCTCCTTCTGCTCCCACTTTCCAGGGAAGTCGCGGGAGATGATGGTCATCCTGAGATTCTCGGGACGCAGGCACTGAATTCCTTCGCGGATGGCCTTGGGATCATATTTCCTGAGCCGGCTAGTACCACTAAGCAGCCATTCTCGGGGCAGAGGCTTCTGCATGATGGCGCTGGTCTTGCTAGTGAAACGGCTTGCGGGTGTCTTTTGCTTAAACTTGAAGTCCACGTCGGCCATACCTTTCTGCTCTTGCCAGATCCACTCTTGTGGCGGCGTTTCCAGTAGCAGTGACACATACTGGAAAAATACCTTTACTATGTCCTTGTAGTTTTTCAAGCCCTACTCAGACGTCAGCTAATAATTTGTGTATCATGAGCAAATATTACTTGCCTCTTCGGTCAAACGAATCTGACAATCGAAGACTCCAGGAGAGCCGGGACACACAGAGTAGGCTCCGGCGCTGAGGCCGTTCGCCCAGCCCTTCGCTTTGATGTAGGACATGATACTGCCAGGGCCTTCGTGTCCTATCAAGTGACTGATGTACCTGCTCGGCAGTGACTCAAATAGTTCTTCCTCGTCCAGAAATGGGAAAGACAATCCCAATTCTCTAGAGTCCATCACAGGTTTTGCGAATACTTGCATACCCAGCTGCTCAGGTCCCAATGGCGGGGCCTCGGACCAGCGGTTTGGCTCCAGATTTTTGTTCTCTATTCCTGAGAAGTACTGCACGACCCAAGACTCCAAAAGGTCCAGCGGCTCCTTGCCTAGAACCACGAGCTTCATACGGTTGGCAGAGTAATGCTTCTCGTAGAAGTCAATGAACTTCTGCCTCACGTTGATGCCTCGTGCTTCAGGCTCAGTCTTCAGAAGTTCCAAGTTACCGGTGGAGAAGTAGCAGTACGGGTGGGCGGGATTAGATAATGACTTCTCGAGCTGATTCAACCGCCACGTATCGCTCTGGAGATTCTTCTTGTTCTCCGAATCAACAGCTCTCAATTCACGGTCCAGTGTAGACTCCAGGAAAAGCGGCTCAACGAAGAATTGTGCAAATCGATCAAGACCTCCTTTCAGCGGAGACGGGTTCTCCGCTGTGGGCTCCTTGTCGTCACTAGGATGGGCCGCGACTTCAAAGTAGTAGTTGGTGGAGGTGGCTGCGGTATAAGCATTGGATGAGCCAGAATGGGCCGAAAGGTACTGGTTGTAGGCGTTTTCTTCTGGGTATTTCTTGGTGCCCATGAACAACAACTTTACGCAGTCAGCAAGAGGAAATTATCATGGGAAGGCAGGACTAAACATACATGCTCAACGGCATGTGCCATACCTGGCATGTCTCGCTCGTCGCTGAAGTTTCCCACATTGACGTCCATGCCGGCGCTGGCCTTGTCTGTTTGCGCATCGTGAACGAGAAGTGCCTCAAGCTGGTTCGGAAGTCGAATGACTCGGTAGCTGCGGTCGTCCAGAGACGGCGTCTCGAGGTGGTCCGTCACCAGCTCCGCCGGGCGGACCTCGTGCTCTACGACAGGCATATTTGCTTGGCCGGTTCTACGTCCAAAGGGAGAGGTCGTCGACAAACTTCGAAGTCCTTGAGTTTGGATACTCAGTCCTGAAGTGCCCAAACGCACGTTCCTGCCTAGCAGACGCGATACAAACAGCCGTCTAGTTGCGAGAGAAGACGTGGCAATTCCGTGTCCGTAAGGTCGCGGGGTCCTGCAGGTAGTGGATGACTTCGCTGCCTGATTGGGATGCGACAAGCAGGGTGGCGGGATTACAGGAGTGACCTGGGCGGGTGTCCGTGATCGTGCGACGAGAAGCGGACGAACGATCTTCTCGCTTGCCGTGCTTTTTGAAGAGACGGTAGAACCAAGGACGAAACAGGCAACACTGAACGTAAGACGTTGATGAGGCGGACAGGTTGTAGCAAGACGGGTGCTTCGCTGTGCGTGTGCGGTGCATGTGCGTGTGCGTGTGAGCAGCTAGTGATCTCAGTCAGCCGAGTCAGCCTCTTGATAGGGTCATCGAGCGTTGACCGCTTTGGTGCTGCCTCTGGGCGATGATATGGCGAGCAGCTTGGTAACTCACTTGATGTTGGCGGTAAGACTCTAAGTCGGCGTCGAGATTCACAACCCGAGGTAAAATTTGGTGAAGAGAAGCTCAGGTGTAGGTACCCAGCAGCTAGTCCAGAGTGCCTAGTGCAAGCCTTCCGTGAACAGACGCGATGCGACAATCTCATTTACTATCGGCAAACACCACCTGGTCCGAACTGAACAAGTGGACGCAAAGTTCGGGAAGAACGTGCTGCAAGAAAGATCGTGACACGACAACACGTTTGCAAGAGGCTGACTCTCAATCTCAAGGCCCAGTCTTTAAGCCACAGGGCTGTTGCTGAGTAAGGAACCCGCGAGGTTCTTGCTTGATACACGCCACGCAGTTTGATGCCAGGAGCACCTTGATGGCGCTGGCTGCTCGTCACGAAAATGGGTGTGCAGGAAAACCTTGACAGTTGATGCACAAGCACTCGGAGCACGTTTTCGTCGACAAACTGTGAAAACCTAACAAGGGGTTTCGCAATTAGCGTTGAAAGGACTAGACCGGGGGGTTGTTAGTGTGTACGGGATCGGGAGTAGTAGTTCTTGAGTTCCCAGGTTCCCATGACTTTGAGCGGCGTCAAGAATGTTGAGAAGACTGACTGGCTACTCAGGCATTCTCGTAAGAGCAGACACAAGGTTGCAACTGTGCACCACCAAGTCGAGGACTGTGCCTCCCGCGGCCAGTAGTCCGGCCCAGAAACTCGGAGCCAGTGCAGTGTATGACACGCAGAAGGTGTGATGGGAGGGACAACGGCATACATGGCGAGAGACGATGAATCGTAATGTCACTACGTCCCCCGCGCAGCAGTCCTGCGTATCCTGGGACAGCATGGAGCCAAGAAATGACGGATATCGTGTCCCATTGGTTTCACAATGTGATCATGGCGACCGACCAGCGTGACCGCTCAAGTTCTTTGGGTATTATTTGTGCCGGGGTTGGAGTAGAAGGTGCACAGAAAAAAAGAAAAAGGTCGGGCGGTCCTACTTGATGAACAGCGGTGTACCGCTGGATGCTCGCCTGTGGGTGCCCCCCAAAAGGTCCCCTTGATGGTCAAGTCAGTATCAAATGAGTGGCAAAAGAGTGCGACTTTGCCCAAGTGAAGCGCGATCAATTATCACGTAAGTGACTACCATGCGCAGGGGAAATACTGTGTAGACACGAAGGTGAGTGGCGAGGGAACGATGTTTATAGTGACGTACTTGCGTGAAGATTTGTTCCAAGCTTGAGATTAGTCGAAAAGATAGGACTAGGAACGTAAAGCTCGCCAATCTAGAAGAAAGCCTAAAAGAGAGGTCTGCAAATGTTTCGAGACTCTTCGCTTGTTGCAGTACGAAGAAGACGGTTCGCCGTTTCCAAGGTTGTCAGCTACAATCCAATAGAGACGGTTATGATTCTGAGTGGATTGACTGTCAGGGTCCTCTCTTATCGATAAAGCTTTCGGGGTCTTTTGAAACCATAGGCTGAAAGCATTGCAATTTGTCTCCACTTGGACGGGATTGCAATGGACATTTGGCGACGGAGTAAATTGTACGCGGTGCGAACCAAGACAAGAAATGCCAAGCAATTAGCGATCTGTGCTACGCGCGAGATGCAGCGTTAAAATCTCCAATTTGCTTCTGGAAGCAAGTTCGTCATTCTAATGCAGCCTGGCACGCTCGAGTCAGCCCCACCGTGACGAACCTTGTACGAAGTCCGGAGTATGGAGTATGGAGTACAGCACGATACCTAGGTAGTCTGTCGAGTCACACAAATGACCACTGAAGCCGGGGAGTCAAGAATGGGCAAGCAAACAAGCCGCTGTCGCACCGTTGCTGCGTGGTCGAGTTGATACTGAAACTGGGTATCATGTCTATCCAAGCAGCTACTTAAGCGCGCAGTAGACACCTACGTGGCGCCATTGCAATGTCGCCGATGTCGACTTAGGGATTATACAGTGGGAATCTGCTTGTGCCGTAAGCCCTGGAGGCACATCTGTCTCGACAACTCTTCCAAGGCTCCAGGACTCGTTCACACGTTTCAGTAGCATTGACTGACAGTTATGTTGTGTAATGAAATCACTCCACACTCCGCTGTTGTGTTCCCATACTGTACCATTCAACTCGATCATCATGGAGAAATAGAAATATGGCTGTGTAGCGCAAAGCTCTTGTGCGAGGCTCAGGGAGTTTGAGTTCGGCGGATTTGCCGGTTGCACGCCTAACGCATTAGTGTCATCTGCGCCATCAAGCACACCGGCACAAAGATGAAAGCGGAACCCATGCTACAGGCGTGATCTGTGTTCTAGACGGCCGAGCTCACTGACTAGCTATTTAGTCACTACTGAATCGGCTTAGATGGTGAGAAGTCAATCTGACTTCTCAACGGCGCCTAAATACTGGCTCGCTGGGTGCTCTATCGGTCCATGCCCGGGCTGCTTTCCAGGCAGTACTGGAGATAACACCTGGTCAAGCATCAGATTATGCCGCGATTGTGCGCTCTCAACAGGCGTGGGAGACACTCTACCATGATTCTCGTCCTTGGAAGTGGCTTGCAAAGCTACACTTTCTTTTGGACGCAGAATGAAGCCAGTTCTGTCTGCCGCGCGGTTCAGCTGAGTGGCACACCTACGCAGCGTACGTGCACGTTGGTGGTTCGCTTCGATCAGTCTGAAAGCGCTGTATGGCTTGCTAGTCGTCAAGTAAATTGCATGAGCCAGACGAGCTGCGCAGTGCGACGCTAAACATGCAAAAGCGTGTTGGACCCTCTCAGTCTCCTAGGAGACACCGTTGATGCATGGTCACGCCGGACATAATTGTCCGGCCTTTAGTCACGCGCATTGCAATAGACACGATCATCGCCTCTGGCCAGGCCTCGAGCCCTTTTGGCCCTGCTTGTTGTCGAAGTTACCACCTCCTGAGATCGAGACCAGCTTATCAAGCTTAACCACTTTCTCACGTCGTTCGGAGGCGATCAATCTGCTCTTCTCTTGCGCGGCCTTTCTTCTGGCTCGGATCTCGTCACGCGCCTGGGTTCCATAGCTAGTCCGGCCCGGCTTGTTCTGCGGTGCCTCATCGACTTCTTCACTCGAAGAGTCCGACTTCGAGTTTTCAGAGTCACTGTCTGATCCACTGTCCGAGTCATCGCTATTCGAGTCGCTTTCCTTGTTGTTCTGTAGACATCAGTCAGCACTGCGAATTACTGCAATATTGGGGGAAAGCCTGCCTTCTCCTTCTCCACCTTCTTTTTGGGTCCGTAGCTCTGGAATGCCCGTGCCTCCTCTTGCTCGTCGTCTTGACCATCCTCTGAACCGCCTCTGTTGTCGATTTCAGAGAAACCGACCTGCACGATCTTCAAGGGTGTGCCTGTCTTATTCTGCGACGAGGGTAACTTTGTGGTATCCAATACCCAGTGTGAATCTCCCAGCCTCTCCGCCATCTTGTCCATTGCGACCTGGCGTTTGCGGTCCTCGTCCTCCAATGCAGCCTGAGCTGCTTTCTGATCCACGACATAGGTTGCTGGTACGGGTGCGCCGCCGAGAGACGATCGGCCTCCAGTCTTGCGGCGCTTGGAAGAGTGGCCGTCATCGGAGACGGAGGCTGGAGTGCTCGGTGAGGTGGGACTGGCTGCGGCTGCTCTTTGCATAAACTTCATGGTCAGGAGCCTCTGAGAGGCGCCGCCGGGAGCGGAAGCCATTGCGCTGATCGTAGTGAAGGTTGGATTTATTGCGAGTTTGCGAATCCTGTCGACGTAAAGTACAGCACCAAGATCCCGATCTTCGTCGCGTAAAGCAATGGATTCGAATGATGCGCGTTTGGGGAAATCGTGAAATGCTTGAACCTTTAAATCGTTGTGACATTTGAAAGTCGCGAAAGTCGGCTAAAAGTTGTCGAACAAAGACGCCGACCAGATCCCTGCCACTTAGTGGGTCTTCCTCTGACGAATCAGAGCCTCTTCAGGTAAGCCGCCCCGAGCGAGCACTGACGTTTTGGACGACTCCAGGACAATTCAAGGCCTCCAACTTCAATTGCGAGCACACCACCACCCAAGATGATGTCCGCAGCCAGCCTCCGAACAGCCCGCGGGCTCACACGCCTCGCACACCGATCATTCAGCACCACAGCGCGCCGCTTCGAAGACAAAGCCGTCACGCCCGCCTCAACGCAGTCGCCTGTGCCGAAGCTCGAAAGCCAGACGCCCGCCGAGCTGCCCCAGGCCCCCAACAGGAAGTCGATTTGGTCGAGGAGTCAGCAGCCGCGGGATGCTGCCATGGTTGGGCCGCGATTCGAGCAGACCGACTTTGACTTGCAGGTGCGTCGCGGGACAACGCCCACGAGCTTTGGGGGATGGAGATACGGAGGGAGAGGACATTGGCTAACGAAGTGCTCGCCACACAGCCCGCCAGCTACGCAGCCATAGAGCTTATCCACAAGCAGCCCGTCACCTGGACGCACGATCGCGTGGTGGCCTGCGATGGTGGCGGTGGTCCGGCTGGCCACCCGCGCATCTTCATCAACACTGACAAGCCTGAGATTGCCGTCTGCAACTACTGCGGACTACCATATGTAAGTCTACAACTGGATCAGAGTTGGAATTGGGACGGAATAGCGAGCTAACTAATAGTTTCCCAGGCCAACGAGCACAACAGAGCGCATCTCGAGTCGCTGCCACACACATCATACCCGCTAGAGGACGTGGAGGAAGTGGGTGCTACTCCACCTTTGTCAAGGCCTCATCCCCCTCACTAGACTGCAAGGCTGCGGTCGAGATTTGTGTACATAAAGCTTTGAGAATAGGAATGAGAGTCTGCAGAAGACCTTCAACTCCACATTCATAGAACTCATGTTGAGAAAAGCAGCCAATGTCGTATGGCTGTCTGCTATCTGGACTACCTGTTTACTGGATGTGACCAGACATTGCAGCTGATGGATTGTGAGGTCAACTCCACAAGATCAAGTACTCCGGCCCTGTAGCTGATGACCTACGGGCCAAGGTAAGTGATAACCTCAGGCGCGCTGCGCCGGCAAGACAACGAGCCTACCGAGTAGCAATCCATTACAGCCTCCGAACAGCCAGACTCCGCTTAGCTACGGTCGCTTAGAGTCTCAATGGGTTTCGGGGGCCCTGCAACCACACCTGCTGAGGCCACGTCAAAAGTAGACTAAGTGTCTTCGACCGGCCGACCTTGTTTGCGAATGCCATCTTCAACGGTTGCCATCCGCCAGCATTTACAGGTACTTTAATGAAGCTTATTACATAGCTTGAGACACCTTTTGCATTGGTCCAACGACAGGATGTCGTATTTTGTCGATTTGGATCTCTCAGGAACCTTTGCTTGCGCAGCGCCATTGTATGACTTCGTCACTCATGGGTCGAGGCTTTTCAATGAGGCTTCCTCAGGGATTCTTGGGCCTCGAGACCTGCCTTTCTACGCCCATGTGGCGTCGAAGTGAGGGGTTTGTGGGTGGTCAGCTCGCGAAAACCTTTGAATGTGCGTAAGACCGAGAAGCAGTCCACACAACCTGGATTATTCTAGGTTACACCAGACTCGGCTTATAATCAACCTGCACTGAGCAAAATCCCTCTCTTGCCTGGTCCTCAAACCTCGCTACCATCTCAAACGACTGTTGTTAACGATCTGGCTCATCTACTCGTTCAAGCAAAGGCACTCCGGTGAGCTGTTTCATAGCCATTGAGTGTGGCCATATATTCTACGTCTGACTTGCCTAAAACCTGGAATTCAGTACTAGAGTATCTTGGAAAGCTCCCAGTACTGAATAACTGAAATGCTATCCGGGCCTCTTTCCAGCACCAGTGACTTTGCGATTCTCTTGTCAATTGGGGCGCAACAATATCTCTCGCAGCATTGTTGAGCTTGTTACTTGGAAAAGCTTGGGAAACATTCGGCGGGAATCTTGCCAAACTTCTAGATCCTTATCCGGATGGTTTAGTTAAGAAGAGTCGAACGATGTCTTAAGTGAGCATCATTAGATACCTCGACTTCCCTTTCATCGCAACTGATTCGTTCGCATACAAGACTCAGACACAACGCGCGCACCCGCAGCTACATTATTCAAGAAGTCTGCGACCAGGCTCTAGCCATAGTCAAGGCTTACTGTGGGAACATCACGCTTCGAGATCGATCTGGTGAGACTCTGTCGCTCGAGGTAGCCACAGGTGATGTAAACTCAGCAGTGGCTGCGGCGGAATTGAGCAACAAAGCAACATGGGACTATCACGGCGGAAATCTCTGTATTACTAAGTCTGAAGCCAGATGCCTTGTGATGTTGCTCTTGGCTTCACTGGTAACGCCAGCGCTGGCGGCGTCGCCTTCTACGTGGCCAGCCAAAATCTGTGGTCTGGTAGCAATCGAGCTCGCTACGTCTTCATGGATCATTAGGCGACGAGCCTCTAGCGACGAGTGGCTACAAATTGGGTGAGCCTACGATACCTTATCACACTTGAGATGCAATCATGTGGACCTGGCACTAATTACATCAATGCTTAGGCCATGTCTCGGCGCTGTTGGAACAACATTCTTGTACTTTCTCACCCTCATTGGTCTAGTCCATGCCCACATGGCCAATGGCCAGGTTCCGGTGAAAATGGCCTCTGCTGGCTTCGCAATCTTTCTCTTCTTTCTCTGACAAACGTTTGCGCTCACAAAGTCCGAAGTCGACATTATTGAGCTTTTCAACCACGGCGCCTTTTCTATGTGCATTATACTGAATGGCTGCGTGGTTTATGCATGGCTAAACGCAACATCCCACTACGAATTACCTTACACAGTCAGGGACCAGTTACACATTGTTCCCAACGATACATCGGGGCTCGCTACATCCACATCGACTGTATCCACGCCCCTCGGCGTACACATTCAACCTGGAAGACTCAGGGCTGTGGCCCAGATGCGAGCTCACACGGAACGGAGAGCACGAGGCGTGATTAGAATGAGGGGGGGGGGGTGCGAGAAGCTCGCATTTGAATCTGGGGAGGCTTGTGACTAAGAACGAGCGACTTCTTGGGACTCGAGAATCGTGTGATCACGGTCTGCGTTTTGCTCGTGTTTGAGAGCGGCGCAAGTTGTGATTCGAGCAGAAAAGCTGATGAGAATGATTGATGAAACTTTTGATATCCTGGAGTTTTTTGAAATATGTGAATCTATGAATGATGGAGTGTATGGGAGTTCTCATTTATTTCATGTCTTGTCATTGAGGTGGTCTTGCAGATGGTAACTCTGGAACTATTTTCCTGAGGGGGTGGGTGATTTCAGCGGGAGACGTCGAGGAAGACAAGCTGCAACGACAATGACTAAGAGGCGCTTGTTCGAAACAACTCACTTTGCGGTATTAAGCTCTTGAACCTGCGCACGCGGACAATATAGCTTGAGAGTCGGCCGTGACGAAGAAGGCACAGAGAGAGAAGCATTGTGGCTGTCCAATTCTCGTATAGTTATGGCGCATATGAGTACAAGGGAATAGCTTAAGTGATGAATTTGTTGAACTCGGGTATGTTTGTCTACTTTGGCACCCCAGAGAATTGAAACCTGTACGTAGGTCTACTTGTCATAAAACTCGCTAATCGACGCCTGTCAAAGGCGATCAATGATCATTTTACTAGTGTACTTACAGTTTCTTCTGTCCAGTGAACACTAGAGAATATCCATTGTTGGCCTTAGCACTCGCATTTTACAGTGTACGTTGTCCCGTTCCCGTATGGCCATTGTCTCTAACTCGACCATTTGCCTTGGCCATAGCGCCCTCTGCCGTGGGTATTTCTACCAGTGTAGCTATCCCGAGTCCGATAAGAATATCGGCCAGTGTCTTCGCGGTGATCGCGAGGATCAAACTCCTCGAGGGTACTGCGTTTCCGTACGCGTTGACGGCCGCGGTCATCACGACCACGGGCACGGTCGGCATCGTAGCGGTGCTTTGGAGACGCATGCCAGCTATCACGGCCATCACGGCCGTCCTCTCGCTGTCCTCGATGGGCATGATCGAGCAGCGCCGGAAAAAGCTCGCGATCCTCATGGCCAGCCTGTCTTCGGACCGTGTCGTCGTGATCTTGCTTCTGGGTCGCCTCGTACTGCTGGTGCTCCCTGGGATGCTGATCAGGGTCCACGTAATCTTCATTCTGCTGTTCAGTCGCGTGACTGCGGTGGTGGCTCTGGTGTTCCTGTCGCTCTTGCGTCCAATCGCGGAATCCAAGGCCCTCCTGCTGTAATACAGGCGGGTCGTTGTGGTGCTCATCCTGACGCTCTAATGACTCTCCGAGGCGTCCGTCGTCATTGCCGTGTTCTTCAAACATAGGCTCCCAGGCTAACTGGTCGTGCTTGGGTACAATGTCTTGAGGACCCGCTTCGTCAATGCTGTTGGCTAATCCGTCATCACCTAGATCAATAACAAAAGGTGTGGACTCCCGGTCGTCCTGCGCATCAGTTTGTTCCTAACGACTGTTGCTTGCTTGACCGCCCCGGAGGCCCCGACCTCTGCGGTTGTTGTTCTGTTGACTACTCCTCTGGTTGTTACGGCTCTGATAGCTATTGTTCTGGTGGCTGGTGTTTTGGTTGTTGTGCATAAGCTGATCGCTGTACAGCCCGCTGTCGCCAGTGCCATGATCCACGGGTAGTGGGTCGAAGCCCATCGATCCATCCACAAGGACGCCGTTACTTCGAGCTGGCTGCGCACGGGGCGCCGTAGGTGTCTCAACTGGTCTGGGTGGGAAGACGAACAGTTGAAAGCCTTTACCAGTCACAGAGTCATAGTCGGTCTGAAACAGTGTCAGCGCCAATTCGCCTGTCTTGAATGACGCGTTCGAGACGAAGTAATACATACCCATTGCTGGTGAAACTCTCCAAGGCGGTCAGCGTCCTCTTTGCTGTCGCAGAGAATATCAACGATGACCTTCGGGCTCGACTGGATAACGCGACAACTGTGTACTGGGATGCCCTTGTTGCGCAGGGCTTCCTCGACATCAGCCGCCGTGGTTCCTGGGGCAAAGCCTCTGATTTCAACGACATGCGGGCCCGCAAGGCCTTTGATAGTCAGGCCTCCCGTGGGCGGACCCCTCTGGCGTGGTTTCTGTTGTGCTCCTGCTGCGCCAGCGAACTGTGTGCCTCCGTGGCGTGTGGTCGCATTACTGCTTCTATTGGGAACGATATTGACCTGGACTTTGGCGGGTGTGGGTTTCGATGAGAACAGCGCGTCGGCGATGCCTTGCGCATTGCGCGTAGCACGCAGGTCGGCTCGGGGCCCTGTAGGAGTCACGATAGCGCCACGGCCATTGGATCGTGCAGCGAGGCTGTTAGGTTTGGCGGACGAGTTCGAGGGCCTTGACCTCTGCTGAAAACCACAATGATCATTCGTCAGTCTCGGCCTGTTGCAATATGGGCTGTAATGTGGCTTCATACTTTGTTCACGCCTGCGCGGGTCGTAAGGGAGCCGCCAGTTTTGTCTGCTTTCTTGCCTCCAAGGGAGCGCTTGCCGAAGATCTTGTCGGCCGTGTCCTGAACCTTCTTGCGCTCACGACCTGTATAGCACCACAGTGTCAGTAAGAATGCGACGCGTAAGGGAGGCGCGGCGCAATGTAGCTCGCCTTCAGTAATGATCCTTTGGAGGTCGCCCGAGGGCTGTTTGCCCTTCTTCTCCTTTGCCATTGCAAGAAGATCTTCGAGACAGAGAGGTTGAGTCGAGTAATTTCAGACCAGAAGTCTTGACAAGCCCGTTACTGTCGAGAACTCTAAATTGAGTGGTAAAATGGTGAAAGGTAGCAGGCCGCGTGTGTATGAAGTAAGTTCGTGTTCAAGTCCAGTAGAGCTGCAGGTGCCGGTGTCCTGGCAACTTCGCGAATGGACAGGGGCCTACCCCTGTCGAATCAGGCCAGGGGTCTTTCTAGCGGATGCATGTGCAGGATGACCCTGTGTCTACGAAAGTGACGACAACTAGGCATCAACTTCTCTGGCCTTCCGTAAAAACAACCAGCTTCCAGCTTTTCTTTGGCTGCATCCATAGCACATGGCGCGACTCACTTCTGATCCCCTTGCTCCTCAGGCAAGGCAGCCGTCTATGAATCCCCTGGCAGACCTAGATCGTCTCCTCGGCCGCCTTCAGCAGACGATCCTCAGAGCAGACGCCGAACGGGAACGGAGATTGAGAAATAGCGAATATGAGCGGCAGAAACTCGCATTTGTAAGACGAATGTCCACGGTCGAGTGTGGAGAGTTCGCTCACGAGTCGCTAACGATGTACAGAATATTGATTATGCTCGGACGTTGCTCACGAGGATGGAACAGGATGCCTTCGGCATCAAAGTTCTTACGAGACGACAGGAGACTCAGACGGACTTGAATACGAAACGAGAGCTGGTGGACAACTTGACTTACAGACTGAAAGAGCTGGAGGAGATCGGGCCGGATGATGCGGATTCTGCCTCCGACGGCGACGACGTCCTGAGCGAGATCATTATGACCCCTAGCGATAGCATCGACTCGAGGTCTACGGACATACCAACGCAAGGCTCGGGGCAAGAGGACGAGGCCGAGGATAATCATTGGGCACAATCACAAGAAGCACATACCGCTGGTCAAAGCGGACGCGGACAGGCTGTGGAGACCCTAGACGAGTTCCTCTCAGAGAAGCCGGATGTAGTCACGTCGCAAAGCCTGCGGCCGCGTGGGAAAAATCCCGCATCAGCAGACCCAGAGAAATCTCACAACATCGACACTGCTCAGACCACTGGTGCCACCAGGTCCCTACTATTCGGGGACCGCTCCAAAGAGCTCTCAGAGGTGGCTACCACCGAAGCCATTCTCGACCATCAGCGCAAAGAGCAGGAGATCGTGACCGAGGATCTGTTGAGGATGGCCACCCAGCTTAAATACTCCTCACAGAAATTTGGCGAGGCGTTGCAAGAGGATACGGAGGTGCTCACTCGAGCTGGGGAAGGTCTTAGCAAGAACGAGCTGAGTCTCGAGGCGGCCGCGAGGAGGATGGGTGCAATTACAAAGATGACAGAGGGCAAGGGTATGTTCGGTCGTCTGATGCTGTACGCGTGGATCTTCGGACTCATGGTGGTTATGGTGTTGCTGGTATTTGTTATACCCAAATTGCGATTCTGATATGCCCAGGAGACGAAATGGATTAACAGCAAGCCTCAGACTTTAGTAGGCAGATACCCATTTCATCAGACGAACTTTACGAGATTTGAAGCGAGACGACTGTAAGGCTAGCTCATCCTGGATTGGCTACGCTCGAGATTTACATGGTGGACTACCTCACGACAGGGTATCTACGGCAGCTTGCAGTCATCTACCAGAAGAGGAGACCTCTGGCTTTCCGACGGGCTCCTTCAGTTCTCAACTGCATTCTGATGTATTTCGGTGTGTATGTACCTGTTCTGTTGAAAGCAGATCACCGACTGAACTCTGAACAGGCTTGACCTGCTCAAACTCTATGCCATCCAACCACTACCGTCCCCCGAACCAGCGCAATGCATTTCCATAGACCAACGCCATATTTTGCCAAAGCCATAAACATTGAATTGAAGAAGAAGTCGGGAAGTTCTTGGCCGCTTATCATCGAATACTGGCGGGTTGATGATGAGCTAGGCCATGGGTCTTCTTAGGCTGCTTCAATTCCGTGTCATCAAACGCTGCTTTCTTTGCCAGAAGACAGATTGCTTCTCTGGGGTGTCCACTCGACTTGAGGAGTGGTTGACAAGTTCTTGTCCGCAATGTCGTCTATCTTGTTGTCCGCCTTGTCGTTCGCCTTGTCGTCTGCGTTTCCGTCCGCGCTGTCGTCCGATTCATCGTCCGAGGCAGTGACGAACTCCGCTGACTTGATCTTGCTATCACCAGACTTGCCGCCGGCCTTGCCAACAGCCTTTTTGCGACCAGTCTTGCTTCCGCCCACCTTACTATCACCAACATTGCCGCTAACGGACTTGGTAACCTTGGGGAACGGGCCTGGACCGAAGGGCGGCTCTGTTGGCTTTCTCTTCTTTGACAAGGTCATCGCAACTCCGGACTTTCGAACCATGCTCTGACCTTTCCACGTACTCATTATAGCCTTCTTTGCTCGGCTAACCTCAGTCTGCACTGCAGTTCTCGGGGGTCCCGGGTTCATAACACGGCCATGCATAGTGGCAATGTTCAAAACCGCACGCTGCCGAATAGCGGGGTGCGCCCTGCCAATTTTTCTGTGGATGGTTGATTTGGTGCCCATTTGAAGTGGCTTGAGCTCTTCGACCTTGCACTTCTTGTTGCCTGGAGTAAACTCAGGAGGCGTCTTGCCGGTCTTCCCATCTGCCCGGAGCACATATCGCCAGTTTCCAGGCTGGGGACCACTAGCTCTCAGCAAGCGCTCGTCCCAGTCGTAGGCCATTCTCATGCGGAAGACTTCAGCGAAGCGCTTGAGGGCCTCCTGGGAGCTGGGGGTAGGGTTTCGATCGTCGGATGAGATGGGCTTGTTCCTCTTGCCCTTGTACTGGTTGGCACAGACCATGAAGGACTTGTCCACGTCGTTGGACTTGGACTCCCAGATCATGAGCCACCAGTACTCGTCGTTGCTTTTGTGCGTGAATTTGATGCAGTAAGGAAACTTGTCTGTCTTGTCGAGGTAGTACTGGGCCTTGGCTTTGACGCGCCATAGGGCAGCCGGATCTAGCTGGACATTGGGACCGGTTCGAGTGCATGACACGGCGCTGGGCTTCTTCAGGGAAATGGAAGGCTTTCCGAAAGCTGGTAGCTTTGTCGCGCGGACTGGCTTTGCCTTAGGAGAACCCGTCTTGGATGACTTCGACTTCGTGATGGCTTTGCTGGATGCCTGGTTGCCACTTGGAACAATAGATTTGTTCGAGATGGGACCTGGCTCTCCGTCGGTGTCTTCCTCGGATGCGCTCGAGACCTCGTCTGATTTTGAGGATCGCTCCTTGTTCTCCGAGCCAGCCTTCTTGATAGCCTCAGATGCGCCGTCTTCCTTTGCAGGCTTGGCTTTGGTGGTCCTCGGGGCCTTCTCCATTTTTGGGCCCTTGCGACGAGCTGCGACCATGGCATCTACGTCGCGAGGTATGCTGGGGTCGTACGCAGACACATCGACGATGGGCTTGTTGTCGTCTAATGAGTCCTCCAGCCAGTCGTACGTAACGATCTTAGGTTTCTTTCGAGGTCCTCGCCTATCTTTTCGTACGAACAAGACTTGTTTGTGTGTTAGCAACTAGCAAGCTTCTCGCTAGAGGGGAGTGTTTGCAACTTACGTGCGGAGTGGTTGGCTTTGAACGCAGCTCGAGAGATGACCAAGTGGGTGACCGACTTGTCCATTTTGTCCCAGATGATCTTCTGAACCTTGCCCTCGCAATAGCACTCGATCTGCTTCCTGTCGGACCAACTTGCAGGGTTGAAAGCGTCATCTGAGAGGTCGCCTGCAATGAAGAGGACAACCCTTTTCAGAGACATGATGAACTCGAGGGGTCCTTTATCGAAGGTATTCTTGGAAGATCGATGGGTTTAGGAGTTTACCGTTGTGGAAAACTGCTTCCACGATATTGCTAGTGACTTGAAGTTGATAAGTTCACCCTTGCGGTAAGGTGAAGAGAACTTTTATGGAGAAGGTTGAGAGATTGCAAGCAGGTGAAAAGTGTGAGGGTTATGGAAAGCTCCCACTCAAGTCTTGAGATATTTGAGACTTGTGATGTGTTGGTAGTTGAGGGGACCGTTTGTGGAAGGTGATCAGGACGATGTTGGGTGGGCAGTGTACAGTCTCGACAAAGACTGCCTCCACGGAGTCTGCTAGGGCTTTTCTTGAGAAGATTGGGAGTGTTGTGGTGTGGAAATGGCTGGTAAGAGTAGTGTTGAGGTATAAGAAGAAACCTTGGAAGCAGACCTTGATGTTCAGTTCGGTAACATCGAAATCTGAACGGGGTACTTCTCGAGGACAGGTGAGCTCGACCACTTCCGAATTGGGAAGTGACTGCAATAGCACCAAGAAGCTGTGACAGATATTGAAAGTTGTCGAGGAGTAGTCAACTTAGAAGGGCAAATATGAGTCTTGGACGATGGATTACCGTCTATGGACAGCTGAACAGTGATAAGCGACGGCCGGAATTAGAACGAGGCTCGCAAAAGAAGATGGCGGCAGGTGGTCTGCCCAAAGGATTTCCAGTAGGGAACACGTTGATGACAACCTCAACTGTAAGTGAAGAGGCGAGCGAGTTCCACAACCTAAAAAGACACTCCCCGTCGGCGACAGTGTCTTGAGTTGTTGGGGATAGGAGATAATTCAGCTGGGGTAGATACGAGAAACAATCAGTGTTAAGACGCTTGTAAGATCGTCTACGTTCCTATTGTGAGCGTAGCTAGCACCAAACCCTCAACTTCATTTGACGTGCTCCAATTCGATGTACCGCACCCACGGCTTTGCAATCTTCAGAATATCGGCAAATTGCCCCTCCCGCGCAGCTTTACTAGCATGAGCTTGCGCCTCAGTCTCCCATCCAACCGCAACCATGAAGACCTTGCCTTTACCGCCACCGCCCTCGACATCCACCTCGATCATCCCCCAGCCAAACGTACTCTCTATAGCGCCATCAACCTTCTTCGCCCCGTCGCCGAGCACGGTCCCCCAAACTTTGTTGAGCTCGGCGACTTTGTCCACGGGAACGACCAGCGCGGTGATCTGAACCACGGGCGAGGTTGCGACGGGCACGAAGTCTTTCTCAAATTCAAATGTGTTGTACAGTGGGCCTGGTGGGTGCGAGGTGTCGGCGGCATCGTCGAAGGCCTTCTTGATGGCCTGGCTGTCGGCGGACTCCCTGGCTGCTTTGACGTTCTCCAGGGTATCGAAGACTGGGTGTGGTCAGTGTTTTTATGAAAGAAGAGGGTTTGGGATAATAGTGCATGGACATACCGCCGAAGAGCTCTGCGATTATGGGCCCGTCTTTGGCGGGCTTAGCATTGTAGGCGTGCTGGAGGCCTTTGGCCGAGAGAATCTTGGGCCCTGCTGTCTTGAGAAACTCTTCAGTCTTGCTGCCTGAGAATTCCTTCTTCATGGGAATCCAAGTGTGAGTGACGATGTAAGGCATGTTGAACGTTACGGTTGTGGGATGCTAGATTAGTGGTAGATTCGTTATGTTTTTATTCTTCGACTTTTCCAAGATGTCGCAATGCGGTCAAGTGATGGTTATTCGAGCTTTATCCTTCTCAGAGGCGAAAACTGTTGACTTTATATATGCTCACTCTACAGCTACACGCACAGATTATGGTCCGAGAACCCGACTGACATGGTCCGGCATGATCAACATGACTCTGCGCTATGCTTTGCTAGACGGTTTTGAGGGCGCGCATTTGAACATGGACCAGCCCGATGTGGAGCTTGCCATACGGTGAATACCGACGTGGTCCAAAGTTTCATAATGCGGCATTGCAAAGTATGCCGAGGGTCTGCCAAGGGTTTGTTCATGCCTTCTCCTCCAACGATCGGTGTAGGTATAGGCGCGAGTAAGTACACAACATTTACAACTTCGTGGAGTGCATGAGTCCGTACCCGCTGACAGACCACTTGGGTATAGTGCGGGCTCGCGGTCAGACAAAGAGTCGACAACTTCCCTTGGATAGCATGAGACGGCTAGGACTTGAGCTGTGGGAGCTTCTCGACCGTTAGTAGATACCGCAATACTGACAAGCTGCTCTCCACCATAATAGCAATCTACGTGGGATTCCATCCGTGGGCAAGCATAGCATTGGCAATTGTGTCAAAACGCTATCTGATAGCTTTAGCAGCCTTGATAAAAGCCCTAATCTTCTCGAGACTCTGCGCTCCATTCTCCTCAACACCACTGCTCACATCAACGCCGAGGATCCTCGAGGACAGGGGGCCAACAGCCGCCACTGTCTCTACAATATTGTCAGGGTTGAGTCCGCCGGCAAACAGAACCGTCAAGTTCGCGTCCCTTTCAAGGTCTGCCCGGACGGCGGCTTGATCGAGCAACTCCCCGGAGCCGGAGCCAGAGTCGAGCAAGGAGACAGCGTGGTAGCCGCGTGTTCCCAAGCCTGGCTCGCCTGGCTTGAATTTTCGAATGACAGGAACGGGAATGAGATGGGCCCATTCGATGGGCTCTTTGCCATGTAGCTGCACAATGTCGAGATCATAGAGCTTCTGCTTCTCCATCACCTCTTCCAGTGGTTGGTTCATGAAGACACCAACCAAGAGTGTGCCCTTGCCGATGATGGTATCCTTTGTGCAGGAGAAGAAATCTGTGGCCGTATGGCTCTGTTTCGCTGGTCTCAAGAAACTTGTCGGAGTGCGATTATCACGGATGGCTTTCGAGATGGCCAAAGCAGTCTCGTGGGAGACGCAACGCTTGGTCCCAGGCACCAAAATCATCCCGACCATGTCTGCCCCTGCTTTGGCGGCTTCGGCCGCGGCCTCTGCGCTACGCGTCCCGCAGATCTTCACAATCAGTGGCTCGGTCTCGACTTGCGGGGGAGGTGCTGTAATACCTGAACAAAGCTCACGGATGAACACGGAAGCATCGGGAGCTCGCATAATAGCTTCGCCCACAAGCACTGCATTCACGCCGTCATTCTTGCAGTCCTGAACATCCTTGTGCGAGTTGATGCCGCTAAGAGCACAAATGACGGTTTCTTTTGGAACCATGCTTCGTAGACTCCTCGTAGTGCCCATATCGACCTCGAAAGTCTCGAGGTTACGATTGTTGACGCCAATGGCTTTGGAGCCCAGCTTCACAGCAATGGTCATCTCCTCCGCGTTCTGAACCTCCACAAGAGGCTCCATGTCCAACGACTGAGAGTACTTGTACAAACGCTCCAGGACCTCCATTTCGAGCATCTTCACGATCAGTAGTATGGTATCAGCACCTGCCAGACGTGCCTCCAGGATCTGGTACTCCTCGAACACAAATTCCTTCCGCAAAATGGCTGGCCTGTTTGGCATGCCATTCAGAACCTGTCGAACTGCTCGTAGATCCTCAATGCTGCCTTTGAACCATTCTGGCTCCGTGAGGACTGAGATCACACTCGCACCGGCCAATGCATACTTCTTGGCCTGCGTGGGCGCGTTGATGTCCATGGCGAAGACACCTTTCGACGGTGATGCTCTCTTGATCTCGGCCATCAGAGACACGTCAAAGGGGGACTGTCGCAGGCGCTCAACGAAGGGAAGCTGTGGTGGGGCGCAGTTCAGGTCGTATGCGGCTTGTAGGTCTTCAAATCTTTGGGATGGAATCTGCTTTTGAGCGGCAACCGCAGCCCTCCGATGATCGTAAATCTGCTGAAGAATATTGTTCTTCTTTGGCGCAGCCGTCTTGGTCTCAGCGGCATTGACCGTCGCGGTCTTCTGGACTTGCTGACTTTCGGCCCAGGTTCCACCTTGTGTGAGAAGGAAGTTCTTGAACATGATCCTTCCATCAGCTGAAAGTATACTTTCGGGGTGAAATTGCACAGCCTCGATTGTGTACTCCTTGTGGCGAATGCCCATGATGACTCCCTGGGCGCCATCGTCCTTGGAGATCCACGAGGTCACCTCGAGACATGAAGGCATTGAGACGTGGGTTCCAGCGAGAGAATGATATCGAGTTACAGGAAGTCCTTGAGCCACGCCTTGGTAAAGACCCTTCGAGTCGTGAGCCAAAGGCGATGTCTTGCCATGTAGGATCTCGCCGGTCTGGCTAACATCACCGCCGTACACGTCTATTATGCATTGCCTGCAGCATACGATGTCAGAATCAAATGAAGAACAAAGTCTCAGAAGTTGACTCACTGTCCCATACAAACACCAAGAATAGGTATCTTGCCCGCGAAGTGGCGAATGGCATCGCGACTGATGCCGGAGTCAGTCTGAGGGTGTCCCGGGCCTGGACTAACGACAAGCTGAGTAGGGTTTTTGGCGATGAGCCCGTCCAGGCTGATCTGATCATTTCGAAAGACTGTCACGGTGGCGCCTTCTAGGACAAGGTACTGGTAGACATTGTAGGTGAAAGAGTCATAGTTGTCGATGAGGATGAGGTTCGACGCGGTTGCTACGGGTGGCGAGGGGTCCGGATGGTGAGGCGAGTTGTCAATCATGTCCAACGCAGCCATCTTGAATCGAAAGGACGGTAAAACTCCAAGAGAGGCGTAGGCGGAGGACACGGTCGTGGGTCCTATTTGCGTCCGGATGAGGCTTTGATTGAGATGTTGGGCTTGAGACTCTTCGGTGAGTTGAATGCGAAAGCTCGTGCTCCTGCTTACGGCTTCAGAATGGCAGGTGCAAGAATCAGACTGAAGATACGGGGATTTCTATTCAATCTGACCAAAATCGTAGAGGGTGCGAGGAAGACGGAGAAACCCCAAAGCCGTTCACGTTGTTGAAGCCATCAACGCTGCCTTCTATTTCCTGGTGGAGACAGGAACTTCTGGACTTTTGTGGACCCTGCAAGTCTTAGCAAGGGATCCTGGCGCTCTTTGCTGGCCCCTGCTCTTTTTTCCACCCAAGCTCAACACGTCCATCTCGAATTACATGCGCGCGTTACTCTGCCATCTTGCCATCTTGCTTGCCAACACCAAATCCCACTCACGTCCCCGCCACACTACCTGGGGCTGCGCATCACGATACATCAGGGCAGATCTTGAGCTTTGCACTTCCTTCTTTGTCTGGTTTCCATGATTGCACACTGCAAGGTCCCCCGCATTGCTTGCTGAGCTTTGCGACCATGGCCTCATCGCAGGGCAGTGTTTACTTTCCCAGTCTGGGCGAGTGCTTGGAGGGTGACAAAGTCCTTTTGTTCGTCATCCTGAGTTCCTGTCCATATCCATCAGTTTCTGGAGCTAAATTTCCCGTAGATCATGGAGGCTTGTCACTTCAGCCCTCAACGATGCCACGCCCGACCGCTTACTGACCAAGCCCATCTTCGACTTTCTACGCGATCCATCCGTCCTCGACTACATCAGCGCGCCCTTCAACGCATTCGAGAAGCCTTCGCCCCAAACCAAGTCATCCTTCGACACGAGGACTGCCGCTATCAACGTCACTCCCGCTCAGGACGGCAAATACGACATCAAGACCATCAAGGAGGACGCTCTATGGCTCAGCAAGACTGTCGACATCAGCGAGGTCGCCGCATTGCGCGTCGTCGTGATTGAATTCCAGACCCGCCCACAATGCCACCTTTCAGGGGCCCTCTCGACACAGGACATCATCAACCTCCAGCAAGCCGTCGGCGCAGATGGCTCACAAGCGAATTCGCTGCTGGCATCGGTCAGTGCAGCCGACACAGCGGACTTGGAGAAAATCTGGTCAGACTTCAACACTGAGGAGAGCAAGCATCGACGTCTCATGGATATCTACCTGTCCGAGCGCCGGTACTTCCTGGCTTTCCTCGACAGCATTCTGGGCATGATGCTCGGGAGTATTGACAATACGAATCTGGCGGGGCAGAGGGAGGCTTTGTGTCAAGAGCTGCTGCAGGCCCTGTTCGGAAGCACAAATCCGACGGAAGTTAGGAATCCCAAACGAGAAAAGCTCTTACGCGACTACATTGCGCTTCTTCCACAATACCTGGAGCGCGCCGACAGTGGGCCAGCAGATGTGCTAGGCAGCATGGGTCTTCAGCTCGACTGGCTCAGGACAACCATCACCGAGATAATGCACCTTCTCGCATCCATATTTCAGATCATTGATCTTGTCGAGCTGTTTTTGCCGGCTCGCGTCGTTTCCTCTTGGTTTGAGTTCGTGCAGAATTACAACTTCTTGGATGGTTTGCCGGGCGTTGACGAACAGACCAGCGAGCTGCTACTACCACTTAAGTCTCTTGTGTGTCTCATCTCCATGAAGATGCTCAATCTTCCAAGATCTGTGCCATTCCTCGACGGCGAAATTAGCGATTTGGACCCCGAGGAAGACTCATATATCACTTCGGAAGATGTGCTGAAGCAGGTTGACGAGACCATTAATATTGCAGCAGACGCAGACCTCGTCACAGCCGGTCCCGTCATTTTCACGTGGACTCTCATCGTTCAGCAAATGCTTCGATCCCATCACGACAGACAAGAGAGGCGAGATTTACAGCAAAATCGACAGGCTCAAGAGGGCTTCGAACGCGAGGTGCAAAATATCGAGGAGCGCCCGGGTGTTGGAAGGCGGTCATCTGCTGGAAGCATAGTATCGATGGAGTCTCAGTCGTACGACAAGTTTCTCAATACTGTATATGGGAGCACCAGCCAACAGCAACAGGACCTGCAGCGCATTGAGCAGATGGCTATCGCCGTGACAGCTGGAGGCCAAATGTACAACTTCCTGACCGCAGTCGCCCACACTCTGGGCGAGGGCCACGCGGCACCTTTCCGTCCTTACCTCGGAGCGAGGTTGCGATCCGTCATCTTCGACTTCCTGGTACTCAGTTATCCTGTTGTTGGCTACATCACGGAGTCCATCTCGACGTTCTTCGCCGTCATCTCGGCCGGCCGTGGTTATTGGGACATTGACTCAAGCATAGACAGCACACCCGCTCTAAGTGCGAGACAGGACATCGTTCTCCAGGCAATGAATGATCCGGTGGCCACACAGCAGTACCTCGGCCAAATATGGCTCAGATGGCCATACGAATTCGCGCCATTTACCATTCTTTGCAAAGAAATCCTCTTGTCCCCCGCTTCCGACTTGTTACCTACGCTAGCCGAAACCTCGTCGTTGACCTTCTATCTGCCGGATCCATTCTGGGAGTTTTCGGAGGACGAGGCCGATATGGGACGAGTGTATCTTCGCGACGATGTGCCCCTGTTCTCGGTGTTGCGAGCTCGAAAACGCATCACACTTGGCGCAGAGCCTTTCTGCATTCCCGCCGATACTTTGGGCCAACTTGCCTCCGACACAGCTCGCATCGTGCAGGTGCAGTATACTCACTCAACCTTGGCACTGCTAGGCAAGCGGTTAGAGGCAAACTTAGCTGCGGATTCGTATGATTTGGCCCTTGGGCCGCTCGAAGCAGACGACCTTGCAGAGGCGCTCTCGCTTGTTGCAATCGCAATACGCTCCGAGAGTGCCAAAGCGACCTTGGACAACAACCTTTTGTCCGGCAACGCCGCCGCCCTGGCCGTTCTCGAGGAAGTCGGTGACAGTCTGCCGCCCAACAAGGATATCATTACTGTCGTTACTGACATACTGGACTCTTTTGTTGATGGCGATCTGGCGGATCTGGAAGCGCCCGGCATTCGTGTCATGACGGCATGTCTGCAATTCTTGGATTCTATTTTGTCTGTGTGTCCCGGCCGAGTTTGGTCGTACCTGACACGCTGTGATCTTTTGATGAGCGCCTCCAAGGCGGGAAGGCTGTCGAGGATCACTGGGACTCTCGATCTGATCGAGGAACAATTTGAGCTGTTGGTGACGGTTGTCAAGTTCTTCTCTGACTTGGTGGATAGTGCTGTGACGAGCACCGTGCACAGAAAGGTCGACACCAAGTCAACTGGGCGTGTTTTCGAGAATGATGACCTTATTTGGCAGGGGACCTCTGATAAAGCTATAACGCAAGTCACTTTGTCGATTGCACATACTTCTGTCGATATCCTGGAGAACTCGTTGACCTGGCGGTTCCCCTCCGAGATACACCGAAGCATTCTTCTCGGCGCCCTCACACCAACCTTGACGAAACTTCTCACATACTCGCTCGGAATGGCAGATGACAAGAACGAGAGTGGTATACTGGCGTCGCTCGTTCCAGCCGCGCAATACATTCTGGACGGGTTCTTGTCACCTGGCCCTTCATCTTTGAGATTCCAGCCACTTCTCGCCTCAATGCTCGTGGCGCTGGGCTTACCTGAGTGTACTGTCTATCAGAGACGGGCAGATATCATCTCAAGTCGACAAATTGCTGTGCTGGACTTCGCGACCGTCCTCATCCGAATTGCAAACTCTCAAGATAAGCCTGTGACCGCGATTGAAGGACAACTACTCAAGTGCTCCTCGCTCTTGGCCCGCCTTTGTGCTACAGACGCCAAATACACACAACCAATACTGTCTCTATTTGGGGCACTGGCCGAGCGTATCAGCCAGGACGATAGTGAGACACCGTCTTTGCTTGGGTATCTGGGACCACAAATTTCGCGATCCTTCTTGCAAACCATTTCAAGATTGGACAAACCCTTCGACAGGCCGAAAGAGTCTAAGAGCACCTGGGTATTCTTTTCGACGATAATGCGCAACGGACAGCACTGGATGGCAAATTGTCTTCTGACGGGCAAAACACCGCGCGAGGCACTGGGTAATGATGGAAAGTTGTCCAAGCTGGCTCCCGACTCCATCCTCAAAACCGCCTTGGTTCGACTGCGGTCGATCCGAACACTGCCTGCCTCCGAGACATTGGCAATTCTGGATCTCCTCACTTCGGCTCACAACTACTGGCAATGGACCGTGTTTGCGTCCCGAGATGATGATGGCTGTCTCAAGGAGCTCCGCGCGTATGTTCACGAGTTGAAGCCAATATCTGTGACGGCGAAGACAGACGTCAATCGCGCATGTGACGAGGCGCGTATCGCGGCATACATTGCGGAAGCCTTTGCCATGCACCTCTATCACTTGCGAAAAACTGGCCGCGAGAGCGACTTTGCCAAAGAGCTCGCTCATGATATTGATTACTATTTACGGGACGGTGTGACAGTGTCTGGTTATAACACGTCGTTACATACCAACTTCGCCAAGAACTTCACGAAGCAGTACCCAGGTTTCAAGCTTGAGAGTTTCCAGCGCACGCTCTTATTCCCCAGAGAGCTGGGCAGTGGATACTATTATGCCCTCGACCTTGCAGACAAGATGCTGATGTTCGATCCGGGCTGGACTGGGCCACGAGAGAGACAGGGCTTTAGAAATGAGATGGCAACTGCCAATCTCAACCTCTCTCTCGTGGACGCGCAAGTGGTAAGTTTTCTCCTTATCTCCTGAATCTACAAGACTAATTATTCTTAGGCTCTTTTCCACGCCTGGGAGTTTTTGCTGCTTGAACTCAGCAGTTCTATGCCTGCGAACGAGCAATTGATCACTCAGCAAATGCAACAAGTCGCAAAGCAATGCCTTGAACGCAACCAGACCAACCAAGGCCCTGAGCGTATCTTCATGAGAATCACACAGTCTCGTGCGAACCTTGCGTTGGTGATTCTTCAACGTCTCCCAGCCGCTTCTTTGACGCCCCGGGACACTGCTGAACTCTTGACCCGGGTGTGGGCTACCGTCAGCAGCATCGAGAACCCCTTGGTTGCTGATCAAATTCAACACTGGAGGATAATGCTCAGGATGCTGTATGTCGCGCTTCGCGGATACAAAACTTCGCCGACGAGGCCGACTGCTGGGAACAACAACGCAGCAGATGATGACAGACTTGTCGAAGTTACCCAATGTGTCTTTAACATCCTTCACCAGGTCGTAGCTCAGGGGTTCCGCTCCTTCGTCACTCTCATCCACGATGCCGAGAGTGCTGTTCTACCCGAAGACCTGGCGCTCATCACCGCTATCCTACAAGCTTGTCTCTGCCTTCCAGGCATGGATGAGTACCCCAGCGAAATACTGAACATTATGGTGTCCGAGGATGTCGGCCAGGCTGCATTGGCTCTGTATTCATGGGCCGACAAGCTAGCTGTCAAGGGCGACCCGCTGTATGGCGAGCTCAGCATTCTCTTTCTACTGCAGCTGTCCACTGTTCCGGCGATTGCCGAGCACCTCGCTTCGGACGGTCTCCTGGCGCAGATCACCTCAGCCAGCATCACGACGCATATCCAGGGACTCAATGTGTCACCATTCTCAGACAACCTAGGTCCCCAGCGTTGCTACGAGATCTGGTCCAAGGGCATTCTCCCACTGCTTCTCAACGTCCTCTCAGCGCCCGGCCTAGGCCCCAACATCGCGACCGAAGTCGCCTACGTCCTCAACCAATTCCCCAATCTCCTACGGACCAGCGCCGACCGTATCGAACCGCCCGGCATCAGCAGAACGACGGTGCGCGGTGCGCACTACGTCACGCTCGTCGGCGTCTCGGAGATCAACTCGCTGGCGCTCCTGACGCGTGGCCTCAGCATGTACCGCAATAACTTCAACCGTGAGATCCCCGAGGTGGCATGGGACTCGGCCACGGCGCTGGAGGGCGTGGACTACTGGCTCTCGACGCGGAATATGCTGCGCGAGCGGATGCTGCCGCTGGGTCAGCGAGAGGCGGATTGGAGGGCGATGAAGACGGGCGTGGATGGGGTTAGTGTTTTGGAGGAGAAGATTGTGTCGCTGCTGGAGGCTGTTAAGGAGGTGTTGAGTGAGGATCAGGATTGAGAGTATATGGGTGATGCCTTGTGGACGGGGAGCATGGGCTGTCGTTATATGTGTGGGCATTTTCGGCGTTGGACACAGCTTAGGTTGGCAAAAATGATTTGGCGGCATGGCGAGATGAGAGATACCTTGAGCAATGGCATGACAATGGAACATGGACCTTGGAGGGTCCCTTAAGAGTATTTGTGAGTAGAATTGTGCTGTAATCGCTACGGTATTTCGTATTGTATTCCACGATCAGCTTCTGGCCTTGAGTTGCGCATGCCGACTTGATTGATCGGAACACATGTCCGCTCTAAGTGTCGTATATCGAGGTTTCTGTGTCTCTCACACCACGCCCAAGTTTCCAGCTAGCCTTCGTCGTGAAGTCGCTGATACCATCCCTGCCTCGTCAGACAGCTCGAGACGATGGCAACTGTAGCCATCATCGTAACTCGTACGTCCCTTCCACCTTGCCCATTGGCCTTTCCAAGAGCTGGTATCGTCATTTCCCTTCCCACCAGCCAAAGTCACTCCGGTCGCAGCAAATTTCGCCTCTCTTCTACCGCCCCTGCCCACCCATCTTGTTCGCCATATCGGCGTTGTGCTCCTGGAAACGCTCAGCTAGGCGCTGGCCCGTGGACATGTACTTCTGCACGCAGCGCGTAACGCAGCCGTTCTCGCGCTCGGTGACGGCTTTCGAGGTGAAGTCGTTGACGCAGGCGGAGAAGCAGCCGTCGACAAGGTTGCCGAAGAGCTGTTAGAGGATGGCGCATTAGCTTAGAGATCCAAGGAAGGAGGCTCCGATATTCGAGGGTAGAAGCATGTATGGGGCAGTCACATACGCCGACAAACTCCTTCACTTGGCGCTTTTGCATGCGCGCCTCGAGCTCGCGCTGCTCCGTTTGGGAAAGGCCGCCTAGTCTGGTTGATGGGTCAGCTTTGGACTAGCTTCTGGGAGGGGTGAGGCGTACATTTGATCCATTTTGACTTGTGTGTGAGGAGGTGAGGGATGGCGTGGAGGATGTAGTGTATTGTCTGAGAAGCGTCTAGAGGTGTTGGGGAGCTTGGCCGCGTCCTGAAAATTAGTTGACTTATGTCAGCAACGACGTCACCTCATCATTGTTTATGCTGATGGATGTCAAACATCGAAATGCACCACCCAGGACTGCCGCAAACGAAACAGAAATACTGCATCGCCTCTTCTGTCCTGACCCATACAGACCGTTCCAAGCGGAGACTCCAGGTCAGATCTCCAAGTGGGAGGGGAAGAATGTTGCTCGTGCGCCACAGTGTGCCGTGAGAGCACCCAAAGCTCCGTTTTGGGTCATGAGCAGCCAGCACAGCTCAGGGAAACACCATTGACCGTCAGCTTTTCAGGATGGACAGCATGTGGTCACCAAAATAGGCCAAGGTTCTCTGCTTCTGCAGTGATGGGCGGATGGAAATGAATGGCGAATTTTGGACGGCTGCAGGTCGACCAGTGGTCGAATGTATGACCATGTTGCCTTCATCACGGCTTTCGTCTGCCGAGACGTCATCTTCAGCTGCACAGGCGCTCAGGAATCGCTGCCTCTCATGTTCGTTGGACGGACGCTGAGGTGGAGCTTCTAGAGCCACTGTGCCGCATGAACCGGCACTCGAGTGCTAACGAGGACCGATCGTTTGTTGAGATCGAACACGTCCATGAGACTCATTGGTGAAGACTGTTGTTGCTGCTTCGCCGGTCAAAGGTTTGATCTGAGGTTGGTATTTCGTGTCCTTTCCCTGAATTTTGGCCGCGCTCGGGTCTAATGAACACCGCGTAGCTTCGGATACGGTTGATCGTTTCGAGCAGTTTGGCTCTATTCTGCCCCTCCGAATGTTCTTCGTCTGGGAGGGAAATGATCTGGCTTGGTAACGGACGAGCAGATCAGGCCTGCGTCGGATCCTTGGGTTCTTAGCCTTGCCATCCCTCTGACGGCTCAAAGACAGTGACGGTGCTATCGTCTGACCTTAAGGACCCCAACTCCTGATGCCACTCCATCAGCACGACTCTGTGGACTCAAAGTGCAGCTCGGACACGACCTCTGAAACCGCCACATCGCTCCTAATGCGCTCCCATTCACTCTGTGGATATGCAGTATGCGTCTTCGACTACTGAAGGACACGGCAAATTCTTGTACCTGGGTTCCAACAAGCTGCTACGCTACAGACCCGAAGTAACTCGACGACACTGCAAATGAAGTGCTGTCCCGCAGCTCAGTCAATGTCAAGGCGGAGTCTGACTGTTCTTAGCCAACGAGATTGTCGGATACTTCATAGTAACAGGCAGCGACTTGTGTTGGACCACAGTTCTGGCGGCACAGCATGTCCAAAGCATGACCTTGAAGTGGGAGTTCGCCCTAATGCAAACGTTGACACGCTCGATTGAGTTGTCAATGTGGCTCTTTGTCCCGAGATTGTGGTAGCTCGTCGATTCTCCACAACGTACCTCACGAAGTAGGCATTGGCAACTACGAGTTGGGCGCTGTTCCTACCTTCCTATTCTTGCCTGGTAAAACCTGCGCGGAGGCTGTCTTTATGATGGTTCTATCATCTTCCTCATCGGCCGACTCGATATAGCGGCAACCCAAGCTTGTGATGTCCATCCGAGCTCCTCCCCTAGTTCGCTACGGCGTCAACACCAGATCGTAATCTCAGGCTGATCAGAGACTGAGCGCCGGCCACCATTCCCAAGCATTCCCTGTGCAGCGAAGTATGTCGGAGCTCCGCTTCGAGACGGCAGGTTTTGCCGGCGGCATGCGATTTGGCCCGGCCTCGTCAGCTCCGGCGTGCAGACTTTCTTCTAGTACGGAGATGTACGCAGATGAAAGCCCACACGCAATCTCACTCTGGCTCCATAGCCTGGCCAGCACGTCGACGCAACAGAAAGGAGAAACGGATGGGCGGACTTGGCACCTGAGCGAAGGCTTACTTGCATAGTGCTGGACCCAGAGATGCAGGTGAGATGTGCATTGAAACGGACGGAGCGGGCTGCACTGCTCGAATGCCAAGGAACTCGATTGGTGTGGTGCCACGAGAGCCGTTTGCAGAACGTGACGCGGCTAATGCTCTCAATGCCCAGTGTCTCGTGTTACCCGAGCTTGCTTTGTACAAGACTGTGTAACTCGAAAGGTGTCTTCGACTGAGGCATGGTCAAACGCGAATGCTACACAAAAACACCTAGCTCTGCAGAGAACGGTCGAACAATGTCACTGCAAGGACTGGTGCCTTGGCCAGAGCACTCCACTGGATGCTCCTTGATATTGAAACCATTGTTCAATAAATGAAATGCTGATGCTTCAAATATCGCACAGCATCTTGCGCAGCCGGACGAGCTTCATGTTTACTGATGCCTCACGGCCTCTTGCCAGCACTGTGGTCGGGCAAGTGCAACCACAGTGCTTTGCTCGAAGACTCAAAATGATCCAGGGAAGCGTGGCGATGTTACACGGTGTGATCATTTCCCTGATAAGAGGTGCGTGTGGAGCATGAGCATTGCAGCTCACTCCCTACGAAAGGAACTTGCAGTGTCAGCTTCCACCATACGCTCGCAGGAGCTGCACACCGTCAGCTTACCTACTAGTGCTCTTACCCCACGGTTCGGTCGACCGTCCCAAGCTTCTCTATCTCTTTCGTCTGCTTTTAGAACTCTAATCAGCTATGGCTCCTTCATCCGAGGGCTTCAGTCAGTGGTAAGGCATCGATGTCCAAATTCGGACATTTTCTTCACTCTCCATGCAACGCTGTGCCCCTAATCATGGAGGAAGCCACGGTCAAGGGAGCCATCAACGCGTCTGTGGCCACACCTGGGCATCAAGGCGAGCCTTCCCAGGCTACCTAGTTTTAACCACCAATAGGGCGCGCAGCGGAGTGTCGCCTAAGCTCCTGTCTGACCGCAGAGATGGCTGAGTATGTATGTAGCAGGCGATCATCTTACCATTTTACTCAAGCTTATCTTCAAAGCCCGGTCGCCAGTCAAGCACACAACAGTTCCCCAGTCTAGTGATTCACAGGCATTCTCTGTCCGGTACAATTCCACTGACATCGTACGAGCAGGAATTTCACCCCGGATGCCAGCAAAAGGCCCTCCGCCAAGTAAGACACTTGCACATCAAGCCCTGCTTACTCATTCGGCAACCGTAAAGGTCCCGGTCCACATTCATTGGTCACGTCCAGGCTTATGATCTTAGATGCAGGAAGTCTTTCATCTACCCGCCTTGCGAGACAGGAACCTCGGGAGTCGTACCGCAGCCGTAGGGCTGCATCGAACACTGCAGGCCCGTTCAGACCACTCCGCCATTCCAAGGATGCACATGGGGTCATAATGCTCGCCATGCGACGGCCTACGTTGGATCTCTAGTCTCATCAGGTCGATTCTTCATCCCGACTCGACTTTATCCGGCCACACTACAAGTGTCTGATGTGTCTGTCCTCGAGTATACCTTTTTTTTTGCACTCAAGAAAGCCAATGGTAATTTGATCCTTCAAGAAAATTTGCAAGGCTGAGCACACGATACGACTTTTGCCATGCCGCTCATATATATCACACTCTTCTCAGATCACATCTCACGCCCAGCTAGTCTATAGCCACGAACATGGTTGTGCCTTGTTTTCGTTCTCACCACTTTCACTGAAATAGCAAGCTGTGCTCCACAGCATCGACCAAGGCACATCAAAAGATGTTCGGTCATAACGCCGGACACGTCTCCAGATCAAACCCTCCGCCATACAATTCGTATCGCCTGGACAACATTGCGTCGGGGTCGCGTTCCTCGAGTCCAGTAGCGAGATCTATACCATCTGGGCGGAAGGGGTCGAAAAAGGTTCGCACAGGTTGTGTGACATGCAAGTACGATCATACCACCAACAATGTCAATCGCGTTCACGCACGCCACTGACCTGGGCACATCTTTGCATTAGAATACGGAAGGTCAAATGCGACGAGACAAAGCCATTTTGTCTGCGATGTACGAAGACCGGGCGTAAATGCGACGGATATCTCGATCCAAGGGCACTAAATACAAGACGAAGCTTCAAAGATGCCGCTTCTCATGATCGTGTCCTAAGTGCTTTCCTCGATTCGGCCACGCCAGAGGAGAAGCGTGCCCTCTGGTTCTGGCAGCATTATACGGCATCATGCCTCTCAGGAGGTGTCGACGCTGCCTTTTGGCAGGTCACCGTGCTTCAGATCTGTCAGACGGAGCCCGCAGTCCGTTCTGCCATTCTTGCCGTCAGCAGCCTTCACGAGAGCCTCGGTGGCACGGGGTCTTTCACGGACGACTCTCTCGCGCGAACACAGCAGTCTTTTGCGCTTCAGCAGTACAACATGGCTATTGCGTGTCTGTTAGATCAGATGCACAATCCTCTCACGAAGCCGTTGGCTTCACTGTTGAACTGCATTCTCTTCGTTTGTATCGAGTATATGCAGGGGAAAGACAAGGAGTCATTGATCCATCTTGAGCAGGGCCGGCAGCTCTTGACACAATTGAGCCAATGCCCCAACGACCCGGAGATGGGATACATCGTACGACACATTGAGTCACTGTACACGCGCCTGAGCCTTACTTCGTTTCTTCTTGGTGGGAGGAACCTGCCTGTACCAGATCCTTTCGAACCATCAAGCGAGGCGGCCGCTACCTTTGATGACATCGGCAACGCCAGGCAGACTTTGCACGAGTTCGTAAGTCGCCTCTCACACACACATGTAGTCTCTTGAAGACTGCCTTCAACGCAGCTCTAACAACAGTGCAGACGGGACAGGCTTTTCACTTCGCACAGAGTGTCAGAGTAGCTGGGCGCTGTGGCACATCTATCTCGCCCGAAACAATACCAATACTCACAGGGGAACAAGACCGCCTCTTAGCACAAGCTGCCAAGCTCAGCGTCGCCTTTTCCCTCGACCGCCCTTCCAGGCCAACCTCTGAAGTCGACAGTGCGCTTCTAGCTCGTCAAATATACCTACATGCACAGCAAATCTGGATCTCGACAGCGCTGAGCTCGTCCGAACTTGTGTACGACAATTTTACGACCTCTTTTGCCGCTATCGTCTCTTTAGCTGCTGCCTATCTGGATCTAGTTTTTTCCACAAACCCTGGCATGATACAACCGCCACCGTCTTCACACTCGTCCGCAGCACCGGACAGTTTACCGACTTCACGTGCAAGCAAAGTCAATTTTGAGTCGATAACTCCTCCTCTTTACTATGTGGCCACCAAATGCCGTCATCCATTCATTCGACGATCAGCTTTGGACTTGTTGAGACGATTTCCCTTCAGCAGGGATAATCTGTGGCAAGCAAGCGTAATGGGCTCTCTAGCAGGCCACATTGTGCTCTTGGAGGAGCGACGATCGAGGGGGCAAAGCCTCGACCACACTCCGCCTCCGCACACGAGCTTGTGCGATGCCGCACTATACAGCACCAGTTTGGGAGCGGGCCGGTGTTTCTCTGCGGCCACAACGGCCGCATCATCGTCGTCGATGCCGACAATAATTTTCTCAGAGCACGTGGACTTAAACTTGCCTCTGGAACACTTGCTCACTTCCTCATTCTCCCCATCACCATGTTTGACAACTTCGGCCGACGATGGGTCCTTCTCCAGCTCCATGGGAGAGGCTCCAGTGGCCTTCCTCAGCCCGCCGGTGCCCAGCAATACCTGGGATTGGCAGCAACAGCAGCATTCCGACCACAGCACGTACTCAGTACCCCAGACAGACTATGCTACACAGACCTCACACAGAATTATTCACGCCCAAAGCTTTGATGACCTGAGCCATGGTAGCGTCGACTATTCATCGCCCGGGAGTAGCTCAGAGATATCATCTTCGGATCTAGAGGAGGGGCATCTCTACCAAACGATGGACTTTCGAGGACGTAGTTCACCGCAGCAGTCAAAATTAAGGCAAAAGAACTATCAACAACCCACCTACACTCACAATCCGTCAAGCGCCGGCATGCTAGGTCGGCAGCGCAGTCCAACGCAGAATAACCTTGTCATGGAGGCTCCTTTTGGTCTGCCAGAGGAGATGAGAGTGCATGATGATGCTACTGTTGGTGCGGGAAGGGAGGACGGCACATGGGTGGCGGTTTTCAGGCAACTTCAAGACGTGGCTGCGGAATGGGGCGTATAAAAAGCTTGCAGAGTGGCTGGAGATTGGATTTGTCTTGTGAGTAAACGCGCTGTCAGACGATCTGAGAGGGGGTATAGGACAAGAGCCAATCATAGTCATGTGCACTACTTCTCGGGGACTGCCACACTGCCAACGTCGATTGCTCAAACGTGCAGTATTGGAAAACTGCACCGGAATGCTTGGTCAGCGTCTCGCCTATAATTTCTGACAGTCGCAGCTGTCATGAACTAGGTGAGCTGTAATCTCGAACTTACACACCAGCAATCCGTAGATCGCATTTGTCTAAGGCGCCAACATCGTCTCTTTTGCAAAGCCAGTGCCTCATCCCGAAACCAGGCATGTGATGGAATTTTCCACGCCTGCACAGCTCTCGAATATCGTATGGGCCAGCACATGGAAATTCGTAAGCGCCATTGGAGGACTGTGGTGGTTCGCGGACATGGGGAGCAAGAACAGAATTCACATGCTGAGTTACGATGTAGCTGAGGATTGGAACCCTGGAGAAAAAATCGCAAAGAGCTTGGAGTACAACATAAAAGAAATGCTTCCGGCCTCCTTTCCTAAAAAAGAATAATCTTTTCCTCTTCTCTTTTCAGGGATCGCTAAACGTATATCGGTAGCAGAGAGAATACTTCTTCTCGGCTACTACCAGTGCCTGGTGTGACATCCCCAATCATACCAAAAAAATAAAAATCAAAAATCGACGTGTTTGAGTTATTTCTTCTCCTCTTGGTCCCTGGTCATATCTTGGACAAGATGGATCCGCAGCTGGAGGGTTATCTTATTATCTTTGCTCCTGCAACGTATCTTGCATTTGGAAGCATTGCATTCGCCATCGGTTCCATCGACGAGGCCGTCAACAAACATTGCTCTTCCTTCTTGTTCTTTGATAACCGCTGACGATGCAATGGACATCCTTGCGGCCTGGCTGCTGTGATCTTCATTTGGTCAACGACATGGCCATTATTGGTGTGGAGATTTGCTTGATTGAAGGTGAGTAGTCCTTGCTCAACCGCACATTGTCTCAAGATGCTAACCCTAAACCAAATCAATCCCGACCGCTATGTCACCTTCGTAGGAGGTAACGAGGTGACGATGGCAGACACCCTTGTCACACCGGACGCTGAAGCAGCTGCAGAAGCAGAAGCACAAGCAGCATCAGCTCTGCCCCAACAAGGAGCAGACGTCCAGACCGTGCTACCAGATGATCCAAACCTTAGTCACTATCCATTCGGATGTCGTCGGTGTGCGTGATTTATCGAGAGCGAAGCAGTCGTAATGCACGGGGCGCAGAGTCCCGGCGAGACAGGCACCTTTTGAACGGGGCAATTGCAATGGGAAAGAATGACTTGAGGATCATGTAATGAATTATCGTACTGTTTAGGTTGGCCACAGTGGCTCCCTGTTTTTCGGCTGTAATAGTCTTCACAGAAATCGCTGGGCGATTTCAGCTGGTCAAGGCTTCTAAAGTTCTGACATTTGCGTGTTTGCACAGACCCCGGTGCTCAGGGCCGCTTGTGGCTGGAACACCCCAGAGTTGGTAACGGTGGCATCGGAGTGGCAATGCCCCCATTCCTGTCTATAGCATCATGATATTCTTTGACCCAAGTCTGCTCTACTGCCCTTGTGATTGCTACGAGGCCCTAAATAGAGTATTTTCCCTATGGTTGCGCTGTCTCGCGTCCATTATCATTATACTTATCCTCAGAAACTTCGTGCGCCAGAGCCATTATGTGGAAGACTATTCCACTTCTGTGAGGAAGATCATTTGTTCGAAGCAGCAGTCCTGTGGCACAGTAGATCTTCTATTAGTATGGAATCTTCACACTGCATGAGGTTGATCAGGTTGCGATTGAGCGGCCCGAGGCAGACTGCAGATGTTTCGTGCGAGTTTCTCCACGTCTATCCCCAGCGTTCCTGCGCGAAGGGCGAACTTGCTGTTGGTGATCTGCGCCGCGGGCCCGCGGGCCGTCCGGGCTGCATGTAGTAGCACATAGTGGATGCCAACGTGGTTCGTCTCTACGATAGGCGAAGCAGGGTGAGATCGGAATCGAAGCGGTCCGGCAGGTGGCATGTTCACGTTGGGATGTGGCGCATTTATGCGACCTCGACCAGCCGACCGTCGGGGACTTCACTCGGCATCCAGCAGTGCCTTCAAGTGCAACAGAGCACCTGCTCGTAGTCGTAATCTTCCTATTTCTGCCTTCCATCTATCCATCCGCTCGTATTTGCGGCTTCCCATTGACAGACATGGCCTACAACCTGAGAAGCAAGTTTGCTGTTGTGACTGGGGGCGGCTCAGGTATGTACATTCCGAATTTCACTGCGCAGCCTCTGAAGTTGTGTCTGCATACGTACTAAGAACATTCCCAGGCATCTGTCATGCTCTCACAAAGATGGTGCTCGAGGCCGGCTGCTCCGTCCTAGTAGCCGACTTGAGGCTCCGGCCCGAGGCGCAAGACACCCTGAACAAGTATCCGCACCCACCCTTCTGAGACGGTTCCTCAGCCGTCTTCCACGAGACCGACATGACCAACTAGAAGGAAATCAATAAAATGTAGAAGCAAGCTATAGACACGTTCACCCGCGTCGACATAGTAGTCAACAGCGCAGGCGTCTTCGACCCCCCCCTCAAGCTCCTTCTAATGAAGAGGTTCTGGCTTGGAGGGTTATGGGCCAAGTGACCCGCCTGTGTCTGGAAATGGGCCTCCACTGGACGCCGCCCGGAACCTCCGACGAGGCGGAAGACGGCCCCAACGCGGAAGTCGGTCAGTACAAACTATTCGCGCTCAACTTGGTGGGGCCGATTCGTCTGCCCCAGATCGCGGTCGAGTACTGGCTGAAGCCTGAGAACAAAGGCAAGGTGCAGGGAACCTGCTCTAGCTCGCTAGTTTGGGGGGGGGGGGTAATGTCCATCAGATGCAGACGCCGCTGTATTACAGCAGTAAGGCGGGGATTGTGAGCATGTGGAAGTCGCTGGCGAAGTTGAAGGCGGCGTTTGGGACTCGCAATTCTGTTGTCTGCCCTGGTCCGGTCTGGGTCTGTTTACTTATGTTCTTGAGTGCTCAAGATACTGATCAAGACCAGACGCCAATCTTCGAGCCCGCGTATTGCCATGGCCGCCTGCGGGAGGAAGATGTTTCCATTTCAGCGGATGACTGTGCAGGCACGATTATGAAGGTGCTCCAAGAGCCTCAGTACGGAGACGGGAGCCTTGTGGAAGTCCAAATGGTTGGCACCAAGGACAACTCAAAGTGTCCACATCAGGGACGTTGACTTTGGAAGCGCTGTATCCTACTGTTGGGGTCTTTAATCAGATCAAGACTGCCATGGCGGAGGAAGAGGTAATGATCAAGAAGGTCCAAGAGCACAGCATGTAGGTACTCTCATGTGCATGCACCTACAAGTCTGATGGGTCCCATCCACAATTGAAGCCGCCGGGATAGCGTTTGCGGAAATGCGGACTACAGGGGTACGCAAGAAGCCCCAGATAGCCACCATGATGGATCACTACTACTTGGCATACTTTATGGGAATTCCAAAGTTATCGTGGTAACCAGGTCTCCTAGGGCGTGTTGCACTACGGTATACTCCATAGGTTCTCAGGCTCTTTGGGTGACGTTAAAGAGTGCTGACTAAAGGACAGGGAGTATAGCTACACAATGCAGGAAAACTTGTATAGTGCGATCTTGGACATAACGATACCCTCCACTCAACGATATTTTCTCGCGGACCGGCCGAATTAGTAAAAGTATTGTTGAGATCCTAAATACAACGTTGTGATACGGTTTTGTTAATTAGTCACCACCAAAATCGTCATAATCAGGATTGTATTTTTGTATAAAGGAGGGGGGGGCGAGCTTATGTACTAAGGACTACACAGTATATCAGCCTATACAAATTTTCCTGTACCTACTTACACAGCGGGTATAGCCGAGCTGAACCCCCCCCCCCGATGAGGTAGGGATTAGGGGTACCCAGGTACTGTTAGACTTCGCACAGCAGGTGTACAAGAATGATCAATTTACTGTTACAGCGAACACTGTTCTACTTTTACTATTCTGTTCTACCACATGCCGAAACGTAGGGATATATTTCTCCATCAGAATGCAATATGTGCTGTTAATTCAATTTTGTGCCCCCTGGAAACGCATCACGGGTTGCAGACGAGACGGACTGAATCGCGGACCTCCTGCACTGTGTTCTAGATGATCTACGATCGGTAGCATCTACGCATTGCAGTCCAAAATAATGAGATATCCGCCTTCTGATCGAATACTCTATCGTCGCTTCTTCATCCGCCGCCTGCATTCCTCTCCCCTCACAGCATCGACCCCCTCAAATCCACATCCACAGCCCTCGCAATCCAGTCTGCAATCGCCATAACAGTAACCATGGGGTTCACCCCACTGGCACTCGGAAACACACTCGAGTCCGCCACATACAACCCATCCACACCCCACACCTTCCCCTTCACATCCACCACACCTGCGGCCTCTACCGCACTCATCCGACACGTCCCCATCTGATGCGCCGACCCCGCATACAAAGCTCCCGCGCGCCCACCAACCCTTCGCGCGTCCGCAATCCAGGCCGTGAAGCGCGCATCCCTGTCGGGATTGGAATTGGTGTCGGTGTCGTTGTATTCGGGAATGAAGGGATCGACCCCGTCTAGAAACGGGTTGATCTCCGTGGCGTGCATGACGTACATGATCTTGCAAAGTGCGAGCAGGCCTTCGAGGATGTTGGCTCGGTCGAATGCTGAGAGCGTGTAGTCGGTGACTAGTGTACCGGTGGAGGGGTCTGGGAAGACGCGGCCAGGGTCGCGGTCGCGGGCGACGGAGATGAAGGAGGCAAAGTGACGGTAGCGGAGGGCCGCGCGCTTGAAGCTGAGGCCGTTGCGCCAGGGGATTTGGCTATAGCAGAGGAAGGGCTGTGGCATTGTCAGGTGTGGTAGCCTAGGCAAGACGAGGTTCCAAAAGAAGAGCTGCTTACGGTCATGTTTGTGGTTTCGAGGTGGACGCCGTGGCCTTGTCCGTCGAGATTACTGAACTCGGTGCAATAGCTGGTGATAATGGCGCCTGAGTATCGTCAGTGTGGCTCTTGAGCAGTCAGAAATGACACATACCATCCCACGGCTTAGAGTCTTCTGAGAAGAAGGCACCAACGGACCCAGCCGGGTGAAGATAAAGGTTACGGCCGATATTGGGATTCTGGCACAGGTCAGTTCAAGAGTCCCGTCAAAGACTCAAAATGGCTGCGAGAGCCGAACTCACAGTCAGACCACTGTTCATGAGGAGGAGCGGGCTCCTCAGCGCGCCACAAGACACGATTACCCTCTTTGCCTTGACCGTGATCTCTCGGACGATCCGGTCTTCTGCTGGTCCACTCACCCCGCCCTTAGCATCTCTCGATGTCCAATTGCCGACTACACCCGTGGCTGTCTTCTTGCCATTCCCATCTTCGTCCTCCTCAAAGGTGATCCTGTCCACCGAAAATCCCTCGATGAATTCAGCACCAGCCGCAGTGGCATCAGGCAGCCAGCACCTGGTTGGACCCTGTTTCTCTCCGCTACCACATCCCAACGTGCAGTGGCCGCAACGGTGCTCCTTTCCGCCGCTGTTCTGCGGGCACACATCAGCTTCCCAGCCTAACTTCCTCGCACCCTCCAACAAGACGCGCCCTCGATGTGTCTGAATGACGCCCTCTGTAGACACACCCATTCGTTCACACACGCGGTCCAAGCAGGCCTGATACTCCGGACCGGCGAAGAAGTCGAGTCCCTGAGCAGCCCACTTCCTGCGCACAATATCTTGTGTCTGCAGGGCCACGCTCCAGTTGACGGTACCACCACCACCCCAGGTCGCGCCCGCAGACAGTGCCACCGACTTGTCGGCGGTACCGACTACAGTGTTATCAAATAAATATCGAGCCGCGCTCGATGCAGACATGGGCAGCATAGATGGCTGAAAGTGAAACCCCTTGTCGACTACAAGCACACGGTGACCAGCTTCTGCAAGGATCTTAGCAGCGACAGCGCCTCCACAGCCAGAGCCGACAATCACAACGTCGGTCTCGATGACCGCTGATGGCAGCTCGGATATTTCTGATGAAGACTCGTCGAAATCGATTGCTGGGCTGGCAGGGAACTGGAGGAACTTGAAATCAAAGTCCGGTACTTGCTTCCAATCCGAAGGGAACTCCGGGTAGCCTGTGATCTCGCGGAAAACAGGTGAGTCCATCAACCAGCCAATTTGCGCTAGCCGGATCAGTGATTTTGAGACTCTTCTCATTGTGGGAGACCAGGAGTGGCGCCATCCCTGGATAACAGCTTCACGGGTATGAACTGACTGCTGGTGAAAGGGTACACATGATCCTGTCATGAGAAAGGCACCGATACTGGACCTAGGAATTGACATGAGGGTATAAGTCAGGCTGAGGTCCAAAAGATGACATAGTAGATAAAGATAGGTACGCACGACAAAGCAGACATTACTTTGGCAAGCCCGTCTCTCTGTTTCACTGGCAAACGATGCAGGGTCCGGACGAGCATTTCTCGGAAGGCTGGGCTCGTTGACGGCTTATTTTCCAGGAAAGCTCTCAGCACTTCTGGGTCTCTTGTGTTGAGGACTGTATCCTGAGATGTTTTGATCAAAGCAGCATATTCCACATCCTCTATCCCGCGTTGTCCCGACGTATCCTCCAGTCTTGACTTGGGCATGATGGAGGGTATGAGAGTGTCCATGATGGCCATGAATTCGGCCCACTGCGTGCTGCTCATCAAGTCTTCGGGCGGCAGGTCCGGGAGGGCCGGTCGAAGCGGTGCTTTGAGGGCCTCTGGGTTGTCCATGTCGAGGTTCATGGTGGCGTTGGGTACGCCTGTTGACGAAGAAAAAGGAGAAGGCAGTGGAGAATTCGAAGTACTTTGCTGCAAGCCTGGCCTACCAGGACCGTATCAGGCTACACGAAGATGGAGTGAATAGAGGAGTTGTGGTAAAGACGTCGACTTCGACATTTCAGAAATTAATGGTGCAAAGGTTTCTAACCCCAGACGGAGCCACTCGGCACATTCGTCATCTTGAGGATGTACAACCGTGAAGTCTGAGCTCTTTAGACTCTGGAGTGGGGACACGACATTACTCTCCAGTCATTCGATCAAGTCGGAACCTTGCGTGGTCGCCTCGGAACGCCTCAGCTTGAGAACATCATGAACGAAAATACAAGAAAACGATATTTGAACGAATGCCAGAAGGCCGATCGAAGGAAGCGTGCGCGAGGGCTGCAAGTTCAGAGATTGCAGGGACTTTTTGGCAGATGGAGGGTGTCGAGCTGCAGGGTGTCCGCACTCCAAATTCGAGACCCTCGGAGCAATTGCAATTCCCCTGTGCTGTGGATCTTGGAACCAGATACTTTGCGCGGTGCCTTTTCACCATGTCTGTCAGCATCTGAAGTCTGGTCTGATCAGCTCTGAGACAAGGCTTCATTGTGATAGGCAGAAAACGATGCATCATATCTTGACCCCAGTCTGAAATGAGAGGAGAAGACCTGGAGACCAAGCCTGAAAACGCCAGTGTCTCGAGCAATGGCGAAAAGCGAGCGGCCTTGTAAGCGACGAGCCCTGGCGACGCAACCGAGGCCGGGTGTCTTGCAGATAACAAATCATCCAGGGGTCGCATTCGTCACTTGGACTTTGGCGAGGACGTGACAGACTTGACAGGGCGGGACTGGCCGCTGCTCCGAGCTTGGTGTCCGGCCGAGTTCATCTCGGCTTCGGGCGTTCGGGGCCGGCAGGCGCGGTGAGCAAGCGAGGCGAGACATCCTGGGCGTTTCGGGCGACTCTTGACCCGCTGGACCGGTGTGCCAGACGCGTTCGACTTGCAGGAAATGTTGCTTGGGGCTCGCTGGGTTCTGAAGGGGCAATGAGGTTCACTGGGATAGGGAATTGTGATAGTATGTATTCCGTACTCAAGATTGCAACGTGTGTGGGGGAGCAACGGAGTGAGTTTGGACTCTGGAGGGACGAGAATCACAAGCTGACATGTGACTGTCTGCCTTTCAAGGTTCGTCGAGACGCCGAAAATTGTTGAGAACCCCAAGTTTGGATTGAAGGAGGAAAGGTGGAAGGTACGGAAGGGAAGTACTTGCACAATGCAAATTACACACAGAACCAATCCTTCTCGCCTTCCCGTCTTCCACACGCACTCCTTCCCAATTGATACTGTAAACGGCCGGGGCCAAGTCAGTAGCCCCGGTCCAACCTGTCCAACCTTGCACGGCCGCGCCCACATCGGGCCTAGAGATGCGCGGGCCTCAACGCTCAACGGTCGGGCGTCGGGCGTCTTGACTCTTGAGTAGTACATAATTATCAAAGTCAAATGAATGGCAGCGCAAATGTGTCATGCCAAACCAATAGAGCCAGTCCAAAGGTAGGCCCCGAATCCATTCACATTAGGAAGGAATTTTCACATGTGACCTGGAAACGCGAGAGGAACCCGGGAGCTGCTTACCTAATGCGTCGTCTTTCTCGAACTGTGAAATATCAATTCGATGGTCGGAACAATGCCCAGATTAGGCCGATGCCATGAAAATGCCCTCATCTCCAATCGTAAGTATCCCCACCAGTTCATCAGCGAACAATACGCAGAGGTGCAGTGGTTGCACGAGGCAGACACGAGATGGTGGCAAGAGCAGGGGAAAGAGCAGGTCTTTCCCGTTCTTTCCCGCCATGAGTTGCAAGTATTTTCACAATTGTGTGCAGTAGGAACGGTGGGTGCCCTTCCTGATGACGACGCTGGTGGACGACGCTGGTGATCGACTCTGCTGTTTTGTTGACAGCGGCCGAGGACGGGATATTCTCACTGTCCGGCCCGCTGCCTCACTTTCGCAATGCGCCCCCCTCCCCCTCTTTTCTTTAGACACTCGCCCTCCAGCACGATTCGGCGTGTTTCTGGCGGACATGTGGTTATGTGACTTCCATCATCTTCTGGCTCTGTTATGCGCTTTCCAGGCTGCTCCTTGCTCGCCAATTGCATATAATTCGACCGCGTTCTGCTCTCGTTAGGCCCACCTGGTGCAACAGACCAAGCAGACCAAGCAGACCAAGCCAGGACCCATCTGTCTGTCCGATGCCCATTGTGTACCATCCTGCCGACTAAAGTGGACCCAACCTCGGCTCGTATCTGACTGCTCAGCGTCTCAGGGTCGTTTCTCTGCACCTGGTCCCTGTTCTTTTTCGGTGCCTCCATCGGCAGGATATTTTTGTTGGGGGAAACCTCACCACAAAAACATAAAATCTTCAAATACACATTAATAACCCCGAGCAGTCATTGTGCGTGTTGTTCTGCAATTGCGACTCTTGTGGAAACAAGCAACCCCTCATCCTTCTTGTCTCGCACCTATCTAGTCGACAATACCACGTCCGCCTCTCTCGTCACTCTCCACTGCGCCAAAGTCAACTTCAACATCGACCTCGACGTCATCATGGACGGGCCATTCGAACTTCATGTGACAACGCCCGACCCGGCCTTGTTCATCGGCATGTTTCCACCCAAGGCCGAACCCTCATTCCTACCACCGCCGTTCCCAGGCTCCGTGTCTTCGGCTCCTCCGATCTTGATTCCGGACCACGTCTACCGAGCAGCCCTCGACCCCAGGGTCCCGTTGACCATCGCCGCCGTCTACGCCGTCACTGCCAAGCTTCTCAACATATACAACACCTCCAACGGCAAGAAGCCATGGGCCATCAGCAAGACCCGCCTCTTCCACCTCTTCGTCGTATTACACAACATCTTCCTGGCCGTCTATTCGGCATGGACATTCTACGGTATGGTCGGCGTCATGTACCGTAGCGTGGTCAACCCCACCTCTCCTCAAGGCATCAACGGTTTCGTCGACAGCATGACTGGTCTTCACGGCCCTGGAGGTCTGGGCAACGCCGTCTTCTACGACTCTGCCGAGAGCCGGTGGGCAACATACTCCAACAATGTCACTCTGGCAAGCGATGGCACACCCAGCCGAACCGATATGGGTCGCATCTGGAACGAGGGTCTGGCCTTCTATGGCTGGATCTTCTACCTCAGCAAGTTCTACGAGGTCCTCGACACCTTCATCATCTTGGCCAAGGGCAAGCTGAGCTCCACCCTTCAGACCTACCACCACGCCGGTGCCATGATGTGCATGTGGGCCGGTATGCGCTACATGTCGCCGCCAATCTGGATGTTCGTGTTTGTTAACTCGGCCATCCACACGATGATGGTGAGTCCTGCCCACACCCTCCTGTCGTACCTTGCATTAGCGCCAGGAACGACACCAATCACTGTTTTGCAGCATCTCGAGACTCCCCGAATGAACGCTGACATAAACCCAATCATAGTACACGTACTACACCTTGAGTGTCTTCAACATCAAAGTGCCTGTCATTGTCAAGCGCACTCTGACGACGATGCAAATCGCCCAGTTCCTCGTTGGCGCGTCGTACGCCATGATACATTCCTTCGTCAGCTACACCGTGCCCGTTGCGATTACCGTTGCAACGACGGCCAAGGATACCTTTGGAGCCGCTACCTCCTCCGCCGGAAACCCGGCTCCCACTGCGTCCGCCGATGGACCTGCCTTCCTGGACAACCTTAAGCAGCTTGTTCTCGGTGTTACATCCAAGGTGACTAATGCCGCCGCCACAGCAGTCATCACCGACGAGGCCCCCACAGGAGAAGCTAATGGCATCCACCAGTTCACTTCCGAGGAGACCATATACGAGCCGAGGATTGTTCCCTGCATCCAGACCACGGGCCAGACATTTGCTATTTGGTTGAACGTTCTGTATCTCGCCCCCCTCACATACCTCTTCGTCAAGTTCTTCATCACCAGCTACCTGCGCCGCACAGGTGCCGAGTCCTCGCGCAAGGGCAAGGGCAATGTCCGCCGTGAGAGCAATGTCACCGTTGCGGAGAAGGCTGGCTGGGAGGCCGCTCGCCACCTCGAGGCTGAGGTTTATGGAACCGCCACCATCGCGAACGGTAACGGCACTGCTAACGGAAAAGCTGTCAACGGCTCTCCCAATGGGCGCTCGCCAAAGCCCGTGTCTAAGCAGAGGCGGTATGCATGAGTTCAGTGCGCCAGAAGTCCATGACGGAAACCAGGACGAAAAGCTCACGCGAACTGACCGGTACTTAGGCCAGCCGGGGAGACCACCAGGGAGAAGCCCTTGCCAATGGCGCCTTCGCCTCAAACACCTTTGCCCAAAGCCTCGGAACAACCCAAAATTCGTGAAACCAGCGAAAGTAGTGTTCGTCAAAGCAATGACAGCAGCACGAGGCCAACACAGCCGGAAAGGATGCCATCATCCTCTGGAAAGCTCATGCGCAAGCTGAGGCTCAAGAAGGGCAAGAAATAGGGACTTGCGGAAGGTACATAGAGACTTGGAAATAGCGATGGCGCAAGGATTGCGTTGCATGCACAGCATTTCATCAGATGATACCAGATAGACGCGGCAAAGAGGGGAACGGCAAGGCGGACCTTGTAGTCCATCAGCACACGTGTGAGAGGAGGACGGTTTGCTGAGATTTGTGCGATGCTCTGTCACTTTGCATTCGAGGTTGGCGTTCAGTGGGGGAGCACAGCAACTAGCACGTTTGAATTGGGGATACACAAGGCTCGCTGGCGGGACGATGGCTAGTGGCATTACTGAGCATTGATTATCAAGAATCATTTACCTGTCATCTGACCTCGCCCGCTGGAGATTTGTGAAGTGCTGCGAGAAATTACACCATATGGCTTGCGACGCGGACATGGTGACATAGATCGTTTAGACGACTGATGTTGCCCGCGAACCCATAAACCGTCTTATCTACAGCTGATGTCCCTTCAATCGTCATTGTGTTCGACCATTGCATCGAATGTGACCAATAGAAGCCAGCTTCTTCGTGAATAGGGAACCGACCAGGCGGTGTGCACTCGCTCGCTTTCCGCAAATCGCGAAGCTCCCAGTAAAGATAAGTAACTTTGACAAGGCTGTGTGGCAAATTGGGTTTGAGGAGCCTCACCACAAAAGAAACCCGGAAGGACGTGCGTTGGTGAGGAGGTTTGGTGCCGCAATGGATGCTTACGGAGTAGCGAGAGCTTCATCGTGCTCAGACAGATGCAGCGGAAGGGGAGGCAGGACATGCGTGGGCTATATGTGTGAGTGATCTGCTGGTCGAGAGGGAGCTTTGTGGCTAGATCTCGATGTGTTTTGACTTCTCTCTTCAAATACCAAGTCACTATTCTTCACTTTAGCAAAAGAAAGTCTTCACTTCGGCAAAGGTAAGCAGGTGTTGATACAATACTAGATCCTATTTCAATCTCCCCATCTCTCTAAGTACTTCATACTAGGTATAGGTAGCCTTAGCTGCCTCTCTGGTAGCTACACAAAAGTCCGTAACATGGTGAAAAGACAAATGCAACCAGAATTATCGTCAAGTCTATAAAATCGGTGTGAAGCGATTTGGCTACGATGCTCTTCATACACACTCTCTCACTCTCTCTTCAGCATTTGGAACGCCTCCGTAATGCTGGTATCGTCTAAACCCCCCCTTTCTTGTGAATCCTCCTCTGTAAACCCTGAACACCGGCGCTGGTAAAATAGCAGAATATGTTGGAAAACCATGAGATGTAAAATGGACAAGGAAGCAAGAACGCCTGGTGAAATGCTGCAGATAGATGGAAGGGCGATGTGTATGGGTGTCATTCTCCTGGGGATTGGTGGAGGGTGAACCAATCTCGTGTGGTGGTATGTGGTCGTAGGGTTGACATTTGGGTCGATCCCAACGTCGAGCCCTCAATGTGTGGGTAGTATTTGTCGCTGAACATGGTGCCCGGCACGAATTTAGAACGTGCTCCAGTTCCAATCACTCGGCACACTAATCGCGACCTCCGGCTGCGTCTTCCCCGGCGTCGTAGGGCTCGCCGTCATGGGGCTCGTAGGCATCGTCTTGGAGCCAGCACGAATATGCGGGTGCTGGTGGTGCTGGTGCTGGGGCAGCACCGGCGAAGGAGAGATACTCCCCCGCGCACTGGCCCAGGCCTGGAACTCGCCGAAGCAGTGGTTGCACACGCGCGCGAGGCTGCCGCGCGGATTGTAATTCGCGCTCTCGTCCAGCGGGACTTGCTCGGCCGAGTGCGGGTCGCAGAATATGTTGCCGCAGCGCCGGCAGTGGTGGCGGCGTGTGAAGTAGTTGAAGTACTTTTTGCAGGTGGGGTCGTCGCAGACGTCGGATTCTGCGTCAGCCTGAAGGTGGGTGGTGGTGTTAGCTATAGTTGTGGTTTGTCTTGTATGGGGTTGCACGGGGGGAGGGAGGACTGAGACATGGTTGCGGCAGCGCTTTGGGGACCCAGCCTGTGCCGCGCTCGTGGGGGTTGTATTGGTGCTCGTGTTGTACGCCTCGCCTCCCGCATGAAGTTGCAGTGTGGGCTTCTTGTGTGTGTTGCAAACGTACCTTCCAGTGTCGCCGCGTGGGCTCGCCGTTGACTTGTGCGTAGTTGGTCAAATCCCAATTCCAGTCGACCGCCTTGCCGCTGTCGCCGGTGGATCTTCGGGAGAGCAGACTCAAGCTGAGGATGCCCGAGAGGCTAGTAAAGCTGCCACTAGAGCGCACGACCCGCACATCGTCATCATGTGGCTCTTCGCTGGTGGGCGAGGAGGCTTTCCGCTTGATAGGTTTCGTTGTTGCGCCTGAGAATTCGGTGGGTCGCAGAACGGCGGGCATATAGAGTGGGCGGACTTGGCGGCCATGGTAGTTCTTGGGCGAGACCGGGGAGGTGCTATTGGAGGTGCTGAGAGCACCGGGAGAGATGTCGGACGAGTTGCTGGCGAAGGGTGGGGAGACTCGTTGTGGTTGCTGCTTCTGTTGCAATTGCTGTTGTTGGATGAATTGCTGAACCGCTTGCTGCTGCTGCTGCGGCATGTGATAGGACTGAGACCTCTGGTGTGTCCTTTGGTGGATTGTGGTTGGCGAGTGGTGGTGTGGCAGAGGCTGGAACCACGACGTCTGGTTGTCGGGTAGTCTAGGCATAACGAGGTCCGCCATTGCCATTATATTCCTGTGCAGTTTTGTCCCTTGCAAGTTTTCCCGATCGGGACGAACAAGAATATGATTGATAGGTAGGTAACGAGGGGTTGTCGACAGCCCGCGTGGTGTTGCGGCTCGAAGGGGTAAAGAGGCGTGGGAGGAAGGAAGCGAGTGGGCGGCGGGCAGTGGGGGTCCAAATATGTGCGTGGTTCCCAACAAGGTCGAGACTGCGCTTTCTCGGCGACTCGTGTGCACGCGCTTGTGTTAGACAAGGTAAAGGCAAGGCAAGGCAGGTGACAGGTTATTTTTAACAATTCTTATTCAGGAGATCATCAAATCGTCATGCTCGCTCACTGCAACGGAAAGCAAAGCACGCTGTGACGGACGTGGGGAGATTTAAGAAGTGTCGTGTGCTTCGTGACGATGGGGAGGGACCGGAACAGACGGTAGTCGAAGATACAGCCTAGGGCAAATCTCTGCGGGAAGGAAGTGCGCTTGTGGTATGGTATATAATGGGGAAATCGCACAGTTCATGGCATTGGAATGCGGCAAGGCGGGTCCTGGTCCACGAGAGGTGGCGTGTAGAGCGGGAGCGGGTCTGGCCGTAGCGCTGCTCTCGTGTAAGTCGTTAGAGTTCATTGGCTGCTCTAGGTGGTGTCCGTGGTGCATGGCAAAGACGTCGAGCTCGGCCTTGGCCTCCGCCTCCGCTAACAACTGACGCCGGCATTAGTGCGGGTAGTTCCTCACGATCGTCTAGAGCGTCGAAAGATAGCTCGATGATGAGCTTGTCTTTCTCATCAAACTACTATAGGAGGATTACTATAGTAGGTGAAGCCGCCAGTTGACAGCCGTCCTCGATGTGTCTGTGCAGACCCACGGCCCCTGATAAGGATAATCGATTGCCGCATTGGTTGCGGACGGCTAATACAGTTGCTTTAGCCTGCGCAAGCGATCGAGATACGCAGGGAATGTTTGATGAGAGGTGATGAACATTCACACGTCACAGTCCGTCAGTTCGCCTGTTCATTGAAGCTCTGTCTTGACTCGAGGAGATTCAACACTTGCTGCTCGTCACTCGCCTCCCTCGATTTCGAGTCTGTCGTAAATCGACAGATGCTTTGCCTCGGGCCGATGTTTGTGTGCTGGGTGATGCAAGTGCAATTTCCCCAGCCAGTGTCGCAGTGGTGACCAGGGTGGTAAAGTGGCTGGTTGGCTGCGGTGTCTCAACTCTATCAAGGCGGTGAAAGGAGGTTTATCCGTCAGATCGACTGGGGAGGCACGCGATGCTGCTGCCAAAATTAAACCCGCTGATGAGGATTGGACAGCCTCGTCTCAACATCAAGCTCTTTCGAGTTCGCTGCCCGCAATCAGGGGCAAATGTTCTTCAGAAAGAACCGTCTCACCGGGAAAACCATGCACGTCAAAATCACCGCCTTTCCTGCTTTCATGACCGGCTCTTTTGCCCACAATTTCTACGAGCATCTACCCAGCGGCCGTCGCGGGTGCCAGCATCTCCGCTTCGGCGAAAGGCTTCTAGAAGGAAAGGACTTGAGCATTTCTCGTGATCCAACACAAGCTTCCGTCGGATGTCGCGGGCAAGCCTCCCGGAGATTGTGAGAATGCTTCATCTTCAGTGCGCTCATCTCTCTCATTCAGTTGAAGCGCACAGACCATTTGGCATGTGCAACTCGCATCAGGGACGCTGTGCTGACGGCAGGGAAGCCGCACACTCGCATATACACTTCCTCCAAAGAGGTGTGTACGTGTGGTCTTTGGGGCCGTATCACGTTGCACAAATCACTTTGGATGAACGGCCTGACCCGGCGGGGGGTCGCGTCGAAGGCAAATGCAGAGCCGACGACTGGCCATCAGCGCGCCGCTGAGAGCCAGTAGGGACTCGCGTCATGTGCAATGCAACCGCCATGTCCTGCATTCATTCATGCAGTTTTGCAGACCGCACTTTCGCAAACCACCAAAGGCCGGAACTCACGATGTCTTTGGTTTCTCCGGCCATCTGGCTCGCGCAGCGGGCGCTAAATGCGTCAATGCCGTTGCTGCCGTTGTTGAGAAAGACGATGCATCACATTCGAGCCAGAGTCAGGGGTTATGGACTCGAGCCGAGCCTTGCTCCTCTTTGCTGCTGCAGCACCCAACAGAGCGGGTCTTCATACGTAACGAATACATCGCGAGTTCTCGGCGGCAGTGGATGGGTTTAGTGGCTGAGTGGACTCGCGAATTTGCTTGCGACAGCGCGCTTGACGATGCACCCGGGAAACTGCCGACACCTGGGGCCTCAAAGTGGTCGGGACTCTGCGGTGGAGCTGTATTTTGGTGGGGTTTTATGTTGATCGCTCGTTCGTAGATTTCGTTTGGCCCTAGCTTCGCCTGGGGAAATCTTGGTCGTGAACTGTGTGAAGCAAGGCTTACTATGCACGGATGAGAGGGACTCGTAGCCAGCGAGTCAGGAGGGTGATCATGACGCTGAATTCCCAAGGACGGAAGGCCCATCTGACCTCTGTATCTGGCGACGTCGTCCAGCTGCTTGACGAGGCGCCACCCAGGACTTCCACATTCTGCCGCTCTGCCACTCAGGCCACTCCAGCTCTGCCCCTACCCTGCCATCCATCGTGGATCTTTGTGGTGAGGCACTTGTCAGAGAAAGCACGGACTCGTGTGAGGCGCTCCACTTAACCTTATTCAGCCGGCGTCTGTCGTCGCCGATTTTGTTGTACACAACACAACTGTGGTATGTCTTATGTTGCATCCGGCATGGCGAGCTCACAGCATATCTCGGAACGCCTTGATACCCAAGAGGTGTAAGTGCTGTTGCCCAGACAAACTCGCACATTGCGTACCTGCTGTAGAGGTCGTCACGACGCACCGCATACTGCTAGCCCGCGAGGACATGCCAGTCGTTCGATGGTTTGTGTTCTGGAACGACCCCCAGCATCCCAGACTCTCGGGCAAGATAGATCAGGCAGTCTGAAGCCATCCTGATAAACAGAAGGCCGCTGATTGGGTGCTGGCTCGACGATCTAGGGTCCCATCATCTGAATCATTGCTGGGGCACTCCATGCGAGACAGATGAGATTCGACTGGGATCGCACGTGCAGAGCGTTCCTTCGGAATTGACTTTCATTCTTTTTCTGCCGTCTTGTCTTGACTTCAACGTCCGTGTGCATCGAAAGCATATGCCAGACAGCGTCAACACCAGCTGGTTTCAGACTCACCGCCCCGAGCGCAGAGTTATGTCCGACTCGACACTTTCACAAACGCTGACTCGCCGTCACAAGCGGGCAGCAGTCGACCAGCGGCTTGCAGAGCAGACTTTTGTCTCGATGACAAAAGTCTCGTCGACAGAGGCTCAAAAGTGATGTCAAGAAAACCCATCCCTGCACGTTTTATCGTCACGATATGACTGGCTGGCGTCGTGAGATCCATCTTTGCTGCTCCAGGGGTCTTGCCTCATCGGCCTTGTCCGGAGCAGCTTCTTCACATTCTGCGGCCAGCCACCACCTGGGCAAGACATGCTGCTCGACCCTGATCGCCATGGCCCATTTCCCCTCTCGGCGACCCGGCCGATCGCCGGTGGCCTGTGACAGCCAACTAGCCAGCCCGCCAGCGGCAGAATTCTTGCCCACTGGAGACAAACCCCGAGCCCACGCGTACGATTGCCTCTTCAGGGATAGCACGGAGCCGCGCCGAGCCCCAAGCCAGAGAGGCGCCCCCTGGTCATGCACAACAGCACTGCAGGAAACTGGAGCTTTTTTTGTGGATTTCGATTTCAACTATCGCCGTGGACGACGCTTTTCGCGGCCGCTGATCACCATCTCGCGCCTTCGCTTTGTGTCTGCGATGCTGCGGCAGATCAATGTCCCCCGGATTTGTGATGCTGCACTTCGCATGCTGCATCTCCTGCACTTCCTGCGTCTCTCTCAACAAATCAATCTGTTGCTCGAGAGTTCTAGAACAAGACAGATGTCCCAGGCCGAACGTTGCAGCGAGGCTTGCCAGCTTCGTCACTCCACCATCAACCTGCAACGTCGCTTAGATGACGCGACGTCGCACTCGCAAGCCTGTTGCTGCTGCTAGATTTAATGAAGTTATCGTGACACGTGCTCGGGTAGCTTTATGCCGTAAACAATTGGATTGCAGTTGCCCGCCATAGGAGCGGTAGGTAGCTCTGGGGCGTCCACCCTCCAAGCTCTTGCTCTCCACCCAGCCCACCTCATCAGCCTCAATCCGGAAGGAGACCGAGGCCATGCTTATTTGACGAGAGGGCCTTCGAAGACCCTGCGTCTCGGCAGAGTGGAGAGCGGAGAAGCTTTATGGGATGGAATGCAGTTTTGTGGAATTTCGATCTCACTCATGCCGAGGATGTTTGTCATGGGAATCGAATTTCGCCGACTTCAATGTGCACGCCAAGCTGCCGTCTTCGTCTGCTCGAGGAACAGAGTCACTGCAGCCCAGGATACCCTGCGCCTCTGTCCTTGCGAGGACTTTCTGTCCTTGCGAGGACTTTCTCGTCAGTTTCGATGATAGTTCCACGCTGCCATGGAGACCGACCATACGCTACGAGATGGGAAGGTGCCAACACTATCGCCTCAAGACCACATCCCCATTTATCTAGCCATCGAGGTCGTTTAGATGGTGCCAGCCGCCGTGGCTTCCGGGACGACCAAGCTTGCCTATCGGCCGGACCGACGCTGGCAGCTCCTGGTGCGATCCGGCAAGGAAGAGCTATTCGGCGTGGCCCATATTTCATCATGCGTAGCCGCCAGCGCTCAGCGAGCCTTGTGACCAGGTGCAATGTCGAACGAGATCACCGCACTGCAAATGCGCCTGTTCCTCTGCATACCAAGGTCCACAGCATCGGCATGGCTGTAGGTCATGTGCCCTGAGCTCCATGTGCATGCTGCAGAGAAGCACAACAACGACTTTGCGCAGGCTGACTTAGAGCGCGCCGAGGTTTAGCGTAGACCACACAAACTGCCACCACTGTCGTATGCTTCGATAGGAAGGCATGACATATGCAACCTTCTGCCGTAGTACGCACCACATCGTCACCTCGCTTCTCCGCGCGCGTGCTCCAGGGACGCCCAGCAGCCAAAGCCAACCACAAGCACCCATCATCACACACCACACTCCCTCCCTCACTCCTCTTCCACCGGCATCCCCTCCACCCACCTCCCACTCCTCCCCCCCTCCTTCAACACAACCCTCAACCCCTCCACCCGTATCCCGCGATCCACCGCCTTACACATATCATAAACCGTCAGCGCAGCCGCCATCGCCGCCGTCAGGGCCTCCATCTCGACGCCCGTGCGGCCATCACACGCGACGGTGGCGGCCACATCAATCCTCCAGCCCCCTTCCCCCTCTTCGCCCTCCGTAGTCGGGGTAGTAAGATCCACGCTCACGTGCGACAGCAGAATCGGGTGGCACAGCGGGATCAAGTCCGGCGTGCGCTTGGCCGCCATGATGCCTGCGATGCGCGCGACGCCGAGCACGTCGCCCTTCTTGAGCGCGTTGGCGTGAATCAGGGCGAGCGCTGTGGGGCTGGAGAATTGCACGGCGCAGACCGCCCGCGCGGTGCGTGTGGTGGGCGCTTTGTGCGCTATGGGGACCATGTGTGCTGTGCCGTTTGGGGTGAGGTGGGTGAGTTTGGGCTCGGGTGGGGGTGCTGACGAGGAGGAGCCGTTGTCGTTGTTCTTAGAGAGGCGGCAGGCTGTGGTCGTCAAGCGGCGTACTTGTTGGTGTGCTGGTGCCGAGTGCGCAGTGGCTGCTAGGAGATGCAAGGGTATAGTCGCGCGGTATGAGGTTGTTGGCGAGGCGCTCTTACGGGCTTGAGCAATCGACTTGGAAAGCCGTATGGAAGACGGCGCACTTTCATCTATGTACCCAGAAGTCTTAGCATCGTGTACCCATAAATCTTGTGTATCATCCAACATATTCCCTTCTCTAGATGCTTTCCAACCAATGCTATTTACAAATCCAAAATGACAATAGTTCGCTCAATGCAGGGTATCGGCTCCCAAGACAACATCATGCAACATATCCAGTACGAAGAATCACCCACCAATTAATATCATGGGCCGGTTCTTCATATGCTCCAGGTTGTCCATGCCAGCGTGCCCAGCTTCTTTTCGTTTGACCGCGGCACCAATGACATCCAACAGTTGCTTCGTGTTGGGAGTGAGCATCAACTGTCGTTCACCGTCCTCGGTGCGTGGAAGTGCAGGAAGCTGTTGGTCCATCGCGACCTTTCGGAGCCTTGCAAGAGCTTCTTCGTTGATGGGTTGTCCGCCGTTGACTTCCCTCACAATATCCCTAAGCGACACCTCCTCATTCCCAAAGAGGCACACCTTCAAATTTCCATCGCTAGTGATGCGTAGCCGATTACACGTGCCGCAGAAGTTGTGCGTCATGCTCGTCACAAACCCAAGACGTCCGGCAAAGCCAGGTATGTGCCATGTCTTGCTGGTGTCATTCTTGTGGTCTTGCACCTTCTGCAACGAAGGATACCGCGTGCGAATGAGGTCCAGCATCTCTTCATAACTGAACATTTTGCCCTGGCTCCATTTGTTGCCATCAAAGGGCATGTACTCGATAAAGCGAACCTCGACATCCTTGTCACGCGTCATATCGACGAAATCGATTATCTCTCGATCATTGACGCCACGCATGACGACGCAGTTGATCTTGAAGCGTACCCCAGCGCCCGCACGGTTCAGGTCATGCAGGCGCGCGATGCTCTTCTGCACAGCCTCGAAGCCCCTCCGGCGCGTCATGATCTGGTACTGCCACGGGTCGAGTGTGTCCAGGCTCAGGTTGACGCCCGTCAAGCCTGCTTCGACCATGGTCTCCAGCTTACGGTGGAGGGCAACACCGTTAGTGGTGATGCAGAGCTCGCGCAGGCCATGGGGGCGGAGAGCTCCGAGCTGCTGCATCAACGGCAGGATGTCGGGCCGGACGGTGGGCTCCCCGCCGGTGAGGCGGATCTTGGTGACGCCCTGAGAGACAAAGGTAGAAGCCAGAAGAATGATCTCGGGAGTGGTCAAGAGGGAGGAGGGGGCGGAAAGTGGCACCCCTTCCTCGGGCATGCAGTAGACGCAACGCAGGTTGCATTTTTCTGTGAGAGATATGCGCAGATACGAGTGCTGCCTGTTGAAGGTATCGGTAAGGAATTCTGAGAAGGGCCTGGCGTGTTGGATGGAACGTCGGCGCGAGGAAGCCACTGATTCCGATGCCGGCTGATCCGATGGCAATGGCGACAGAGATGACATGTGTTGAGTGTTTGGTGTCGAGGTGGAGGCTGAGAGCGAAGATGAAGACGACAGGATGCCCATTTCCGAATTGGGAGCATGGCTTGCAGTCTTTTGATGTAGGTTTGCTCTAGTTGCTGCAGTGCGTGCTTCTGTCCTCCAGGACATTAGCGAGCGGGTAAGTGCATGAGAGAGCGGGCGTCGAGGGCTAGAAGGAGGTGATGTATGCAGCCAACGCGCATCGGCCCGTCGTAACGCGTGCATTCTTGCGGTTTGTCCCAACATTTCAGACGAGCGGGATGCCGATTCGGCTCGTGTCGACGGTGTGCCTTGCGTCGATATCGTCGATTCGGCCAAGACGGCGATGTGTGGTCGTCGTGTGAGATGGTTGCGTGCCGAGACGCAGCAACATCAAGACCGGATGCTCCCCGCTGGGGATGGTGGGATAGCTGGTGTGCAAGATGAAGTCCTCACCCGTAGTTGGTGACTGCAGGCTGCAGAGGTCCGTCTCGAAGCACAATTGATGTCTGCGCAATGTCTTTTATTAGACACTGCAAGGTCGTGTTGCGTGGGCGACCTCGGCAAAGCCTCGGAAAGTCCAAAAGCCTAGAACTGAGGATGGAGATGACGACTTGAGGTGAAGGATTTGATGGCTAGCCGACTGGATGCTCAAGCAACAGGAGCTTTCATCTTCATGAGCACCAGCGATCTTTTTTGGTGAGATTGAGAAGTGTAGTTGAAGTCGTGGAAGGTGCCACAGCCGAGTGCGGTGACGTTGATTACAAAGCGAAGTGCAAAGTGGTCGCGACCTGCAGTGGTTATATCGCCACCCCCTCTCAACACTTGAGGGGTCTGATTAGCAAAAGCGCTGCGGAACAATACAGCCACAACACCAATTTCGAGCTCGATTATGCAGGTCAACAAAACCATCAAATGCCAACATGAACTACAGATGATGACAACACCCATCTGCGGTGCCACCATCCCATCCGCCAGCACCGTGCCACCCAGGAGAAGCCGCACTTTACTTGCTTGACCACTCGCAACCACTTCCCGTCGCGTATCTCTTCCCACTTGCGCTCGAACTCCTCTGCGTCGCGTTGCAGGTTTTCTGAGAAGTGATGCGGTTCTCGAGAAGCTTTGAGGGTGAGCAGTCCTAGCTGTGTGGGACAGGAACGCTTGTCTATTCAAGAAGCTGACCTCGATAGCTTCACCGCACTGTTTGCCCAGCCCCAACGGCCAATATGTCGCGACGCTGACGCTGTTTGCTGCACCTGCAGCTTCGACCCTCACTGTGCGCGACACCAAATCTCTGCAGATCACGCGCGAGCTCTTCTTGCCCCGCGACTTCGTTGGCCCCGTCGTCTTCTTCCAGTGGTCATTATCCTCAAGACTAGTCCTTGTTGCCTCCGCTGATGAGATACATGTCTTCTCCGCGTTCGACGACGACTTTCGAGCTGTCATCCGGCATGCTGTCCCGCCTGCAGCCAGGCCTGTCTACGTGGGTTTTGGTGCATTGGATACGACCGTATGTGTGTGTACTTCGCTAGGCCTGAAGTTTGCCGTCTTTGACCTCACCTCGTCTAAGGCTGTCGAGGTAGCCAACCCCAAGTTCCACACCGCGGCTTCTGTCCGCAAGGGTTTCACTTTCCGCCCTGAGACCCGGCACCTGACGGTCATCACACGCACCTCAGGAAAGGACATGATCAGCATCCACCTCCCCCGGACTTTGGAGCTGCAAAGATCTTGGTTTCCTGACACCATCGATGCCCAAGGCATTCTTTGGAGCCCAGATGGACGATGGTTGGTGACTTGGGAATCTGCAGCCCACGGCCACAAGGCACTCTTCTACACGCCAGATGGCAACCTCTTCAAGACATGGTCTGGGCCTCAAATTGTAGAAGCAGCAGACGCTGACATCCCACTCGGGCCTGGTGTCAGGCTAGTGGAATTCTCTCCAGACGCAAGCAAACTGGCAATTGGTGACAGCAGCAGGCGCATATGCATCGTGAATATGACATCTGTCAGCGAATCTCAACAATTCTCGCACCCTACTAGCATAGTATCCTCCGACACGCTCCAGGTACGAGGACCTTCGCTGCATATCCTGTGCGTCTTCCACACAATCCATGCTGACAGAAACAGGTCTGGCAGGAACAAATCAGCAGCTCAGGCCACCATTTCGTCAAAGCTCTCCAAACCCTTTCCCCTCCCAGTGGACCACCAGGTGGCAACCCTCCGTGTCCATCAGGAGTCGCTTACATGTCCTTCGACCCGTCTTCGACCCTACTCGCCGCCAAGCTGGAGGAGGCGCCAAGTACAATCTGGATCTGGGATATCGCAGCTGCGGAGCTGAGAGCAGTTCTTATGTTTCACAGAATAGTATCGCGGATTTCGTGGCATCCCATCATTCGTGAGGAACTACTAATCACCTGTGATGGAGATGCATATAAGGCGCTTGTATTCTCCTGGGATCCTCTGTCAGCCGGTCCCCAGACTCACGATCTCTCCGAACGCCTTTCAAATGGCAACGTGCAGGTTTCCTGGCTGAACGTGCCAGCTCTGGAACCGGGAGCGCTTTTCGCCTCCGACAGCGGGGAATACCTACTTGCTTCTCTGGCCGAGAAAGACGACGAGTCTGTACCGTGGTCTATGGCTAGTGAATACAGCGACGAAGTGGACTTGACGGAACATTCCGTGAGCGCAGATGCATACGAGGACGACATGAGCCAGCTGGACGACACCTTTTGCTTCAAAAGGACTTGATTGCCTATTTTATCACAAAGATCTGCAGACTATCGACAGCGTCTGAGAGTTGCAGACATCTCTCACGACCCTCTATGCCCTAGCCTCCTCCCGGATGTCAAGATGACGGCCCGTAGCGAGCAAGATGAGCGGGTTTCTCCGGGTTGAGAACTGACGAGATTCGGATATAGGCCTCTGCAAGCAACGCGCTGCGCAGCACGTGTCACTGCAATCGAAAAGGGATCCACTTCTTCGCATGACGAACCACGACCCTCATCTGCCAGAACGCCAACTTCATCTAATGGGCGCTTCGCACCTGCTACTCTTGAACAGATAATCATTCAAAGCGAATTATGGCCGTTGCCATCTGCGTTGCTATATCAACGAGGAGTGATTTCAAGATACCAACCAGCAGACACGCGTATTGTAACATTGTGCTTCGCGTAATTCACTGCCAGCACTCATAAATGTCAGAGCCCCACTCGTACCCGCGTGCTGCTTCTGCCGTGTGGCTTTAGTGAGACCCTGAAGACTCGAGGTCGGCATGTCTAGCATGTCACACAATGTCCGTGGCTTGCATAGCCTACAGTCGAAATCCTTGTTCGGTGTCGCCTGCATTTGACCACCGGACGATCACCAACCAGTCGATAAGATGACGCACGCTTGGTGAAATGGAGGACGGCGAACACATTGTTTGGGTTTATCCTCCAAGCGACGCCCCGAGGCCCCCACTGAGGCTCTCGTCTGGGCCCGGGGACCAGGTCCCAGCTTCCTGCAGACTTGAAGTATGCAGGAGACATGTCATGTCACCAGCTCGCGAAGGACCAAGACGGCATGTGGGGACTCTGGGGAGCATGCCCAAAGCACGTTATGCTTTGTTGGAGAACCCGTGACAGTCGTAGGTACCTGTCCTACACCGTGGCGGCATGGTCTCTGCGCAGCGCAGGATCCACAAATGTACGTGCCAAGTTGGGTTTCTTCTTTTGGAGAGGACGCTCGCTGTCCATACCGGATGTCTACTGATGCAAGCCGGGAGAGCAGAGCAAGATACTCAGCCTGTAGCAGTTCCCTGTTTATTGCGGAGCAACCAGTCTCAGCCGTGGCTAGAAGCACGTCGGAGTGCCCACCTCTTCTGCACAATCAGACCGCAGGACTAGACCAACAAACACGAACAATCTGCCATTGAGGTGGTCGGCCAGTATGGAGGCTCAAGACCGCTGCTCTGTGACTATAAACTCGAGGTTCCCTTTGCAAATTTTCTCTACAAATGCGGATAGAGCAACGTTGTGCAAAGAGCATTGCTTCTGCCCAAGCATCTCAATTCTGAACAGCGCACGCTACAACAAGGTGCACTCTATTATCGTTTCTCCCGACCTCCTCTTGTCACCTGAGCGGTTCGAGCTGCGGCCTTCCGAGACAGCACATAGCCCAGGACTACGAGATGCCCAAGGACGTGGTACCACCAGGGGATCAAACGGGTGTTTACTATATCCCGATATCGAATGTATGTGAGACCCAAGGAAAAAGCAGTTCCCTGAGACGTTGGAGCAGGCCATACGATGTAGAGCCCTAGTACATGGAACGAGGCTTTGCTGATCGATCGGATACCTGCAGCTCCCATTCAACGTGTCGTGGCAGCAAATCAAAGACTACGTGCGACAAGTCTGCGAGGTAGACCATGTGGAAGTCTTCCAGAAGAGCACGAGTGGCTGGATCAGGGTCAAGGGGCGCGAGAATTTCGATGCGGCGTTCGGTACGAGGACCATTATTCCTTCTTCCTTCTGCTTACAATATTTGTCTCCATGATTTGAAACATACCCTTTGGTGCGATGACTGACGGTTTGGTAAAAAAGCACATTTGGATGGCAAAGAATTCAATGGCCGATGCATTCTCGCAGATGGCAGGAATGGGGAGTGCCCAATATTGGTGCGAGACTTGGAGCTCTGCAAGCCCACTGGCTCAACCAACAACCGCCCATCAAGCGGCGACGGAAGCACAGCGAGTGCTGGATCGACCGTTCAAGACACCTCAATGTATGCCATGGGGGGCCCAGTGTCCTACTCTGACTCGTCGATGTTTTCGACTCCCACATCCACCACCACGAGCTCCTCTTTCAGCCATCAGGTGGATCCGAGCTCCCATACCACCTCTTCGTCGCACTCGAGCATCAGCGAGCCTCGCCGGCCACTCGAGTATCAGTGCGTTGTCTCCATGCCAGCGGCCCGCGAGCTGATGATGCCTCGGTGTTATGCGCAACAGCAGGATGGCTACATGAACAACAGTATGGCTATAGCGGCATGCTCCTCGATATTCATGACTAGCTCGGACATGTCTTTCTCCCACGGCCTCGTCGCCGGCTACGACACCACTGCGGTTGGCGGTGGTTTCACGCACCCAACGGCTTACGAATACGGCCCGTTGCAAGCGGTGCAGCCACAAGCCTCCTTCATGGCGGCTGCCTACCCGGTATCCACAGACGCGATGTACAGCACACCCACCCCATACGCAGTACAACCACCCGTCTCGTACAACGACTACTACCCACCCACCAGCAACACCGCAGCGCTCACCACCCAGATGTCCAACATGGCCATGGGGCCCGGCGCCACGGGGAGCGTCATCTACACAGAGCAGCGTGGCGTGCACATCCGCGACATCTCACGCCGCGCATCCGAAGACCAGATCCGCAAGATGATACGCGAAGTCGCCGGGCCCGAGGCCGCGCTGATCGATACGGTCAAGGTGCCGCTACAGGACGGCGCACCGCGCGGCCACGCCTTCGTCCACTTCCGCAGCGCGAGCGTGGCGCGCCGGCTGGTGGAGCACCTGAATGGCACGGAGTTCAAGGGCCGTAAGCTGCAGGTGCGGCTGATGAAGGAGGGCGATGCGATCGGTGGCGCGTGCTCTACCACCTTTCCTACTACTACTAATACTACTACTACTACTACTACGTCTACTGCTGTTTCCTCTGCGTCGAGGCAGCGCAGCTCGGGAGACAAACACCATCACTCCAGCCAAAGCGGTGGGACCCGCAGGCGAAGCGAGCGCAAGGACCGCGACAGGCCTGAGAAGAGCAGCAGTGCCAGCAGCAAGCCTGCTCCGCTGGTCGTCAGCGGCGGCGGCGGCGGGACCACCACCTCGGGCACCACCGCCTCGGCTACTACGACTACGAAGGAAAAGCACGGCAGCAAGAAGGCCTCGCCTGTCATCATTGCGGACGGCAGCTCCGCGCGCAGGACAAGCGATGTCCGCTAAACGAGGCGCAAGCGAGGGTGGGTGGTCGCAAGGACCGAGTCGTTGATTCTGGAACCTGATGGCTCCGACGATGTCATGGATGGTTACGTGTTTTTTGACAACTCAGAGGATCGACGGTCGTGCCTTTCGGTTGTTGAGAGATTGTGTGTGTGTGAGAATGTCCGAGGAATGGGCCGAAAGCCTTCCTCATCTGGACAACAGTACGGGGGAGGCTCTTGGGGTGTTTGTTTATTTGTTTCTTTTTCTTTCATACGTGTATGGTGCATGGTTCCATTACGAGACTCATCAGATTGTCGACAAAAAAGTTTCTCCTATAGTGTCTACACCAGCCCGAGTGCTTTGGGAAAGTGGGAAGGAAAAAGAAAAGTAATAAGTCATCGATCTACGCGAGCAACCGGAACGTCTCCCCTGTGCATCAGCCAGCCTGTCCTGGAAAGGAAGGAAGCCCATTGCTTCTTACTGTTATTATTATTTTCCCTACTCATTCGTCGCTTAGGACTTCGATCTCACCGCTTGGATGTGACACGTCAAGATCGCGGGGGGGTTATGAATGACCGGCCGGCGTGTCATTGGAAGGGCGAATGGCGGCCCGGAAACGGGCTGGGGAGGTCTAGATGCCGCGAGGTTATTGCTTGAAATATTTCTGGGCTGTTTGTTGTATTTCTTGGTTCACATGTGTGTGTCTCTGGTTTCTCATCTTCTTGCCCAATTTATCATCATCGTCATCATCGTCATCATCGCTTTGTCTTTTCACATTCATATCCTGCATTGTGTGTGTGTGTGTGTGTGCTTGTGGCCTGCGTTCACAGCGCGGGCGATGTGGCGCCGGGTTTCATCTGATCTTGCGCGCGGCTCTAGATGGCGCCCGGCTTGGAGGGCCCATCATCGGCGCGGGCGCACAGTTGAACCGACGTGACCTCGGCCGAAAAGATCTCAAAAAGTGCCGCCCTTGGCGACAGATGTCAAAAGGCCTCGGCGTGATTTCAAGACGCAATACAATCGATTGGAAACACTGCCTTCGGAACGAACGCGTAAGTCTGCAACGAGTAATGATGGTCAACGAGCACAACGACACGGTTTTTGAGTGTTTGTTAGATTTGATGGTCATTACTATTTCATTTACTCAGTGGAGGCCCACGTGTTGCTGACACTCCCAATCTTCGCCTGGTTACTTGATTTGCTTTTGTTCACTTCCGCTATGCTGAAGAAAAAGATGGCTAGCTTAGCCTGAAATCACCAATCCCATCCAACACCTCGCTGCTGATTGCGGCCCGGGTATGTGCATGCTGGTTCTCGGCGGGTGGTATATATATATACAATGCTTATGTACAGCGAGCGTTGAAACCAAGCTCGCAGCTATTCACTGTACTTGGAAGTTCTTTCCCAATCCGCAGCACCAGGCTGTGAACAGGTAGGAATTGCCAAGTAGTGACAAGAGGACGAGGGTTATGTACAGTTTGAAGATTGGAATTGAAGTCGAAGGCGGTGAAGCTCAGTGGCTTGTGGTATCTTTTTCCAATGCAGCCGCGTCCATGATGCGTAGACCGTAGCGTAGTGTGCTTTGTTATTGTCGAGTCTAAGGGCTCTCGAGCTCGGCCACTTGCTTCTGGGTCGGGAGAGCCGGGACAGGTGGCTGCGAAGACAGCGTGTCCTCGTACCGGCGGGGCTGCTCGCCATCATCCATCATCATTGTCAGACGCTGCTCCGGAGGCAACAAAGGAACTGGCGGGACGTCCTGGGCTTCGTCACGCTTTTGCTGCCTCTCGACACGCCCTGTCTGTTGGTTGACCCAGCTATCTACCGAACGGTATCGCGCCGGTGTGTCTTCGCTAGTGGCCGTGTACACTGTATCCCGTTGTCCGTTGCGGTCAGCTTCACTTCGGGTTGCAACACTTTGGCGCCGACTCTGGCCGCCGGCGGATTTGGCATAGCTGACGGGGCGTGAATCTTGGTCGTGTTGGTGCGCTGCCGGAGGCGGGACGATGATATCGCCATCACCAAATCCAGACGAGATCGACGATAGCTCAGAGGCGCGGTTCACGGCACGCGAGGCCGGATCGTACGCATTAGAGGCTGAACGTGCAAGCTCAGACTGGTTGAAGTACCCCGGCATCCGAGATCGATCGGTCGCAGCAGTTTGAAAGGTCTGCATGGTACCTTCGCCTCCATATTGCGCCGCGCTGCTTGGGCTGAAGTCGTTCGTGACAAGAGCATCTTCTGGTGTCTCGAAAGGATTTTTGACAGCGCTCTGCGGGCTCACGTTCGTCTGTATCCTGGGCAAGGCTGCTGGTAGCTGCTGATCCGCATACGGGGTACCTTGCTGGGTCGATAGACTTTGGGGACTCTGTGCGCTGTGGGATTGCAGCGTGCCATGTGATGAGGATGAAGACACAGACGCGGAGAAAGGATTGACGTGCGAGTAAATTGCGGGTGAGAGAGCGACATTAGTGTCCAGCTGTGGCAGTGTGATCGGACCTTGTCGCGGAGTAGGCTTTGCCATCTGACGTTGGGAATCCATAGAGTAGACGCTGACCGTGGGTCCCATTGCAGCAGACTTCAGTCCTGATTCGTAAATTGGGGGGGCTTCTCGCATGTCGACGGATTTCATGTCCTGCCAGCCTCGTTGGCTGCGGCCAAAGTATGGTATCTTGGCGAGCAACGCACGCGGCGAAATGTAGTCGTCATTGTCCGTGCCATGCCTGGCTCGCTCGCGTTTCTTCATCATGCGCCACGCCATCCAAAAAGTGAAGCATATGAGTATGAATGCTCCTATATGTATATTAGCATAAAAAAAAACGTTCATGTAGTACCTGAAGACTTACCTATCGATCCTGCTGAGATCAGAGCGTCCTCGGCAGTTGGACTCAAAGCTCCTGGAGGTGGTCCGTCATTGTGGTCACGGTGGTAGTCATTCCTTTCCTGGTCGTTGTCACCAGTGTTGTTGATAAATATGGTCGGTGAAGCCGATTCGAGGGCGGCCGTGGCGCTCGTTGATTGAGACGTCGATGATGAAGAGAAAAGAGAGGACGCAGTGGTGCTAGGTATCACGATAGGCAAGGCAACCACGGAGGTGGTGGTCATGACGGTCACCGATGACACAGTGACCACTTGAGGATTGAGTACGGGCGGAACGACCTCAGTGGGGCTTGGCAGAGCAGTCAGCATCGGACGAGTCGAACTTGTCGTAGGAATCGGAGTTGTTGTCATGATAAGCATAGTTGTACTGCTCGTCGTGCTCACTGTCGTCAATTCACTTGTCGGAAAAAGTGTCGGAAGTAACATAGTCGAAGGACTTGCGGCAGCAATCGTTGGAATCACTGGAATGACTTGCGCTTGGGTAGAAGTAGGGATGTGGCCGTCGTCGCTGTCGCTGTCCTCGTCCTTGCCATCTCCGTCCGTGTCTCGACCATCCGCATCGTTCGCGTCTTTCGCTTTATCGTCATCGTCACTCTCGGCGTCTTCTTCCCCTTGGCGTCCGACTAGGCGGTCTCGCAGCGAAGTACGAGTGCCAGCAACCCATCTTGATGTGCGCCATCTGCCATAACCTTCATCCCGGGCGTCAACGTCGACGTCGCGCGCAGTCGACTGCCGCAGACTGGGCCGCCCTACTCTCTTCCTGCTGATTTCCATTTCGTTCCGGTGATCAGCAAGTGGAGCCATGACGTTCACCGATCCGCATGCTCGTTGTGTTCTCAAACCACCATCACAATCCGTCTAACGCCAGCGTCGTGATTTGATTCGAAGCGAGAAGCCGGCGCTGTCGATGCGAACAGCGTCGAAGAGAAGAAGAGGGTCTCGTCAAGAGAGGCTGGAGTTGGAATGCAAGGAAAAGAGACCAGCCCTGACAAGAAAGAAGGTGGGAGGGAGGGAAGGAAGAGGAAAGAAGGATGACACAGCGGTACTTCCAAGAAAGAGGGGTTTGGTGAGGGATGGGTATGCAAGACTGGGAAAGACAAAGTAGACGTAGCAGGACCGCGTGGTCAAAGACAGGGTAGGAGGTCGGTTCCCCAGTCTCAACCCGTGGATATGCCGGCGGAGCAGGGAGTGATATCAGGAATCGAGGTCCGGCCGTGAGAGCTGCTGGGCTGACTCGAGGGAGGGATAGTCCGGTCTCCTGCCCACGTTAGGACCGATTCCAAACGAGCCTCAAGGTCGGATCACCAGGGGTAGCCGAAGCTTAAACACTACATGGTTTGCGGAGCGCGCAGCGCAGCGCAAGGTCGCCGACGGAGACACAGCCGAGGGAAGTGTGATCCGACAAAAAGAGCCACTCCATGAGAGGCTAAAGCGTCGAGGACCGGCGACTAGTACGGGCTAGAGCTGTTGCTGGTCCTAGCGAGGTGTGCTCGGCGACCACTCGGTCTCGAGGCGAGTGGAGTGAAGGCGAGCATGTTCTGGGCTTGGACGCTGTGCTTGACATTGCGCAGTGGGGCCACTAGAAGGGTTCCAGAGAGTCGGACACAACGATGCCTCCTGCGTGCATGATGCACACAAGCCTGGTCTGGACACGAACATGCAAGGCTGATCATCAGTGACAGGCAGTCCATCTTGGGCAGGACGCTGAATGGCTGAAGGGCCGGCATACAGCCCATTCCGGAGTGACTGTGACGAAGGCTCATGGTTGACATTGGACTGTCCTTGTCTGAGCACAAGTTGCAACGTTCCAACCACCATCAATGGACACTCGGACGATATGTTGTTGTTGGTACTACACCCCACGGACAATGTGATGAGGACTGTGTTGTGCGCCCCCCCCCCCTCCTCCATCCAAAGTCAGTATTGGCGTCCAGTCTCAACTTCTTGATACCAGGTGCCGTGACTTCTGACTCCTCTGTGTTAGCAACAAGGCAATTGATGATACGAGACGAGACGGCGGCAGAGCGGCTGGGCTGGCTGGGCTTCTTGGAGCTGTTGTTCGAGGACCTGAAGGCGAAGGGGTTGAAGGGGTGCAGTGTGAAGGCGGAGGGGTCCTAGGGGAGCAGGGGAGCATGGGGGGTGGGAAGACTGGCAAGAGTGTCTCAGAACCCCTGCCAGCCGTTTCATCATCACCACTAGGCTGCCTTGGGCCTAGTCTGACAGCTTTGAGTGGCTCCTTCCGGGACCAGCCAAGAAGACAGTATCCCACCATCGTTCAACGACCTCCCATCAGCCCTTCAACCGGCGAACTAGCAAGCTTCATGACGCAGCCTTCCTTCAGCCTTCTGTAAAGACGTCTACCGTGGTACAGGACCTATGGCGCCAAACTCCAGGCTAAAGTACGCATCTACTGAGTTGCTGCCGATGTTCTACCGCATTGGGATACTGCCAGGCTACCAGCCAACTGTATCAAACGTGACTCTGGGTGCGACCGGATATGATGCTCCCCATACCGAGTACTCACGAATCGATGAGGACCTATAGTACGGGCATCGGCAAACGGATCAATGCCTTCTCGCGGCATTTCCACGCACGCCACTTACACCACGCGACCACGTCATCTGATGGGCGCAGTGCGAAGCAAATCACGAAATATTTATTGAAACGTGGGCGATAATCACCATTCTCCGATGGCCACACGCGTCGCTGATCGCCACGGTCGACTGCTTTCTCACAACTCTATCTCAAGTGACGGCCACGCATGTGTCTTTGTGCGCCACACAAACTTCCAATTGTTCCCTGCCAAATCACACTGTCAAGCACGTCGATCTCCCACCTCTCGGCGAACGATGCTACACAGGGACAAACCCGAGGACCAGAGAATCTGAGACGTCCGTCCGAGCTCTCGAGCCAGTCAAATCGAGCGCTTTTCTTCCTCGGCTGTTCGGCTGTTCGGCTGTACAGAGCACCATAGCTGCCGCTTCTGCCATCCCGTACCAAGCACCGCGGTTCGTTGCTGCTGCCGGGCTGCGGAAGTTCTTCGGCCGCGGGTGTGGAAAATCAAGATACTAGAGATGCAACAATGGCATCAAGAACCGAACGTCAGCAAAGACCGGATGACGTTTGGTTTTTGGTCGTCACCTCCGGCCGCGGGCATTGTGCATGTCCTATCGCAACAAGCTACAATGTTCAAGTGCACGTTGACCACCCCTTGGCTGGGTTGGCTTCCACCACAGCCTCAATCTCGAAACGAAACCCTCAAGGCTGTCATCACCGCGTCCACCATCAAAATGCAACACTTCACTTCATTCACACTCTCGGCTCGGAGCCGGTGAGCGGCCTCCAGTGCTACATTCTCATGATTTCAGCCGAGGCGGTCCGAGCCTTGACAACTACGGCACTTTCAGCCTTGCCGCATCCCCAGTAAGCATAAACCGAGGTGGCAAGGCTGACGCCCTGCGCTGCACTCCTATTTTCCCCTGAGCAGTGCAGCACTGCGGCCGCGCAATTCGCAGTTGATCTGAAAGGTGAGCGCGGATGGCTCTCCGCAGCAGGCTGCCTCAAGCCTGGCGTGGTCTGCCTCGCGAGTCCAGTGGCTTGACAATAGCAAGGGAACGTCGATGGCTTTCTGCAACGGGCTGCCTCAAGCCTGTATGGTCTGCCTCGCGAGCCCTGTGGCTTGATGCTTGGACGCTTGCGTAGATTGTTCGCAACGCCAGTCCCTTCTTGTCCACAAAGGTTCGTATATTGTAGCTACGCATGAGACAGCTGTCTCGAATAAGACTCGGAGGCTCGTTCTTTTCTTTCCTATCTCGGCACCCCTGTGTCGAAATTCGAGATGGCAGGTCTTGACAGCATGTCTCACTCTAGGGCTTGTGTTTTTTGTTTCTTATTACCACATATGAACAAGCTTCGCGGCCCCTACTAATAGTAAACGAATCTGTGTATGCGAGACAAACCCACATTCCATTTCTCCACGTACCATACAGTAGGAGAGTCTAGACACCTGCACGGAACCAATATGTACTTGGCAGGCGTGCCCGCAATTCCACATATATTGCAACATCATTATGCGCGAGTGGAAGCTAATTCTGAGGGAGACCATCCGCGCGGCTACCCACCAGTGAGGAACAAATGGTTGTTCCGGCGCGGCGGGAGCCTTGTGGGTTATGCCGTTTGAAGGTGTTTTGCCGGTGGACTCGGGTGGAGTTTCTCTTGTTTGAGGTGAGAGGGTATCACGGCGTGGTGCCGGGCCCAATGGGATAAGCTCAGCGGAAATTCCTTGGATGCCCACTAAAGAGGGATGAAGAGTAGTCAGCACTTCTCATGGTGGTTTCATCGACATCAAAGGCCACTTCAGCCAACAGCGTTGAGTAATTACTGTTTGCTAATATTGTCTTCCACAAAGCTCGGTGCCCTCGCGACAGACCATCGCTATGGCATCGATCTGTCTCGGGCAGGATATCGACTCGACTGGCGGCACGCGAGACTCAAGTCACGATGGCGCCTAGTGTTCTCTTTCCGAATGACCATGAAGCTCAGCAGCAAGATGCTCTGATAGTTTGCGAAATCTACGTGATGCTATCACAGTAAAGCACGGGGGGCATCTCTCACGAGCGTACGTCACACAGCAACAAAGCGTACTCCTCGCCAGTCACGCACAGAAAAAAGGCCACGTGGATGAGGAAGATGTAAAGGAATACATACCCATAGATGTGTGCATCAATTCTGATAGCAAATCAAGACGATTTGATAGACAAGCCTGCAGGTAGCTGCGTGAATTGTTGTAAACCCAAGACATATTCGCTCGTGACATGACGGAAATCTCCTGCTTCCGAGGGGCTGTGTCCGCTTCCAAGGGACTGTTTTGGTAGTACGGAGAATTGAGGTTGTCTGACTCTCATCCCGACGTCACGGCAATGTTCCGGAGGTATTCGGCATGATGGAGGCTCCGGGTGGATCCCCGGACGAACGGCCCCGAGTTGAGTCGCCACCCGGGATGCCGGAGTCCCTCCGACTACAGAGTTCTCTGGCCGCGAAGGAAGCAGAGAACGATAATCTCTTGTCACTCACCCGAGGTTGAAGTATTGTGTAGACGTTGAATCCGGCTGCAGATCACCGACATGGGATGCGATCCGGCAATAAGCATCACGTGGACAACTCGAGCATGTTGTCACTTCGCGATTTGCTCCGTACCCGCGGACGTGCATGCGAGATCTTGCTTGTGAACCCGGGAGTCTGTCACCCCCTGCGCCATATGGCAGCAAAGGGTGTGCGCATGTCAACTTGATGTATCTGTGGTACCAGGAGAATGCATGTGCATAGTAAAGCGCATTTAGACCTCTGAGACAATACAATAATACATAAAGCTGTCACTTCAAGATTGCAGTCATCCATTGATTAATCAGAGTTGTGCAACGAAAAGATAAGAAAGACTTATGACTAGATGTGGTGGCTTGTGATAAATAACGCAGTTTGTACAAAGAATACAAAAGAGCGAGGGATCACCGAGAAAAATTTCCTGGTTTTCGATTGCTGTTTTAGGTTTAGGCTATGTCCGTCGCAAAGAGCTTATCGCTCTCTCGTCATCTCTCTCTTGATTTTTCCTCCATCATCATCACAACCTAGAATCATCAATCTTTGCAATTAACCTAGAATAACTCTCAGGACAGACACTCTTAGCAACGCACCTAGATCCTAAAGTCCAACACTTACTTCATCTCCTTGCTCCCTCCACCAGCCCGAAGCTATGGCTTCCTCCTCGCGAGCTCTTGGCCTGAGCAAGCTTGCGACCCGCCAGCTCGGAAGTGCACCGGGCATGCACCAGCAATCTGCCGTCACATCGCGCATCCTCAACTCGTCAACTCGCTCCATCTCATCCACAACCTACAGAACTGCCCTCAACAGTAGGATACGGCCTGCAGCCCTCCAGTTCCGCCGCCAGCTCTCCGACGCACCCACTGCCATTCCCGTCCCTCCCAAGAAGGCTGGCAAAATCAGGAAGACTCTCCGATGGACATGGCGACTGACCTACCTGTCGCTTCTTGGCTCCCTTGCCTACGTGAGCTACGACGTGTGGGAGAGCCGGAACCCCGAGAACCAGATTGAACCCGACCCATCCAAGAAGACCCTCGTCATCCTTGGTAAGCCATTGACGCCTTCTCCGCCCAATTTTGGAGACTAGCTCTGTACATGCCACTGACCGTCTTCCACTTCGCAGGCACTGGCTGGGGCTCTGTTGCTCTCCTCAAGAAGCTCGACACCGAAAACTACAATGTCATCGTCATCTCGCCCCGCAACTACTTCCTCTTCACGCCTCTCCTGCCCTCGTGCACGACCGGCACCGTTGAGCACCGCTCCATCATGGAGCCCATCCGCACCATCCTCCAGCAAAAGAAGGCTTCCGTCAAGTACTACGAAGCCGAGGCCAGCTCCATCGACCCCGACCGCAAGGTCATTCACATCAACGACGACTCCGAGATCAAGGGCACCGTCTCCGAGACCGAGATCAACTATGACATGCTGGTCATTGGCGTGGGCGCCGAGAACGCCACCTTCGGCATCCCTGGTGTGCGCGAGCACGGCTGCTTTCTCAAGGAGATTGGCGATGCTCAGCGCATTCGCAAGAAGATCATGGACTGCGTCGAGACCGCGGCCTTCAAGGACCAGAGCCCGGAGGAGGTTAGCAGACTCCTGCACATGGTTGTCGTCGGCGGCGGCCCCACCGGAGTCGAGTTCGCCGGCGAGCTGCAGGATTTCTTCGAGGACGACATCAAGCGCTTGATCCCCGACATCAGCGACCGCTTCAAGGTGACCCTGGTCGAGGCGTTGCCCAACGTCTTGCCCTCTTTCTCCAAGCAGCTTATTGAGTACACGGAGAGTACCTTCAAGGAGGAGAAAATTGACATCCTCACCAAGACCATGGTGAAGAAGGTCACCGACACCACCGTCGAGGCCGAGGCCAACCGGCCCGACGGCACCAAGGAGAAGATCGTCCTTCCCTACGGTTTGCTCGTATGGGCCACGGGCAACGCCCTCCGCCCCATTGTCAAGGACCTCATTTCGCACATCCCCGCGCAAAAGGACTCGCGCCGCGGCCTCGCCGTCAACGAGTACCTGGTCGTGCAGGGCGCGCGCGACATCTGGGCTGTCGGCGACTGCGCCGTCGCCGGGTATGCGCCGACCGCGCAGGTCGCCTCGCAGGAGGGCGCGTTCCTCGCTAAGCTGTTCAACAACATGGCCAAGACTGAGGGCATCGAGCAGAGCATCCGCGAGCTGTCGACATCGCTGAATGTCAAGCCCGGCAACGCGGCCGAGATTGCCCGCCACATCGAGGACCAGGAGCGCCAGCTGCGACGCATCAAGGACATCAAGCCGTTCCACTACTCGCACCAGGGCAGTCTGGCGTACATTGGCAGTGAGAAGGCTGTTGCGGACGTTGCGTGGTTTAATGGCAACTTTGCGTCTGGTGGTACCTGGACCTACCTCTTCTGGCGCAGCGCGTATCTGTCTATGTGCTTCAGCAGTAAGTTTTACGTTACTCTGGTCTTGCATCTCCGAGAGCTGATATGAAAATCTTCTAGCCCGAAACCGCCTCTTAGTCATGAACGACTGGGCCAAGTCCAAGCTCTTCGGACGTGACGTTTCTCGGGAGTAAAGTATTCGCACGAGACGAATAGAAAGAAGGGGTAGAGAGATGGTCAGAGACATTAAAAATAGAAAGCGGACGTGGACGTGGGACCATCATCGGGGAGGTAATACGTGCTTGATACATACCCCATGTTTGGTTTCCCTTTTTTTTTTTTTTTTAACAGATACAGGCGTCAGATGGAGCAGGATAGACTTGGAGGCTTTTTCTTCGGCGGTTGGAAAGCATACGATGTTGGAATAGACTTGGGTACACCATCTTGGAAAGGGATGGGCTGGCCTCGCTTTTTCGAGCATTTACTTTTGTCAGTATAGTGTATGTGGGATATGGTATGTGACGAAATGCATTGCTATTTCATGAGGACTGTCGTCTTCGCATGTTTGGGTAAGGTGGGTGTGCTTGCTGACGAGTTGACAATCAGTGTGTTGAAAGCAGCACCGCCTGGTTATAAACACCGTTTACAGTCACTCGATCGCCTCTTGCCAGCATTTCATCCTCATCCAAGCTTCCGATCACTGTCCTGGACCAGACTCAACGCTCGCGAATCGTTTCGAGCTTGGAAGTTTGAGATCGCCGCGACTTTGATGCCACACTCGCAGTGTCGACCTCGGTGAGGAATTGGGAACTATAATGCCTACCCTGGTTTTACGGGTCACAAATATCGACCCGCCCGAGAGGCGTCGCCCGAATGCAACCACAGCCTTTACAGCTACCCAGGTAGTCCGATGGCAGCCAGTGAAATCACGAAAGATATATTGACCGCCTGACTGCTATGACCTGGGGTTTCAGCTTCAATGCTGCAGCCTAAAAGCTGACAGTGCGGCTATGACGATCATTGGCTGTGCAACGAAGCACAGTGTCTCGTGGGACCCACACAGCTCGTCTTCTACTATTATTTAGTGATCTTTTCACGCTCTCCGACGGAAATCAGCACTTGGACTACCTATGATGTAAGAGTTGGCGAATATGGCACGAAGAACCCCAATAGCAGAAGCGTGGACGTGGGAAATCGTGTCTGTCGCTGGCTCTGCCCTGATTCTAGGCGCGCTCGTGGGTTTTCTGGTGGTCTATGATGGGCAGCCAATTTTCACTTGGCATGGAGTCACCTTGAACGCCATTGTGTCGGTGTTATCAACAGCGAGCAAGGCCGCGTTGTTGTTCGCCATCCAGGAGCTGGTCAGCCAGTGGAAATGGATCCTCTTTACGGATCGCTCGAGGCCGTTGATGGACTTTGAGCGGATTGATTCTGCCAGTAGGGGCATGTTTGGGAGTTTTCAGTTGATGTGGAACTGCAAGAAGACGTAAGTCTCGAGACAACATCAAGTGTGTACGAAGATTGGCACTGACTTGAGTAGAACGATTCTCCGAATAGGAGCTCTTGTCATCTTGCTTGACGTTGCCATCGACCCTTTCGCACAGCAGCTCGTCCAGTATAAGCAGTATCCTGTGTATACCCCAGATCCTGAGACGATTGTGTCAAGAGCAAGTCGATATTCGAAGGGCAGTGAATACAACATGCAGCTGTCTATGATCGATCCCTGTAAGAGCTCTCAACACTGTCGCATGCTAGAGCTTTCATGCTGAAATATTTCCAGCTGCTGTCAATCCCAACCAGACCAACGTACACGCCGATGCAGATTATTCAATGCAATCAGCAATACTCTACGGCCTAGCTCAGCCTCTCGCAAGCGTGACGCAACAGAGCGCCTTCAAGTGCGCGACCGGGAACTGCACTTGGCCGGCATACGAGTCCCTCGCCATCTGCAACAGATGCACGAATCTCGACGGCCAGCTCGAGCGCCTCACCACGAACGGCGCACTGTACGCATCGCTCGAGACTGACAACGGTGCAGCCGCTATGACGAAGGACGGCGGCACGAGCTTCCGACTGCCGAACGGCCTCTTCATCGATAACGCCAACGGCTGGGTCTACAATGACTCGATCAACGAAGGCGCCAATGAGAAGATCTATGGTGCCGTGATGATGACGACGTTTGGGACCGGCAATGCGAGCGAAACGGCCAGCATGCAGGACCTCGATACGTTGATTTGGGCTCTGTCTGTGATCCGCACCACGGCCGATGCAGCGAACGCGTCTGCTGCGTGGCCGGATCTGCCGCACTCCGCGATGGAATGCGCCCTGTACTACTGTGTCAATGAGTACGAGACGGCGGTCGTAGAAGGCGTCTTGCAGGAGAATGCGACACAAGCCCAGAACGCTGTCCGCGTTGGTGAATCCTGGCAGCCAGAGGACTGGACAGGCGATGCCCTCGGGGCTGATGTGCTCTCGAGCATAGACTTCAGCAGCTACTTCTCGGCGATTTCACGCACAGACTTGGCCATGGTATCCAAAGACGCGCAGTTCAACATCTCTCAAACCGCCGTCGACAGCATCAGCTCCTACTTCCACTCGTCATTCTCCACGGATCTCCAAGAGTTCAACATTACTGACGACGACGACCCACCGCAAGGCAAGCTCAACGGCTTCTACATGACCAGCGGCCAGGTGCAATACCAGCCCAGCTCAATGCAGGTCTTCTTCTCGGCCGACGACCTCAACGACACCTTTACCAGCTTGGCTGCGAGTATGAGCAACGCGCTCCGCGACGGGGCCGACGCGGGCGACAGGCAGCTTGTAGGCGAGCGCGGCGTTCTCACGACGTTCTACGATATTCAGTGGCCGTGGATCAGCCTCCACGCCGCTGTCTTGCTAATGGGCGTTCTGTTCTTCACCTTGACGCTCGCGCAGAACCGGGAGGCGCCGATTTGGAAGTCGAGTAGTCTGGCCGTGATGGCTCGGGGCCATCAGGTGCAAGATATCGTTCACGGGCTGGAGGCGCTGAGGGAAATTGAAGGGAAAGCGAGGGTTTCGCATATCATGCTGGTTGAGAAATCGCAGGTGAAAGTGGAGGATGCTACGGAGTACGACCCGTTGGAGTCGCCACTCTAGCAGGTAGATTACGACAACTATCTATACTATGTCCCGTTTGCACCTCTCGAAGAGGTTCGAGATGCGGACACGCCTTCTTACCGCACATCACGCTCGACTTGTTACGTATTTCATGAGATATGTCACCATATGAAGCCTCCTGCTATGCCCTACATTGTTCAGCGACCCTACGCAGACCCATGATTGAGAAAGTCCGTACACGCTATCGCCAACTCCTTTACGATGCCACGCCAGAAAGACTCCGACTCGAACAAGGGAGATCACGCAACGCGAAGCACTGTCCGAGCGAAGTGTACAACCCATAAAAATACACCAAAGGCGAAGAACTGCCCGACTGGACCCCTGCGTAAGCCATGCACTTTGGCATGGGCATGCGACTAACTTCAAGCGAAGAGGCAATGCTGGAGGAGGGTCTGGTAGTCACTGATTTCAGCTTCCGAGCTCGGGGACCAGCATGATGAGAGTTTCTCCCCCGTCATTCCTTGCCGCGTGGCGAAACTTCAGGGGCAGAGTCTAGAGAAAGTGCGCAGTGCTGGTGAGGCCAAGGCGGCGAAGCACAGAAGGCAGTTTGAAAAGCAGGAGGCATTCCGCGCCCCTCAGACTGCTCGTGCTACGACCCAGCACGTCGAGGGCCAGCGTAGTGAAAGGCAGACTCGGCCCGCGGAGGAGGGACGCTATGATGCTCGCTACGACACGACCCAGCGCGACGAGGAGCACCAGCTGAGTGATCTGCAGTACTGGCCCGAGGAGGAGAGATCTTTGTGATCTTCGCGTCGCGACTCATCATGGCGAGGGGACTCAGCTGTGCGGAGCACAATATTGGCCCCAACAAGGGGGAAACTATGATCGTCGCTACCATGGGAGTCAGGATCCCGAGGAGCACCAGCTGACTGGATCGCGCAATCGGCCTCAACAGGAGGAAACCTACGATCCTCGTTACCAAGCGGCCCAGCACGCGGAGAGGGAGCAGCCGTCCAGCATATATAGCCGGTGTGAGGAGGAGGGTGCCTATGTGACTCGCTACGCTGCGCGTGACAGCGCCCGGGGCCACGCGCAAGTATACCCCACGATAGTGACATGCACGGTGAACACTTACCAGCACCACACCATGCCCAGCGGAAAGACGCCCCGCCGGCGACCGCCTCAGCCCCTGGCCTGAACGTGCGAAGCTTCCCGATACCTGCCGTTCGTCCAGCTGAAGACGACGACGAGATGATCTACATGCACAAACGAGGCTGCCACGGGAACGACGTTCCCAGGCACGCCGAATACATGGCTGCAGACGTAACCGTCGAGCATCCCGCGATGCGTAACCCTTCCCCAGGCCCCCTTCATGCTGGTGGTTCCAGTCCTGATTCCATCCACCTTCCCCCCGTCAAGTGGCTTGACTTTATAATGCCCCAGAATCAGCATCTTCAGGGAAGGTATAGCAGCAACTACGACGCCTGGTGCGGCACTTGGAGAGCGGTACTAGTCGCCTCGGGAGTCCTCTACGATGACCCAGTCCTCCCAAAACGAGTTCTCATGAACACTAGAAGGGACGCTGCCTTTGCTGCCTCGGTGCGCTGCACTAGTAAGTCAACTCTGAAATTCATACGTGATTTCCAGTTCTCTTTTTCATATCGCCAGAGCTGTCCCTGACATTTCTTTACTCGTCGACTTGTTAGTCTTCACTGCTCCCTCATCCCCGAAGAAGTCTTTGCTAATTGCACTAACACCCAACTACAGTGACACCCGGTCTTCTGAGCCGCGAGCTCTTCAGCACGTGTGCCCTCGCCAAGAGGCTTCTGGACTTCCTTAGGCATTATCTCGTTGGGACCGGCTCGTTCAGTGAAGTGGTTATTGCCGACAAAGTGGCCGCGGCGGATTACGATAAGTGATATCTCTACAACAGATCCCTGACGATATGTCCATGGAGCGAGTTTGATTCGTAGTGAGGGGCAGCGAGCTTGGAGATTGCGAGATGTGGTGATGATGGACAGCATGTCGAGCTGGTCCGCCTTGAGACTTTGACGAGGACGATAGCGCGGGCCATGGGAGGTGGGTCAATAGTTTTCAAATCTTCTTGCGCGACACATGCGCCGAGAGGACAGCTCATAAGTTCACTTCTATGACTTATACGTTGATTGCAGTACAGAGTGTGGGACCGTGTCTGGTGACAAGTGAAGTTTCTGATCGTGTAGGAAGCTTCGTCTCTCGTCGGTTCTGACTACTCTATCTGTACTTCGCACTGCCGAAGAGTAGGTTGCCATGGGTATTCTGTGCGGGCCGGAGATCTGACATTAGTAGTTCACGCAGAAATGAGGTATGACAATACCAAGAAATGCTTGATTCTACAACAGGTATGTATCTCTCTGTATGTGCTGTGCTTCCACGAGAAAAGCATAAGAAGTCGAGAATCCACCCAAGCCAAACCCAAATGCTATGACACAACTAATCCGACAACGACCCAAGCCTAATGCATGCATTCTGAGCGACAAGCCTCCTCCGTCCATACTCAGACCATGATGCAAATTTTAAGTCGCCTCCCTGAAATCGTCCGCACTTCACGACTCAACCATCTTCAGCCTCGTCTCAAGCAACGAATCCTTCTCCAGCCTACAACTGGCACAATACTCCGCATGCCAACCCTTCAAGCTCTCAATGCGCTTCTCATCCACCGGGCGCAGCGGCTTCTGCCCCTTCACATCCGCCTTATCCCTATCGCCCGTACTGCTATTACTGCTCTTGTCAGCGAGCATCATCTTGACCTGCTCGCACCGCAGGTTCTCGTCCGCGAGCCAGTTCTCCCACTCGCTCTGGATCATCTCCTTCTCGATGTTGTTGACGACGCGCATCGCCACGAGCAGGTCGTGGCGGTACGAGCCGAGCCGCTGGCGCGTGCGGCGCAGACGACGCGCGGTCGACTTGCTGTTGCCGGAGCTGAGGGTCGCACCGGCTTCGGTGTAGGGCGCGTCGAGGGAGGTGTTGTTCATGATCTGGCGGAAGGTGTCGTAGCTAGAATGGATAGGAAGTCAGTCAACATACTTAAGCCCGCAAAAGCAAAAGCTCGATGGGAGAAGGTGGGAAGGACAGAGCATACCATTCGCTGCCACCATCCGGGTCCATGACCATGCTGTTCAACGCCACCTCGTCCAGATCCGCGATATATACCGCCTTGCTCATCATCGTATTCGGCCCCACGCCCAAGCGACTCATATACTTCGTCGCGCGCCGCTCCGTCCACCACGTCGAGCCCTCGCGGCCCGTGTACACGGCATTCACGATCAAACTCAGCGCCAAGCCCAGCAGAATCAGCCTGTGCGCAGTGAGCACTTCAAAGAGCTTACCCAGCGCCGCAAACGTCCACGTCAACAAACTCGTCGCCACGCTCAGCGCAAAGCTGCGCAGCGTCTCGAGCATCATCTCCGTCAGCGTGCGCGGGCGGATCTTGTTGCCCGACGCCTTGCGCCCGCCGCCGCCCGGCGCCATGCCGTCGCCCGGCGTGAAGACGACGACCTGCGTCTGCTGCCCGATGCCGCCATACACCTGGATCGCGCGCTTAGTGCGGCTGTGCGGACCCAGCTTGCGCACCTGGTCGGTCGCAACGTCGGCGAGCTCCTCGGCGTCGCGGCGCGCGTCCTCGAGGGCTTGTCGCTGCACGAACATCTTGGAGAGGGGCGGCGTCTTAGACCACTCGACTTTGGTGTAGAGCGCGAGCTTGCACTTGGACTTGCCGACGTGCGTGATGACGACTTTGGTGATGATCTTGAAGGAGCCCGAGTGCGGAAGGTGCCAGGGCGTTTTGACGTACGTGACGACGTAGGTGGTGTGGTCGCTGAAGACGTCGATGATCTGCTGGTCGAGCACGTCCTTGTCGATCGACTTCTTGGCGCGCGCCATGATGCCGATAGTGTCGACTTTGAACTTGAACTCGCGCGTCATCTTGCCGTGGTCGACGAGCTGCCAGGGCCCCTGCGCGATCTCCTTGGCGCGCCGCTCGAAGTACAGCTTGGGGAAGATGAAGGACTTGTCGCCGAAGAGGACGTGGAAGCACGCCTTGGCGCTGAGCTCGAAGTGGCGCTCCTCGATGGCGTCGCCCATGTCCTCTGGCTCGTAGACGACTGGGTGCGCAGGGAGCTGGAATTTGGGCACGGGCTTCCGGACGGGGCGCGCGGAGCGGCCGTGGGAGCCCCAGCCGTCTCTGAACACGGGGCGGCCATCGGCAGTACCGTCGTCGATGGGCGTATTGGAGGCGACTTCCTCCCAGCTCTCTGCGCTCGGGCTCTTCTTGTCGTACTCCTCGTTCTCGAGGTTCATGAGAGCCGCGACGGTTTCTGGCGCGTTCATTGGCTCCTCAGACTGGAGGTCGTCGACGAGGAGATTCAGGCGAGAGTGCAGCAAGTTGAGATCGACCAGGAAGGTCTTGATGATGATACGAGTGAGGCCAGTGGTGTTCTCGTTTTGGCTGAGATGCAGATAGAGATAATCGCAGTCTTTGCCCTTCGCCGAGGTGACTTCTGAGATGATGTCGAGGCTTAGGGAGTACGCGACCACTAAGCCCATCTGGTGACCGTAGAAGTACATGTTATCCGGCGTAACATAGATGCGACCGTTGCCCGTCATACCAGTGCTTCCAGTGGCGCCCTCGACAGGCGAGCTTGTCCAGGCTGCGTTGAATATGAGCACCAACTTCTCGTCGAATGACACATTGGGGAACAAGAGTCTGAACTGAGGATGGTGTGCCCTGAGCTCCGGCGGGTAGCGCTCGGGAAAGCTCTCGCCAGTCGGCTTCTCAAGATATCTCATATCACCAGCTCCGGCACTCTGGGACTTCCGATGAGATGGCTGCGAGATGCCCAGCGCAGAGTCGCCGCTCGCCGGCACAGTCTGCGTCTTAGCCGAGACCAAAGGATCGTCATCCAATCTAAGGAATCGCGTATCCTCTTCATTAGACGAATACAGCGAGTTCCAGGGCACAGTCCCCCAGTAATTCGCAATCACGGCCGTCGGCAAGCCACTGCTCCCATCCGCACCCGCCGCACGCTCCGCACTCACCGACACAGCCACTTTGCTGAGGAACGTCGTCGTCGGCGCCTTGGCCAGCGTCGGCGGCGCCAGACTGCTGTGGTTCTGCACCACACTGACGGGCTCCAGCCGGGGCGAGCCGGTCCGCGCGAGGTTCGTCAGCGAGGCGTTGTACGCCGCGTACCCAGGAAGCAGCCCGGAGCTGGCACTAAGCAGGCCCGTGATGCCATCCTGAGGCCCTCCACCGAACGCCTGTCTCCTGTGCAGCTCCAGGCGCTGCATGATCCGCGCGGCGTGCTCGCGTCCGGACTCGCCCTCCTCGCGTGGGAGGTCCCGCGCGATGTCGCGAGCCATGCCTGTGACCGAGCGCTTGGGAGCGGAGCCGACGTCGAAACTGGCGCGGCCGGCGTCGTTCCCTGGCACTGAGAGGCTTGTTGCGGCTCGGTCTATGCCGCGGAGGTCGGCCTCTTCGAGGTTTTCGAGGGCCTTGGCGGAGAACTCGGGGATGGTGGGCGGTGTGATGGCGAAGGCTGGATCAACACCGCCGGTGAGGCCCTTGGTGTCGCGCTCGGCGCTGGCGTCGAACGCCTGCTTCTTTGCGACGTCAAAAACCTCGAGCCACTCCTGTAACTCGGCCTGATTCTCGGTCTGCAGCATGATGTTCTGCGACTTGGTCTTGATCTCGAAGCAGAACCGCCGCTCTTCCGAGACCGCTGGCCGAGTGTTGCACAGAAGCACACCGATCTCATCGCCCTGCAGAACACCATGTGGACCTTGTACCAGCCATCCGAAGATGCCCTTCCGACAGTAGTACCACCGCCTGATCCAGTTTGTCCTCGCCGGTTTCCCTGTGATGGTCTTGAGGAACAGCCAGCCTTGCTTTTCCGAAATTGAAGCGTGGTCGTCCTTTGGCTGTAGGTTCACTGGTCCTTTGCTCCCCAGGAAAGCGACCGTACTTGAGCTGTAATCCTCCAGCTCGCGAGACGGCTTAAAGATCGCGGCAGCATTCTCGCCCACGTCCCTCCTGGCAGCTTGCAGCTCCCTCTTAAACACAGCCTCGCTAGCCTCCATCTCCTTGCTCCACCCCCGGATGCGCGTCATCTCGTGCTCGAACTTATTAGACCCCAACGACGCATCGCGCCACCTCCGCATCTCCTTCCACACATCCGACGACACGCGCACCAGCAACTTATCCAGCGAAAACCGCACCTGCGGCGCTAGCTGGCAGTAGTCCATGCTGGCCTTCAAATAGGCCTTGCGCGTCTCATACACAGCAAACGCGTCCTCGCGCAGCGCGCTCGGCTCCTTGGCCTTGCTCTGCGCGACATAGCGCGCCAGATTCGCATCGAACGTCGTGCGCGCGGCGTCGAGCAGCCGGCGCGTCTCCTTGAACGTGCGCAGCTCGCCGTTGAGGAACGCGCGGATGGGATCGGCCGCCAGCGTGTCCATGCGGCGCATGACGCTGAGGATCTGGCCCCACCAGTCCTTCTGGGCGTCGCCGACGCGGCGCAGCGCGAGCAGCGTGTAGTCCGGGTCGATGAGCCCGTCAGCGCCCGTGGGCGGCGGCGTGGTCTGGCGCGTGAAGGCGTGGATTGTCTCCTCGAGGGCGAGGATGTCGTGGCTGACTTTGGTCGAGGAGCGCACGTAGCCCTCGAGCCAGGTCGCAATGTGGTCGACTTGGTCGGCAAAGTGGGCCGCGGCGGCGCGGAAGGAGGGCGAGTCGAGCGCGGCTTCGTTGAGGCCGATGGGCATTGCGGAGGAGGCGCGCTTGGTGCTGGGCGCTGTTGAGGCGTGGTGGCGCGGGGAGGTGGACGTCGAGGCTGGCGCCGGGGGTTTGGGGGTGCCGGCCGCTGGTGCTGGCTGTCCGCCGGAGTCGGCCATCGTGGGCTGTGTGTGTTGTGGTTTCGTATGAGGCTATCGGGGTGTTGAATGGTGTTGGCAGCGCATTGTGGTTGAGCGTGAGAGCTCAGGGGCTGATGGGATGGCTGTTGATATTGGACAGTGACGTGCACGGCACACGACACGGCTGAAGCTCGAGGTTGTGGGACGCTCGCCCGTGGGACGCTCGTATAGAAGGAATAGTCGGATCGTCGGCTGTGTAATATTCGTCTGCGTATAGCCTAATTGCCTTTGAGATGACTAGAGCTGCGTATGGGGTATCTGTCTTTAGTTGTCAGCGCTTGGTGTTGATGTTGTTGTTGTTGTTGTTGTTGTTGACGTTGGATCAGGCTGAAGCACGAAAAGTGGAGCACAGACCTCGGGGACGCAAGGCTGAGAGAGCCACCGGACGAGGGACTCGGATCGTCAACATGTGATTGTTTTTCTTCAGCCTCGAGCAAGCCTCGACGTCGGCGATGATCATCAAAACAGGAGAGTTGCGGCTGTCATTCTCGATCCCTTCATTTCCGACAATTCGGTCTCGTAGAATAAACAAGGGTGGAAGTGTTTCATCATCGCTGCTGACAGGCCGGCTTCAATTCCGCCCCCACACTCGCTCAGATCTAATCTTAATTTAATGTCTGTTCTGGACGACTGCTTGACTTGACATAGTGAATTCCAATATCATTGAAAAACAGTCTCTGGGTCTGATCTGGAGCTATAGGCTACATGTTCGCAACATTCGCTTGGGCGATATACTACCAGGGCAGCGCCGCGCGATGAAGCCATCACAAGCCTCCAAAGGTCGTCGTCCGCTGTATGATCGTAATATTGTAGTTGTATAGTCGTCCCATGTCTTGGATCAACGCGAGGATGCTGACCGAGTTGGATGGCTGCAAGATCACAACGTATAGTCCAGATGCTACAATCCCGTCTGTTTCACCGGACCCATCTGAATTTGTCTTGTGGCAGATTATTTTTAGGTGCGGACACTGATCACCCGGGACTATCCACAAAGTACTAACAACACAGTCGGATACCGAGGCTTTTGACAAAGACATCACGTGTTTTGCCCGTGACCTCTACTGTATCATTCGGCTTTCGCTGGTGCTCGACGGCACAGCCTCAGGCACGACAAAGTCAGGCAGCGATTCAAGACGCCCATCGCCGCGCTGGACTTGACAAAGCCGCAGTCCCTGCACGCGAGAGGGAGCCAATGCGTTGTCAACCCACCGAGTTCGCCTCAACCAAGGTCCACGCATGCATCAACGCCGACGTGGAGTCGTGAGCGATGCAGCCAGAAAAAGACAGAGTCACCGTACTTGAGGCGAGAATTCGCATATATGTTGCATTGCACAAATTGCGCGTACCAAGCCCCAAAACAGCCATGCACTCCGGAGACCAAGACCGGAAGCGCGATGCCACAGCAGTGAGACAAACCGGGTCCGACAGACTGGGTCGGTGAGCGCCTGTAAGCGGGAATGACGTCCTTCGTGGCAAGTGGTGGCTTGTTTGTCTGGTTGTACACGGGGCAGCAGGGCAGCACGCAGGACACGTCGGCATATTCGCCTCTTTCTAATCTAAAAATGCATTACACGATGTCGCGATACTTGTGTCTGTGGAAGGAACTCAGCCTCGTAGATGTGCGTGTAAAGTCGTGGTTCCGGAGCCGTTGACAGCCGTCAGGAGAGGAACAAAGTTTCAGGTTTGTCGATAAGGGTTCGGCAAAAACCACATTTCCTCGCTCGAAACAGGTTCGCCCTTGGAGGGGGGCGGAAGACAGTCAAGTACCTACTGCAAGTTCTTTGGTAGTGCTGTACAGTAAGCGCGGGTGATCGCCGCCGCCTTCATGCACCCCCGTGCAGCTTTCAGCTTGTCAAGGATCATGTCTGCGGAAATCGAGAAACAATCCGTCGTCGCTGCTCCGTGAGCTCCTACTGCAGCCATCGCAAGACTAACCGAGTCGCTGATATGCAGTCATCCTGTAATGGTAAATGCCATGGCCACGCCAGCATGGCATTCATGGAAAGCGGCGCAAGCAGAGAATTCCCAATACCAGATCAGCCCCAGATGCAGTACTAGTAGCGGCGTCCACTAAGGCACCAGGTACCATCAGGACCAATGCAACACCAGGCTGACTGCGCCACAGACCGATGAAGCTCTCTGCCACAAGGAGATGCTGTCATGAGAGCGATGGCCTGGCCCCTGTCGCTCACCCCACACTCCAGAGCCGCCGGCACACTGGGATTGCCCCGAAACCCTGAGCCGATCTTTGACGCGTCTCCAAGGGGGGCCTGGAAAGAATCTGACAGCCAACATTTGGAAATGGTCGACCGTTCAGCCCGTACGCCAACATAGCGGCATAGTCGCGTCCCAGTGGCAGCACGACGTTTGGCACAGAAGGGAACGCTTGCGCAGTGTCAAAGACGCTTACACCTAGCGCAGGCGCAGGCAGGTAGGGCAGAGCAGCGCTGGTAGGTAGCGTGCGGCAGTGACTAACGTCCTCCTTCAATCCAGCACGTAACAAGATCATGGTCGAGGGAGTCTCAGCTCTGGCGGTGCTCTGGCGGTTCACGCTCCCGGGATGGAAGAGAGCCGCAAAGTTCGGCTCGCGCGCATAATCCTTCAAAGTGACATGGTCTATTGCGCGTGCCGCTTTGGGAAGGGCCTGCAGCTGGCGAAACGGTCCCGGCGAGCTAGAGGCCTAGTACGCGTGACCGGGTGCTCTGGGCCGTTCGTTATACGGGCTTGACGGCTTGAGGGTGGCATGCATAGTCGAGGGCGGTATAGGGTCGACGCCGGCCATAAATTTTTTTTGTTTTTTTTTTGTTTTTGGTTCTTGGTTTTTGAACAGCCGGGAGGCCAAGACAGTCCACTTTCCCCTTGGAATGTGCATACAACCCACTCCGTACTGTCACAGAACTGTGGTCGACAAGAAATTGTGTGCGATGATGTACTGTGCCTGCACAGTAGAACACACGTGCAGCGTAGGATCTGACACCCGCGCGATCGAAACGAAACGTTGTGTGGAGCTTCGAGGTCCAGCTCCGAGCCGTCAACCTTGTGGTCTCGCCCACGGCTTCGAGGTTCCGGCGACAAGCAAGCGCCAGTGGGCGGATTCGCTTTGCTGTTGTTGTGAGATCAGCAACAATATGGCGCGAGGCATGACGCTGTCAAGGCCACTTTGGCACCAGGCGACGCAGCCAGACCCATCCCATCCCATCCACTGCCGCGGCGGGGAGGCGAGGCGATGCAGCATGATGCAGTCTGTTGCATCGGCTGCCTCTTTTCCTCTGTTCCGTGCATGAACCAGCAAACGGCCCGGGTGCGGGTGCGGCTCCGGCTCCGGGCTGCGTTGCGCGGGCCTAGCTGTCGCAAGCGAAAGTGCTGGGCACGGCCGGCTTGCAGCGACAGCATGTCAAGTGATCACAGTGATACCATCTGCGTTTTGCGTGTGAAAAGGGTCGTCTGTCACATCACATTGTGATGTGCTTGACACGGCAAATGACAAGAGACCATGGCGGCTTTGGCGGTTATCGAAGCTGGCGTCGCTGACAGCTGACAGAAAAGGGAAAACCCTGCCTGGGATGGCAGGATGGCTTAGTGTGTGCTGCCCAGGCGCACAGACTGGTCTGGGTTCTTGTCTTTCTCTGGGTGAGGGGAGCTTGAGAGAGGCCGGGGCAGAGAGGCAATTGATGGGGGCCAGAAATAGATTTTGATGGGCAGACAAACCTCGGCAGACGCTAGATCAGATGTGGAAAGAGCAGGAGACTTTTCTTGATCCCTGCTCGAGGGCAGGAGGGCAGGAGCGATGGATGGCCCCTGCTGATCTATCCTGGCAGCCTGGTAGCCTGGTAGCCTGGTAGCTGATCGCCCGACGTCTGCCGGTCCACACACGCTTCACGTTTCTTCACTTTCTGCCTTTCAACCCACAGCCATTTGCTTGCAGTGTCGACTGGTATCCATTTCGCCCCTCTGCCACCTGTCCAACACAACGCCGGCATCGTGGCTGGCAATTCCCTCTTGCTGTGGCTGAGCACTGTCTTGTCTCCGATGACACCGGGTGCCTCGTGACGACGTTTACCGCCCAAGTGTGGCTTGCTGTCAAAACTTGGAAGTCGTTGGCACCGGCACGTGTGCGACATGGACGCAATCCTGGGTTACGGTCCTGAAGTCCTGACGGTGTACGCTTCTCATCTCTTGACTCATCTGATTCTACTGTGTACCAGTATCCTGTACTTCATCCGACAGTCAGTAGCAGTTGTACCCGTCGATCCAAGTACCGAAATACACCATCTGATCTCCTTGGACCTCGGGTCCCTCTGATTTCTGATCTGCAACCGCGTCCAGATGTGGGGGGCCCGGGTGCCCCACACCAGCTGTTTCTTGAGCTTGACGAGCTTGACGAGGAGTCATCACCACTTTGGGCAACGCTGGACCACTGCCCCGTCATCTCGGCAGTACGTGGCATGAGGGTCACTGCTTCATCATTGCTCAAAGCTTCCATCCTGGCTCTTCTGGATTGGTCCTTGGTTGAGGCCGGTCCAAGATGACACAACCGACGCAGCCATGACCGCGTCCCCAGACAGTGTCTAGCAGTTGGCCCTCAACCGACGATTACTGTGGCCCCAAAGTCTTAGCACTTGGACTTCTGCTGTCCGGCCTTGAAGCTGGAACTTGTCGGAAATTGTCCCGAAGCGGTAACCAGGAACCGACCTACAACTTTTCCAATTGGAGCTCGCTTGCTCGTGGGACTAGTCGACGCTTGATTGACAGCCCTCAGCCGGTACCTGAATCAGCTAAAGGATATCTCCACTGACCGGCATCATCGCGAGATACTGCTTTCCTTGTACGCCCGCTCGTTGTGGTTGCTCAGGGCTGATTTCGATTTTAGGGCCAATCAAAATTCACAAATGCCTTTTCGCCAAATTATTGCTGACCCTTTCTGTCTCGAGATGGGCGGCCAATCATAGCCCAGAACAGCTCTTTCAGCCTTCCACACTTCACCTCACGCTTCGGCGCTAGGCATGGGCCGCCTTCTTGCTCGAAGCCATCCACAGGCTCTCGTTCGTTGCTGATACGGATCCCTTCGACTTTCTTATTTGCCTGGTCACCCTTGGCTTCCTAATGTGTGAGACAGTCCGCTCTGGCGTGTTTAGGGGACCTCTCCGCCCCCCTCCCCCTTCACGACACCTGGATCGCCCTGCTTGCTATGGCGCGACTCGACGTCTTATACCGGGTCTCTGGTCTATCTTACCCCGGACTACACCATCGTGATCGTCAGGGGAATAGCATGGTTCCCAGCACATGCAAAGGGCTGATTCTGGCAGCATGCGGCACTTTGGTGCTAAACGTCTTCCTCCTTGAGAGCTTGGCACCTCGCGGCTGCTGATCCGGTGCGATCCCGCGATCCAGCCCGCCCTCATGGGGTGCCCATGCTTTCTGGATCCTTGGGTAGTACCCTCGGTCACGAAGCTGTCTGTTTCAAAGATGGCCCCGTAAAGGATGATGAGAGAGACATGCCAGCATCCGGGATTCCGAAGAGGTATGGTACAGATCCAAAGTCGCAGGACATCTGCATTGCGCGCGGACGGTGATCCAAACATCCCGAGATGACTCCGCCGAAGATCAGGGCCATGATGGCTCCTCTTCTGTCGGCCAATACGCTTCTGCCCGGAAGAGGCCTTTGCTGGCTATCAATTTCCAGACATCATGACCACATCATGTGCAATCTCACGATAGTGGGACCGAGCGAACCATTACCTGCCCATACACCGACTGGCCATCCATGGCAGCCCACACTAGCCTGCATAAGCGTGCTCACGCAGCTTCCCGTCCGATCAGTCCTGTGGTCTCTTGCTTGGAACTGACATTAGCGGGACACTTGCATGGTGCATATTGATGGCTCCGATCAAAGAGCGGGTCGCGAGAACACCAGCGTATAGTCGAGCATAGGGAAATATTCTGGCTCCGCTACTACGACTTGGCTAGACGCATCACCCGCGGAACATTAATCAGTACGACCTCGGATCAGGATGCCGTGGCTGCAGATAGAGGCTACACAGTACAAGCCCATGCTGGCTCTTGCAACTTTGCAACTTACTCGATATTTGCAAGCATTGTCGCCTTGTTAAAATTCATTCACTGTAACCTACAGGGCTTTTCGACGCGTCATTCTACTGATGAACAGAGCTCTCTTGTAACGTGCCATTCAGTGCGCCATGGATTCCGGACAAAAGCCAACTGTCATGGCACCGCATAAAGTGCGATGCGACCTTGATGTTGAAGCTGGGAAGCAAAGTCGGACCGTATAGAAAACTGGGTCCAGGGTCGTTGAGCCCATTAGCGCTTATTCCGGTTAGGCGGCTGGCATTTCGACGCACACATTATCCAAGAAGGCTTTCCGGCCTTGTTTGACAGCCCGGAACTGCATACCAGTAATAAGATAGACTTTTCTTATTCTCCGTCGACATGGAATAACAGCCGCAGCAGCAGCAGCAAAAGAGCAGTACGAAGGTGCTTTGCATGTGCCTATTCTCGGAACGACGTCTCGTTCGGGCCAGACATCCACGTCCCACCCTGCGACTCGAGCACAACTCCCGCGGCCAGGATCACGAGGGTACCGGTACCAGCCCGCGGGTGGCGCTGCAAACCCGCTACTGCATGCTGCACCTCTTCAGCTGCGGTCGCGGGTCATGACACCTCCGATTTTGCCTGGAACCTTCTCGGACTTGTTCGCTGCATGTCTCTTGCACAGCCCGCCTTGTAGCGGTACAAACAATATGTCTCGTGGGCTGCTGCTTCGGCCGGCGAATCCCTCCTTGCTCTCCAGTCCTCCTCCCGTTTTGCGCACTTTTGGCGGTAACAAACGGCATGCTGGCTCCCCCTACCCTTCAAAGACATGGACAAGGCCTGCTTGACTTTACCCTCCCTTCAACATGCTTGTTCCCAGTGGCGAGCGCCGAGACTGGGCATGGGTCTAGTGACATGGGGCGAGAACCTGGCATAGGTGCCAGCGGCTCTTGGTATCAGTGCCACAAGTTATTGAGCCGTATTGTCAGATCGGTACTGCAGACGTGCATATTCCTGACGTCTTGAAGGGATCCATGATGCTGAAGAGCCCCTAAAGGAATGACCCCATAGGAAAATATGCACTGCATGTACTCCATCGTCGGGCAGGGCGAGCTGCCTGCATGCCGAGCGATGGCGACGCAGCGTCACATAGTGTCTCTCTTGCCATGATGCTTTCTGTACCTACTCCACTCGGCTGCATATGCACTACCGCTACGGTCTGCGGCTACATGTACCGTGGGCTTCGGACGGGCAGCGGAGGCAGTATAACACCCCACCCGCCTCTTCACAGCCTGTACGAGTTTTCTCTCACCTCCCTCCCTCTTCACGAGTACCTCGTCCGTCATTCTCTTTCTCTCACTTTTCAACGGGTGCACGGCGTGCAAGTTAATTCATCCCCTTGTTACTGGGACCGCCAAGCTCCGTCATCCTTCTTTCTTATTTCATTCCCCATCCCACCTTTCAAAAGCCTGTCCGGCCCTGCTCGTATATCCTTAGCCGCCCGGTCTTCCTCGTACACCCCACCCCACCAACTCAAGCCGCCCTTCACGCAACCACACACCATGCCTCCTCAATTACTACCAGCCTCTGCGGCCGCGTTCGCCCCGAGAGCTGCCTCCGTCAACGTTGTGCTCGGAACAGAGAAGCCCACCTGGCTCACCCAAACGCTCAAGAGGGTGAACCGAGTGAAGCGACCCCTCAACAGCGTCATGCAACATCAAAGATGTCTGACTGAGCTGCTGTCCCACGAGAATGCCCTGTGGACCCTGACGTCGATCATGCTGCCCAAAGCGCCCGAGTCTGAACTTCGGCAAGACGAAAATCAGCTCGTGGAAGCCCTGTTCAACTACCAGCTTCTTCACATCGAGGCATATATCGTTCATGTGGACATGGTTTTGCGCAACGAGGTGGCTTTCAAGTTGACCAAGGAAAGCATCGAGACACTGATCGAGTATCACAAGGATATTTACTGCGTCGACGCCAAGGCAAGTACACACGAGTGGACAGAGAAGGACCAGCAAGCCAAGAAACTCCACGAAGACTTCGTGCAGGCCGTCAACAAGTTTGTGTACCGCACAAATGTCACCGCATTGGAAGGACTCGAAGAGGAGGGAACCGGCGAGCTGCTCTGTGGAAAGAGTGAGGAGGTGAAGACGCAGCTGCTTGGACTCATGAAGCCCCTGCTCCCACCGCCGCCCAGGGTTGTGGATGTCATCCGCCAGCCGACTCTCCTGCCATCCTCGCCGGCAAGCGGAAACTTCTGGTCGCAGCCAACAACACCGTCCAGCATTCCGGCCCCCGTCGATTCCTGGAGGGTTCTGCCGTCCAGCCCCAACGTCGTGTCTACTGGAGCGGAGCACATGCCGCTCTGGGCGACTATGGGCCTGAGCGAGGCGCAAATGTCTCCCCCCACGCCAACGTACAGTTCGCCAACATACAGTCAACCTTTCTCTTCCGGCGGGTACTACTACAGCTCGCCCATGGTGACCGCTCCCATCCCATCGCTGCCTCCGCTGCCTCTTCCTAGTATGCTGGCACAACAATGCGGTGCCGGCGTCGGCTATGGTGGCTTTGGATGGGACCGCTACTCCGAGTATCAGACAACCATGTGACAACCACCAAGTGTCACTGAGGACAACTACCCAACGGCTACTACATCCTCTCAATGAATCTCCTCGGCGTCACTATTCATCATGTCCGGCTTCTACCTTGGGAGCCGAAGAAGAGAAAAAAGACTAGAGAGACACCTCATCCTTCCCATGTCAGAACACATCGGCATTTTTCAGCATATCAAGGCGCGGCATTCGGGTACAACAACGGGTTCTGGGTCACTTCATTATCAAGCGAGCGAGCTTTTGATTTCATTACGGGTCTTTTTGAGTTTCAGGGACCTCTCAACAGTAACAACAGCAACTACCGCCAGCTCGGTCAGAGCGCTCACACATGAGCTGTCCCCCCATCACTATCCCTCATTCAGGCTGGGCCCGGTCCGGGTGGGTATATGGATTGCATTAACAGGCAAGGCAGGAACTGTCGGAATATAGGGTGGCATTGTCTTTTGCTTTTTCTCGTTTTGTTTTTATTCCCTTGTGCGCCACTACAATAAGAGGAGCTCGCAGCGATGCATCATGGCCCGGCAAAAAGTCCGGGCGGAGAAGAGCCAACATTTTCTTGGATTCACTCTCTCTTCTCGACATTTTTTTCCTTCTCTTCTCGGCGGCATAAGGAGGCCTTCTGGATGATACCCCATTTTTTGGGAACTGATGGATTTGTCATCAGTTGCACCCGCTTCAAACTCAACACACTCATCCCTGTCCTTGGTTTTCCTTTTTCCGGATGATATCACGACCTTGATGATGGATTTCTACTACACGACAGCTTTGGACGACGACCTTTTTCACGAGCGAACGATGATGAGCACACTCAATAGCTGAGACATCATACGACACTTCGACATGGAATGGCCTAAATACGAGCGTCTTACGTGGTGGACATTTCGACAACAGCAGCTTGACTTGGGACTGGACTTCCAAAGAAAGTGGTTGCGCACCAAGGTTGGAGGAAAGATCATGTCGAGCCGACGACGGGACGCCAATATCCGGAATAATGGGGGACCAGAGGCATGCACGACATTGGATATCACGACTGAAAGAAACCAAGGTCCTGCTTCGGCAGGAGAAGGATTGGGCAAGCGGAAATGGCGGAGACCAACGCAAGAGCTGAGCACCCAACCGAGACGGAAATTTTCTGCTAGACAGGATGGAAGTCGATGGATGCGGAGCCCCCCTTGTGCCGGCCGACGACGCCCAGTACATCTCGATCCAAACCTCAGCATCGGCGCACATGCGAGCCCTGGGCCACCAGGATGCCAGAGAGCAGGTTTGCGCAAAGTCTGGACGCGGAGGATCAAGAGACAAAGCCTTTCCACAAAATTCTGCAAGTTCGGAAGGAAGAGATTGACTCGTGATTCTACGTCAAGGACCTGCGCGCGGGCCACTTTGTTGGAATACAACGTCTTGGGGGCCAAAAAGGGGAATTTACCCTTTCCAATCGGGCACCGACAGCTGGGGTCGAGTTTGGAAGCGCGCCAAAAGAAAGGTAGATCATCTTCACTACCTGTTCCCTGCAACACAAAGATCCCTCTCAACGTCGGTGCCAAGGCACCGCTTTCCAGCAGACGAGTTGAGTGTTAAAGTCCTCCTCGTCTCGGGGAAGCTACGCCGCGGTGTCCACGTTTGAGGATCTTTCGCAGCGAACGAAGCCACTACGGATGTCACGTTGCATTTTGCTTCGGGAGAACTGGTTTTTCTCCCCGTTAGTCCCCTTGCAACGAAGCACACCCGTCGGGGGCAATGAGATGCTGGGAAACAAGTTTGGTGGGAAACTGCGGACTGCTATGCGCCCTGGTGGCGCTTCAGTGGTGAAGGACTCAGTCGCAAGGAATGGATGGGATGTGTTTTTCGATGCGAGGGAAATCAAATGGCCGCACCTGTTTGCTCAGCGTTGTGGCTCTTCTACGTGCTCTTTTGTCCTCGCCTTGGAAAAACCTGTCTAGTAGTTAATATTAACCTACAATTGAGCCAACCCAAAAAAAATAAAAAAATCATTACATGAATCAGAAGACCCCCCTGAGTGACGAGATGTTGGAGGGAAGCAGCCCCGAGTTTCGGTGATGTTACTTACAGCCGCCCCCGTCAGTCCGCGTGACTGAGGCTAGCTATGCGATGTCACCTCTCGGTTACTCATGCCTGTCGCTGCTAGATGAACAGCGCGGGGGCTTAGAAACAACAACTTGGGACCTGCCTCGTTGCGGGACACAAAGCTAGTGTCGTTGTGTGTACCACGATCTGATGGTTGTGCAAACAGACAGACTTGATGTCATGTTCCAGTCTAGTCACTACTGTAGCATCTGAAACCCAGCAAAAAGGGCAAATAATTTCCAGCGATATTATTGCGCCGAGATTGTGACACCTGTCTCCCCCGACCTTGCAAAATGGATTTCGACGATCACAAGTAAGCGGCGGCCGACTCAGCCGAGTATGTAGCATTGGGGGCTGGCTACTATCATACTATAAAGTTCCCGCGACTGACCGAAGGCCTTCGGGGGCTTGTGGTGCGTCGGAGGTGAGCCTCGTTTTGGGTTGGCAGCTCCGCGTGGGGAGGCGGGTGTCTTTGAAGGTGTTGGTCAGGGATGGGTAGTGCGCGATCGAGATAAAGTGCTTGTAGGTTCCTGTCCAGTAGTGTGTGGTTGTGGGTCAGCCTTCTTGAGGGGTGTTGGGGTGTCTACCGGGTGATTACTTCTAGTCGACCGAGTGGACAGCGGCGCGAACCGAATTGATGAATATCCCTGAGAAACGGCAGGGAGGGGAATGGATGTCGGGCATCGAACTGCGAGCTGAGAACAAGGTGCCAGTGACCATGTGACCTCCTCCTAGAAGCCCGGCCGCCCTGCCCGTCCGCGCATTCAACCGCGCCGCAACAAGCCACAATTGTGATCACCAGCCAGCCCACCATGCTCCCGTGCAACCTCACCACCGTGACCGGTACGGCTGCTGCTGGCTGAAACATCCGATGCTTCTTCAGGACATGCTCTCCGCGATCTTGTCCTACCATTCCACCGCATGTGAGTGAGATGGAAAGTGCGCGCGAGAGAAGCAAAAACAGGAATTCCTGCGGGTTACATACTGTGTGTGGTATTGTCTTCGTCAACCCCGATCGCTCGGTATTCCACCAGTCGGGTGCGTGGCAGGGGGTTGGATTGGTCCCCATGATTGACACCTCCGGTCACCAGCGAACAGGGAGTCGTTGGCGCTCGTGAAGGTTTCTCGGAGGGGTGCACCCCGGCCTTTCGGAGAGAACTCTGGGCTTGGCGGGCGGCAACCTTGTTGCTTTGCTACTTTCAACGTCGGACTCGTCGAGGCTTTTGGGTGGTGGATTCAACGACGGAGAGCCGTTCCAATGCTAATGCACAACAATAGTAGGTATGCGCAGAGAGTGGATTGGAATTGTACTCTGACGCCTACTTTGATGCCTCAAACCCCGCTGATCTACCTACATGACGTTTGGTGAGTGGGCGGCGCAGTGAGGTTTCAGTGGAAGGCAGGTATTTAGCCCTTATATCGCATGTAAATTCGGGGCAAATACTCCCAAGCGGCACTTTCGATGCTCACCAAGCTGCAGGTTCCCGAGTGTCTAAGAGATGCTGACGCAGGACCGCTCGCCCTGCCTTTGAAGGCGATATCATTGTGTACCTTGGCATCGATCGCCCGGCTGCCCAAGAAGTGACTTGACGGCCCCTGGTATTCCCGTGCATACAAGCTTCCAAGCCTGGGGGCCAGAATTCAACCCATCAGCTTCCGCTTTGGGGTCGTGGTCAGAGAGGTATCCGTGGTTGCTGCAGGTCAGAGATGCAATGCTGCGGTCGGCTTGCCCGAGGGGGGGGGGCAAGGCCATGGATTGGAAGATCGGACTCATTTTGCAGATACCAGGCTGACTACGCATCATACAGGTAACTAACCATCTAAGCTGCAATCCAGTGTGACGGTACCCCGGAAGTGATCAGCCCAGTGGTGATTACCCTATAGGTGATGATTCCAAAGGTGGTTATTCTAGAGGTCAGTATTCCAGCTGCAGTATCCCAGGGCGCACCTAGGTAATGGCGCCACGCGGTTCTTGAATACGTGGTTCCAGTGAGATGAGGCTTACCTCATGAGGCGAGCAGACGTTGAGCTACTGCCTTTCTGTAGCAATTTGGAGTCGTTAAACAGCGCGCACATCTTCCAAGAGCAAGCAATCATGGATAGTCGCTAATGCAAACGCGGCGGGTGTAGTCTATCATGAAGTGTGCTATGACTTTCCAACGGTCTCATGTTGTTTTGCAAAGTACCTAGTTTTATATTGTAGGAACATCTTTCGCCTAAACGTTTGAGATGGAAGCTGGAAAAGCCTTCGCCAATGAGACGATCGTTCACAATACAATGTATACCACCTCGCCGTGCGTGTACTGCTTTTCACCAGAATTGTTAAGTATGCTGCCTATTTATGGGTTGTGAAGAAATGGTGGCGTTTATCAACATACGTGATGGGGCGTCGAATGTGCATGATCGGGGCCGCAAAGGAAAAAATGCTGTCTTCTCTGGTGCACGCGCAGCTGCATCCGTCATTGTAATGACTACAACTTGACCTCCTCACCTTTTGCAGCCGCTTTGGCGCAGTGACGCTGAGCACGATCACTACGATGACTTGGAATCTTCCGCTCCATCAGGTTGATGCTTCCGCTCCTCAAATTCAAGGAGATTTATGCGAAGCATGCCTCGGGCTCGACTTCTCTGCGATACCGGAAGCTGCGGCCACGTCTCGAGAAGTCCTTTTTGGCACTTTATCGGAGTTGAACAAGCGCGAGGCTCGTTGTCAAGTTTGCCGCATGCTCGCATCGTATGTGCGCCAATTGTGCCCAAAAGCAGCCGAGACGAATATCACTCTCAAGCCAGCCACTCTAGAAATATGAATGCAAAATGCTTCGCCTCAAACAGACGATGGCTGGCCACTGAACGAAGCCATTTGGCTCTGGTACAATTGCCTGCAACGGCTGGGCGACAGTGGAACGCAAAGATCAGCCACTCCCCTGGCCATCTTGCGCCAGACTTCGAATCCGCTGCTCTCTTTCCAAGATCAGATCGAGAAGGACCAGATTGGACACACCAAAGGCCATATCGCTCTCGCACGTGTGATAGGCAGATCTCAGGCCAATCTTGGTCTTTTTGGAGAGTGGTTGCGCTTGTGCGGCTCTACACACTCGCATTGCAGACGTCCACACGGTTTTAGCTCGGATTTTTTTTTTTTTTTTTTGCTTGTCCACGTTGTTGATAATCAAATAGTACAAGCAACACCGGGCCACGAATACTCACATCTCGCGCTGAGCTGCTTCTGGGGACCTGTCAAGCCTCTCAGGCTCACCAAAAGCAATATGGACATGCTGCAGAAACCTGAAGCACTCAAACGGCCCGAAGTTCAATCTGGAATTCCGCAAACCATACAAGATGCCATGATCCTGATGAAGTCTGTCAGTATCGATTGCCTCTGGGTTGACAACCTGTGCATTGCACAAGATGACACTGAGGTAAAACAAGAGATCATGCAGCAAATGCATCAAGTTTATAACAACGCGGTGTTCACGATTGTCGCTGCAGCAGGCGAAGACGTCAACAGAGGTTTGGCAGGTATGCAACCTGACTCTCTGAATACAAAGCAGACTGCTTGGCAGATCAATGAGCGCATCTTTCTCGGCTCGAACATGCACGCCGTCAATATAGGCGAGCTAAGCAGCGGCTTCCAGGCGTCACGCTGGAGAACACGAGCTTGGACATATGAGGAAGCGCTGTCTTCGTCTCGGATGCGGATGTTCACGTATGAACAGGTGCATTGGTACTGCCCACAAACGGAGCCTGGTGGATGGCGAGAGGACATAATAGCAGAGAATACGGATCCCGAGCACATCAAAGATGACTTGCCTATCCACGTATACGGTGTCTACGAAAGGTCAAGCACCGACGGTGGCGAGCGTTTCCATGCGTCTTCCACGAAGAACCTCGTCAAATTTCGACGTCTGCCCAAGCAGTATTCGGGCAGAGAGCTCACAAAGCCATTCGATGCACTCAACGCCTTTCTTGGGATCGAGACCGCTCTGATGGGTAGCTATTCGGAATTCTTCTGGGGCATGCCAAACAAGATTGTGCATATGTGTTGTGCTGGTACTTCCTGGGATCCATTTGAGGGTCTGCAAACCACAAGTTTCGCAACGAGAAGACTGGAGAAGCTCGAACTGTCACCTTTCCAAGCTGGTCGTGGGTGAGCTGGCGACTTCCAGCCGCAAACACTCATGTTTTACGGTGGAAAAGACGGGGCTCTGTGATATGGGGCCTGCATTTCCGAGCAAATTCAAGTAACTTCCAGCGGTACACTCGATTTGCTCATCTAAATCTCTCTGGACAAGAAGTCGAGATCGAGGAGGGTGCTGAGTACACAATGAAAGACGACGACAGGACTGTGGCCTCCACCACACCTACGAATGCCCAAAGGGCAAGAGACAGAACCATGTTGTCTTCCACCAACGTGTTGAAGTGCAACACTCGAGCCGCCTCGTTGGCCATTCTCTGCCTCGAACATCGTCAAACTAGAAGTTTGGAGTTGTATGGTTCGCGGCATAACGTGCCGACGACGATTGATAGGGACGACTTCCCCTCAACTTTCGCTCTACAAGACGCCTCGGGGAATTGGATAGCAACGAAATTTGTCTCCATACAGAATGACGGAGGTTTCCTCTTGAAAAACTTGACGATCAAATCAGAGACAACACATGTGACAGCTGTTGCGATCGCTGGCTTCAGAGGAAGTCAAGAAAATATTAGTCAACCTGGAGTAGGGGTAACATGTCTCTTGACCGTGAAAGATAAACGAGGGTACTTTCAGAGGATCGGTATCGCACAGATTTGGGACGACGGTAGTCCGGATGATCTGCTTGACACGCTGGGCGCGGATGCTAATTTGACTTTCCACTTCGAGCTTCCGTCGGGTAGTACAGTGAGGGTGGAAAGAGGTTCGATCATCTGAGAGATTTGTTTATCTCGCTTAAAAACGAGGTACAGACTAGGCGTTCATATCTGAAGGTAAGTCATGCCCGCAGGCCAGTCTTTGTCACCCGATCTGTGAAAGCCGTTGGGAAATGGAGCCTAGAGTCATTATCAGGCAGCAACAAAGGACAGCAAAAATAGGGGTAGCCAAGAAGAGCCAGCATAGTTGACAAGTGTTCGTTTTGTTGCAGCACGGTCTGTTGCCAACACATTGAGAAGTGAGGTCGGAGTGCGGAGCAAGTCAGGGCCGATCAACTGACAAGCGGCCCCGCATTCCGGCTCCGACGATCCCTGTCCTAAAGTCCGTCCACCCCGAAAACATGATGGTTTTGACTTTCGCATCCAGCAGCCGAACTGGGCCCTTTTTCAAGAGATGAACTTCAAACAGTACGTGCGATATTATTTGAGTTTGGACCGCGGTCTTCAACTGTGAAGATTTACCTCATCTTGGTTGCATGGTTCGATAAACTTGACGCTCCGGTGTCTTTGAGGTTTTCTGACTAAGCATCGGGCCGGTACTTCTACTCCGTACTCTGCACGTTAGCCAGCCAAGCCGCGACGACACCTTCGACTTTGACTCTGGACTTTACCCGATCGCACGACACTTCCTTTCGATCGCTATTCTATCTTTCATCCTAAGCGTGCTTCTGTTTTCGATCATCCTGCAGTCGCCAACACCCAAACAACATCACTGCCTCGAATTTCGATCATTGCCGCTGCCGCGACTTCCTTCCCATGAGCAAACCCACAACGTCCCTGCTCTTCTCTGGGGCTGCTGCCCCGACATATACGCGGCGCCATGGACGACGATCAGATAGCTGAGGCCACTGCCTCAGGGCAGATATATCGACGCACGTCCGCATACGCTTCCGAACTTCCCGATGCAGCCTCAAGCCAGGGCCCTTCGAAACCTTCATCCGCGCAAGCACACGACACAACGTCCCAGGCCGATGCCGATACCTGCCGAATATGTCGAGGCGAGGGCACCGTAGAAGAGTCTCTCTTCTATCCTTGCAAATGCAGTGGCAGCATCAAATATGTCCATCAAGACTGTCTGATGGAATGGCTGTCCCATTCCCAGAAGAAGCACTGCGAGCTGTGCAAAACGCCCTTCCGCTTCACCAAACTTTACGCACCTAATATGCCTAAGACCGTACCGTTCTACGTTTTCATCAGTCACATGGCCAAATACATCTTCAGGAATATGGTGGTCTGGGCTCGCGCTGCTCTGGTCATTATGGTCTGGCTGGTTTGGCTGCCCTATCTGATGCGAAGAGTCTGGTCGGCCCTATTCTGGATCAGCGACGAGGGTCTATCGCCTCTGTTCGGTAGATCTGACGCTTCAGCTTTGGTTGCTGCCGCTGGCTCTTCATCTGCTACCGCAACTTGTCCAGCAAGCCCTCTCCTCCAGCGAGCTACCGCGAGCGCTGTCACGTCTCTCACGAGCCGAGTGCCTAGCAATCCGACCTCAGAGACGACCACATCTCTGTATGGTATCAACATCAGCACCGACAATCCTGTGTCAAATGTGCTGCTTAACATATTCCTCTCGAGCTTCTACGTGGGCGGAACAGGCTTCCGGGACAATGCATCGGCCGTTTTGCAGAACGTCACTGCCCCAATGCTCTCGCATCACCCTTCGCTGCTCAGCGAAGTCAGATTTCTCCAGAAGGTAACTTCTGCTTCGCCCATCATGGGCGGTTTCGTCATCGATGTCTTGGAAGGACAAATCATTACTGTCGTGGTGGTAATCTGTTTCATCCTGATCATCTTGGTGCGAGATTACGTTGTTCAACAACAACCCGATATCAACTTGCGCGCTGCCTTCGCTGCCGCAGATAATGCTGCACCAGTCGAAGATGCAGCACCTGCTGAGGAAGTCATGCAACGCATGGTACATATAGACCCGACCGATGGTCTGGCAGGCGATGATATAGATGGCCTTGCAGGGCCCGAACAGGAAGACGACGAGACAAGCATGGAGGCCGTTGATGGTGATGTGGAAGAGCAGGATGCGAATTGGGACTCAAATTCGCGGCTAGTTAATGGTACAGCGCAGCGACCAAGGGAACGTCAATCAAGATCCGACATATCGCAGCGGCCACAGTCAGCCGATGCTACCAATCCCTCTGACAGTCCCGCACCGGACCTGCCTCGTGGGTTGCCTGCTGCCGAGAAATATGTTCGAATTTGGCGCGAGGCGCATGGGGACGCCGAGCTAGCTCGTGAGATTGCTCGCCGGGAAAAACTCGAGGAAGAGCTCGCCTATTACTTGGAGATAGGGCAAGCACATGCATCCCGAAGCCACGCCGACATCTTGGAAGGAGAAGGAAGCACTTCTCAACAAGAGTCTCAACGTCCCACTTCAGAATGGGATTGGAAAAATGAGGAGTCTCAGCATGCAGGCAAAGGGAAGGCGCCCGTGGTAGACGAGTTGGTGAACGCAGCAGGAAATCAAGCGCACACCTCTAGGCCGCGATCCGCCACCGATGGGCCACAGATAATCGGAGGCGTGAATCCTTTAGCGCATAATAACTGGTCCTACTCTGGTGGTCCTCAAGACACCCCACGACCAAGACAGGCGTCGAACCAGTTTGACCGTCCTCAGTGGGATTACATGACGCCGCCTCCCAGCACGTTAGCAGCAAGTGCATCCTCGAGTCAAAGTGGCCGGCCTCCTAGCTCCTCTGACCCCAACGAGCTCGAAGACCACGCTACTCGCCGTCTTTCTCAACAGACAGTGCTGAACAATGGAGAAACACTGGATGGCAATGAGCCTGCTGAAGACTGGGAAGTCTTGGCGGATCTTGATGCACAAATAGAGACGCCGCAGGTCGTTGAAGACGCCCCAGAAAACGGACGTCGACCGCCTCCACCAGGTGGCTTTGCTCAACGCGTCGCGGACTTCATGTGGCGCGATGTGGAAGCCATACCTCCACACGAGCTTCCACCTATCCCGGACCCGGCAGATGATTTCTTTGACCACGAACAGGACATGGCACTCGTTGCTGCAATGGAAGATCATCTTGATGAGCTCCCGGAGCGCGATGCCGAGGTCATGGCAGCAGCCGCGGCAGCGGGCATCGACGCCGACGCTGAAGCTATGGAGGATGCTGAAGACCTTGAAGGCGTTCTCGAGCTTCTGGGTATGCGTGGGCCCATCGCTGGCCTGTTTCAAAACGCTCTTTTTTGCGCGTTCTTGGTGACTATCACCCTCGTTACAGGTGTGTTCCTGCCCTATAACCTAGGCCGACTTTCGATATGGCTCGTCGCGAATCCCATTCGCCCTATTCGCATGGTCATTAGCCTTTCGAAGACAGTACAGGACTTGGCGATGCTCCTTCTAGGCTTTATGTCCACTGTGGCCTTGGGTTGCCTAAACAGCATTGTGAGATTCTTCCGACCCGAAGCGGAACAACTGGATATCCTCAAGAACATGGTCCACCGATCGTGGTCCCTTATGGAGAATGCCGGCGCGAGCCTTCGTGATAGCGGCGTGACCGACTTTTACCTCATTTCCACCGATGAGGTACGCAACTTTTCCATCGTGAGCCACGCCGCTTTATTATCAATCAAGAGCCAAGTGGCCATGGCGTTGTCCACGGTCGTGCGAAGCCTGCTATTTGTGTTCGGCGGAGACTATGCGCACAAAACGTCACTGGCTCTTTCATGGACCTCATCGGCATCGACTTTCGTCTGGAACGGCCTGGTCAACCTGCCGAACCTCAGGAACAGCTCGTGGGTCATTGACCTCGGCTCGCCCGACACGGTGTTGTACTTAGACCCCGAGTTAGCTTCTTGGGGCGCTATGGACCGTTTGTGGGTCATTCTCGGAGGCTATGTGGCCATGTGTATCATCACTGGACTCTACCTTGGACGTGGGAGCCCAATCGCTGGCAGGATCGGCCAGGAGTGGGAGGCTACTATCATTGAGCTTCTGGTCCAGGCCAGTGGTGTCATGAAGGTCATCCTCATCATTGGCATTGAGATGCTGGTCTTCCCGCTATACTGCGGACTGCTTCTCGACGTTGCCCTTCTTCCGCTGTTTGAGGACACAACTGTCATGTCGCGGGTGATGTTCACGATCAACTACCCTCTGACTTCCGTCTTTGTGCATTGGTTTGTCGGTACTGGATACATGTTTCACTTCGCCCTTTTTGTGTCCATGTGCCGCAAGATCATGCGCAAAGGGGTGTTATGTACGCGCCACTTCTTCGCTCCGATATTACCATGATTACTTCAGCTAACGATCCTTCTAGACTTCATCCGCGATCCTGATGACGCCGAGTTCCATCCTGTGCGCGACGTCCTTGAGAGGAATGTTACTACCCAGCTTCGCAAGATTCTATTCTCTGCATTCGTCTATGGTGCACTGGTCATCGTCTGCCTTGGCGGTGTGGTCTGGGCTCTATCGTACGGATTCAGTAACGTTCTTCCGATCTACTACTCCTCGAACGAGCCTGTCCTGGAATTCCCAATCGACCTACTGTTCTACAACTTCTTGATGCCACTTGCGGTTAAATTTTACCGGCCGAGCGATGGCCTGCACGCGATGTACACCTGGTGGTTCCGAAAACTCGCCCGTGCCCTAAGACTGACCTGGTTCCTGTTCGGCGAGCGCAAGATCGATGAAGAAGGCACACTTCATTTGAACGGCGCGGTGCCTGCGCCAATGCGACTATTGCTGCAAGTCGAGGGGCAGACTATCGCACCCATGACTTGGACAGACGTCTTTGATGGAGGCCATTCGAAGCCCGGACTTCCCATCAGCACCGACGAGCTTAGGATGTTGAGTACAAATAAACAACAACTGGAAAGCCGAGGAGAAATCGTACCTGATGGCCGGTTCGTGCGCGCGCCAGCCTCGGACCAGGTCAAGATACCCAAGGGTCAACGCGTTTTCCTCGAGGTCAGCGGCCACAATGAGAGGCTGGACAACAAATTCGATGGCCCGAACACGGACATCTACTCAACAAACACGTACCAGTTTGTCTACGTGCCACCCAACTTCAGGCTACGAATCTTCCTCTTCATCTTGTTCATCTGGATATTCGCTGCTTGCACAGGGGTCGGCTTTACCATCATTCCCCTTATCTTTGGTCGAACCATGTTCCGACTCTTCATTCCGGCTGATATTCGGACGAACGATATCTATGCGTTCAGTATCGGCATGTACATCTTAGGATCCGCGGCATATTTCGCATTCCGTGCCAAGGATACGTACCACAAAGTCAGAACCTGGGTGCATAACACCATCGCCACTATCGTGCACCGGGACGCGTTCCGTCGGGCCGCTGCCGGAGGCATCCGCGCCGCGAAGCTAGTCTACACCTACATCTGGCTGCTCGTTTTGTTCCCACTCATGGTATCCACCCTGATGGAGCTCTACTTCCTGCTCCCCCTCAACACCTACATGTACGGCACTGCAGGCGCCGACGCTGCAGTCGAGCACCGTCACACCATCCGCGTCATGCAGTCCTGGACCATCGGCATCATCTACCTCAAGCTGACGGCACGCTATATCGTCACCTGGCACCGCGACAGCCGCCTCGCGGCCGCCACGCGCGCCGTCCTGCGCCACGGCTGGCTCCAGCCGGACGTGAAGGTTCTCAACCGCGCGTTCGTCGTCCCCGGCGTCGCGCTCTGGCTCGCGGCCGTGCTGGGCCCGCTGGCGCTCGCCAAGGTGGCGATTTGGCACGCTGGTGCTGGCGCGGATGTGGTGCGCACGTTCCGGTATTGCTTTGCGGCCGCGCTGGTGGGTGTGTTGGCCCTCGCGGTGTTGAGGAGTGTGTTTGGTGTGCTTAGGAGCTGGCGCGTGCGGATCCGCGATGAGGCGTATCTTATTGGTGAGAGGTTGCATAACTTTAGCAGCCCGCAGCAGATGCTGCTGGATCGGGAGAGGGAGCGGAGACGGACGAGGGTGGGGTGGGAATGAGTATGAGAGACGAACTTTCAGGAAGCGCGGCTGACAGTGGAGGACATTTATTTGTCTCAGTCGCATGGCATTGGCACGTTGATATCCATTTGGCAAGTCACTGCACTTGCTGTGTCACAGGCATGGATGGGCAAGCCCGGAGACTCTGGTCTCATCTCGGCGACTTCTTTGAGCTGCGGCGTTTGGTGGATATGGGGGACTCGTTGTGAACCTGCTATCACTACTCATACTCTAGGTACGCAATTATGCATTTGCACAAGACCCTTTCTTCCTTGGGTATGGAATCAGGTATCGCACGCTGTTGTCTGGCGAGCTTGCTTTGTGGGCTCGGCTGCGTGGGCTGTGATCATCTAGCACACTGACTCGAAACGACACCACGTTGGATTTGGGATTTTGGCACGCCACTGAACACATTCGTCCATCAGAAAGGCTAGTATCTACGAGCGTTCAATGTGGCTTTCGACATCGGCATACGCGCCTTAACCATTGGTATAAGGTGAGTTACACTCCCAGGGAAGTCCACTGGAGACCTGCCGGACTACACTGCAATCCCTGAAAGAATGTAATGTTTACAAGTCCTGGTGGATGAGATCCACTACAGCACTATCCAATCATTGTACGGCTGGGATTCTAAGAAACTTCTTGATTGGGCAAAAGAGGAGTGGGTATCTATCCACAGTACTTGAATATAGGACATTCTTTCACGGATAACAGTGTACATGTCTACATATTTACTGACATTCGAGAGGGTAGAGCCGCCCGCCATCAAGCGCTTCGGCCTCACGGTTTACGTTTTCTCACTTCACTATGTCACTGCGGCTGCATGCCTGTACTTCAGCGGCGGCTTCGTGGTTGTGGACGAGCAGTCTGCGCTGTGGTCACTAGCGTGCGAGCTGTGCATCACGCACGGGCTGTTGAGGCCGCCCTACTGAGGCCGCCAGACCACGACCGGCGCACAGCTTTGGGCGTCCCCCTCGTGGTTGGGTCGAAGAGGGTCTTGCTCCAGGACCGGTGAGAGCAACGAGTGCTGCAGCGGCTGGTGGGGGAGACGCAGCCCGGAGTGGAAGTTGCCGGTGTTGCTGGGCTACGATTCATCCTTGCTGCGGATAGAGTGGAGGGTCGGGTAGGCCTTGTGGGTCTCTTGTGGGATTCTTGTGATGTGACGGTGCGGGTGGGGAGTGATGTGGCTTTTGGTGTGGGCGAGGTGCTCAAGACTGTGGTTCGGTGAAGAATGGAGGCGAGAAGAGTGAGGCTCTTCTCTAGAGCATCTTGGCAAGGAGATACGCCCCTCTGCGCAGTCATGCTCGGGACGTGGCACATAGAGGCATCGCTTTGAAGGCTGGGGCACCAAGGCGGATGAGATTTCTCTCCCATCGGGTCGTACACAGTGAAGGGGTCACATGAGATCATTGCGAGAGGTCATCGCATGAGTATAGAAGGGTTTCTCGGCACGTTTGGTTTAAGCTCTTGTCATTCTGCATTGATTTCAAAGTTGGGAATGCGTCAGAAAAGCTGTGGCGGTGAACGTCAGTCAGCCCACGTCCGAGACAACTGTCTGTGTGTCTCGTAGTGTATCTGGTCCTTCCAATCATTCTGTCAACATATATAGCTCGTCAGACACCTTCACCTGCCTGATGCGAACGGCTCGGTGAGTCAAGGTAGTATTAGCTGTCCACTATGCACCCTTCATACTCATACAGCCCAGAAAACAACCAGAAGCGCCCTCGTGTGTGTGCTTCCAAGCAAATGTCACTATTTCTGGCATCACCACCCCAAGACGGCTGTCCCCGACTTGATGGTCACTTAGCACACTCAAGCAAAAGCCCAGGCAAACTCTCGCGGCAATCCACTGCATCAGCAAATAAAGTTCATACCGGGGCGTCCCATATCTCAATACGCGCTTGAACTTTAATCACACACACGCTTTTGGTGTTTCGAGGTGGGCCCCCAAGAGCTAAGGAGGGGCTTCCGATACGACCCGAGGGCCCACTCATTGGGTATAAATCAGGAACCGCGTCTCCTGCCCAGGCTCGCTAAATCGCTTCTCGCCCTCACATTATATCCGTTCCATTCCTGGGACCAAGGCGCCTTTCGCTCGAACACAGGAGGTTTTGCGCAATTTGTGACGTGTCACCGGAGCTGCGCCCTGAGGCAAGATTCAAGAACCAGGCGCTTGTCAAACCCGTTCCCTTCTCGCCTGTTTGCTTGGCTCGATTCAGGCCAGAGCGCTCTTTGTGGTTTTCTTGCAGGCCAGAAGCTTGTGGCATGTACGAACTGCTCTAGTCCAATGCTTTTAGCCTTCAAGCCGTTCTTGCCCGGTGTCTGATGGCAAGCCGAACCGTGGTTCGGCTGACAACACTCGGCGAAATGCTCGCTTGCGTCACTTAATTCCGTGGGATGACCCAGATAGTGCAGCTGAAGAGCCGGTGCCAAGGTGGAAGTGTGCGGAATTGATAGCTGGGCGTCCATCCAATGTGCCGGGAATGACGCTAAACTTAGATGTGTCTAAACGCGCGCCAATATGCATCTGAAGTCGTTTCATTAAAGAATTAATAAGTGGAAGGGAGTTGAATCTGTGGCGGCTTGTTTGATTGTTTCTTTGCGCTCGGTATATTTGAAGTCGCGGCAATCGCACAGTTGTCAAAGTTGGGACCTGTAGACCGTTAAGATTCTCTTGAACAGTAAAATTGCGTAGACGCACGGAAGTTCATCAATACGAGAGACTCACAAGGCGTCAGGTTTTCTCACTCTGTCGTCGATCATCAGAGGCTCGGGGATTCTGTCTCGTAAAAGTTAATCAATTAGAAGACCGCTAACACTGCAAATTGACGCAATTTTCAAAATATGCATCTTGAAGATCGTATCGTTGCGTCAAGACGCTGCGACAACTCGCACCAATCCTTGTTGTATACTCCATGTACTAGTTTGCCGATCAGTTGGGACCCTGAAAGACATTCCAAGATTTCGGTCCATCAAGATCATCGCAGCCGCTCTGCCCAGATACTTGTGGTTCTCAGCGTATGTTTGAATACGGTAGGTGCATTGAAGGCTGACGACGAAGCGTTATGCACTTTTGACGTGACGTTCAGGCCAGCAAGACAAAGCTAGCCGCTGAGTTGGATTGATGAACCTGCTTGGCAGGAGCAATGCCTACCGTACTCATGCAAATCGTGAACAACAAGTGAATAATGATCGAACCAGCGTCGCTGCACGTTGGGCTTGGAACTGTATTGTTAGCTGGTTGCCGGCCCACTTGACCGTTCGGTAAACACCTTGGTTGATATCGCTAACTAGATAATCTAGATTGGCTTCAGAATAGAATTTCAAGGGTTCAAAGTATAGTACATACCATCTAGACAACAATGCTTGTGTGTGTTTTGAAGCTTCTGCCTAAATTTGGAGCCAGGACAAGTTCTAGGCCCCAAGATAACTTTGAAAGACGACACATTCACTTCTACTGTAGTTGGTTCTGGTCTTGGAAATGGGATACAACCAACTTGCTACGTACCCCAGTATGTCAGTGCGCGCGATGCAAATCGGTGAAACCTTCGTATCTTGTGTCGGCGTAACATCTTGATGAAGGGACTGGTGAGCTACATGCAAAAGCAATCATGGCTCCTTGTTGAGCAAATCACCGTCTCAGGTAGGGATTGACGATCATACCGTCACACTTGTGGACGAGCGTAAGGCCCTAGGCTACCCACACGGGATTGCATATCAAGCATGTTCATGTCAAGCAAGAAAGAAAGAATATATCACCACTATGCGGAATTGTCACCCGTTAAACAGTGGCCCTACAAGCATCTGTTGTTTGAAACAAAAAGAGGAGCAGCCAAGCCTATGTGGCTGAGCAGAGGCGATATCCAATGATCTGCAAAAAACTCCCGATTTAAGTACCCTACCGCTTTTCATCGTGAAAGTCAAGAGCTCGGACCATTCAAAGAACCCTGTCTCTTCAGCTAGGATACAGCCTTGGCAAGTATAACAACTTTACCAGTAATTGCAACCAAGATTTAAATAATTTCTTACTATAGTAAATTTTTTTAGATTTAGCAAACTTAAATCTAATATATATTTACTAGTTTTACTTTTTTAAGTATTTATTTCAGATATAATATGTACCATATAAAATGTAGTAAATATATAAAACTCGATATAATTATCTTAATTTATTAAGCTAAGATTTTGTATATTTAGAGCGGTATTTTAGGTATCAAGCGGTCATTTACTACGTATTATATATATACATAGACTTTATTTCTGGGAATATACTCGTATGAAAATTTAGATAAGCGGTGCTTTGGATAAGCTTTGTCAATATTAGTTAATACTTATTTAATTCTTATAATTATATATTAAATTAATGTAGTTGTACTTAAGGAGTAAGTATAGTTATGCATTTAGTGGATGTAGTCCGTGCGTCCCCTATCGCCCTTCCCAAGCTTAGCATTAGTGCGTTGATTAGCATATTTTTCGCGGTTTGAGTTTTATGCTAAACCTAAGGGAACTACTGTAAAGCCCTAACTGTGTAATCTCTTCTTTCCGCCGACTGGCTGAAAAGTAGAATCTCAAAGAGCCCCTGTTTTGGTCCGAGCTCTTGAGTGCCAAGGAGGAACATGACAACAGACTACACAGATGCCCTTTTGGGCCATATTTAGACTTTGAGATCCACTGAGTTCAGCCTTTCACTTTAGCTGGTGCATAAATAAGATGCAAATGAATCCAAAAGGCATAGTGCAGTACTCAGGTAGGGCTGATAGGGGACAGCACTCAACATTGGGTCTGGAATGCACATACAAAGGAATCAAATTACTTTGCGTTTCACCTTGGGGCTCGGTCATGGAGATACGTAGAACATTCGAGATGAGTCAAAGCACGAATTCCAATTGACATACTCAGATCCAAAGCCAAGCAAGTTCATGACAGCACAACAGCTCACGCAGTATGAATCTGAACCTTGGGACTCACCTTGTACTGCAATTTCCGGATCTCGACTGCCTCTCATGGAAAACAAACTAACGGCATGAAGTAGCGATACTGAATCACGGGCTCTAAACCTTAATCAACCGTGCGACTTCGAAGTTGCGCGCAAGGCTGCGACAACTTCGGATAGTGGCGGATCGCCGACAAGGCTGTGGAGTTTTGATCTAGGCAGTCGGAAACAATCAACATGAAGACCGGGGGAGCTGGATAGATTATGAGTAAATGAAAACTACGACACAATGATACAGGAGTGGAATTGTTCGGTGAGCACTTGCGTACGCAGAATCCGAATCGCCACCTAGATGGGTAGATGGGTCTTTTGTCTTGGAAGGTCCACAGTCTTGGCTTGCAGTAAACAAATCCACTGCCTGATTGAACGGTGAGGTTACGAATACCTGGGCTTTTCTGGCGCCTAGAGGGATGTTTGTACCAACAAATGCATGCTGCCGAGCCTGCATCTGAGGAAGTCGTCATCTAGTTGGACAACGCATTGGTCCAGAATGGACTATCTTTGTGGTACACAGGGATCTTGCAGCTTGCGGGTCATTGCCATAGTACATGCCGTCGGCATGTCGGGGCCCACAGACGTCAAGCCCGGACACTTTGTTTGCTATGAAATACTGCGATTTACTTCGCGCAGCACGCCAGCGACCAGCTTTGCGGATCTTGTACAGCGACTAGGTTGTCGCACAACCTTCTGCTTCCAACGAAGACCTCTCTCACGAGAAAAAATACCACACGTGGTGTCGCTGATGAGATATGTCTGATGGAAAAGGTCGAGTTCTGGTGGCTAGAAGCAGGGCATATGATAAGTGTCCGGCTTTGACGTCCAGGGGCCTAGGATGTGAGAACAAGGTTAATTAAGCAGGTCTGAGGCCCTTTTCCGATTGGCTGTAAAGCATCGGCGAATTATGGCGAGCCAGGAAGCTGTGAGTATCTAGCATGTTTCAAAGCCACGAGCCGACGCTTCTACCCGTTCACTGATGTCTTGGCCTGCTATTTTTGAGCCGCTCGCTGCAAATCATTTGAGCCTCAAGTGGCGGGAGCGTGGGGGCCCACTCCTTTGACCCTCGTCCCAAAGATCCCAAACTCCCAGCAACTCGCCAAGTATGCCAAGCCGCCGAGCCGGCATTCAATTACGCTGCACAAAGGTCGAGATGAATATCCGAAAACAAACATCCACGCCCTGAATCGCCCTCACAGGGTGGAATCGACCATGCGAGTGGCAACCCACCAAAAATCACCTGGGCATGGCATCTGCCGTCACATTTACGGACATTCCTGCGCTTCCGCGCTCGTTAGAATCCTGTGCAACGGGATAGCCGAATTCTGTGTGCGCGGAACTGGACCTGTGTTGCCCCTAACGTCATGTCATGACTAGGGACAACATGCGTTGGACAATGGATGAATCGGCTTTGATAGGGCGTACCATTGCCACCATTGAGGCTCAACCGCCCTTGGCAGATCTTAGATCTGTGTCTAACGCGGTTATCCTGTGCGTCCCATCTCACAAACTTTCTAGAGCGCTGTGCACAGATTTAGATGGAGGAACCCCCCCTGGCTGACCAGTGTCGTTCCAAAGTTCCAGGCACAGACCCGCCCGATGTATCCACCACGACCGTTCCGAATATTGGACCTGAAGCTCCTAATGTTCCTGCTTGCGCAACTTGAGCGTCGTGGTGGACGGTGTCCTTGGCGATTATGCCTCATCACAGCCTCAAACCTCTTGGCTACCCGGCCTCGAAAACGAACCGGCTGTCAGATAATGAGGTGAACCGTGCCGCGTAAAACAGATGGATCCCGACTGCCGCATACGGCGAAATAACCGGATTCATCTGTTGCACTCCTCGCCAACTAGGATCCGCGAATCCACCCCTAGGCTCCACAGTACGACGTCTAGGAGTACAACGAGCCTTGGCTCATTGGATCGACGGGGAGCATGGCAGCCACAAGGATCCTAAAAGACGGTCGTATAAACAACCCTGTCGCATCGCACAAAACGGAAGGTCTGTTCAGATTGGGATGTGCGTGATAGTTAAAGGAGGGACCTTCTGGGCAACACTTTGCTCATACATATATATCTTTCTCCTTCAGGCTGGTCCCGAACAACAGGTTGAACCTCTTATCAGACATTTCCTAGCCTCCTTCCAATCATCGACCTCGAAACAAACGAACCATCCGCTGGGCGCTTTTCGATATCGATTCCATGCATACAATCAAGTACAACTTCCTTTTCAGACACGTCAATTCAGCCCAGCCGCCCGCTCTCGCATAGATACCCAACAAGTGGGGACGGAGCCACACGAGGTTGCCTGATAGACAAAGTATGCAGGATCATCGGGACAGTCTAGGTCGACACGCAAGTTTAAGACCGGAAAACATCCACATGCAAGATATGACGTTCCCTGGACAATACCCGCCACAGAACTTCCCGCCTAGCAGATTCTCAAACGACGACGGCATGGACGATAAGTTGGATCACAGCAACGGCAGCACGCGAGTGTCAACGCCCGACCGCGAGATGGACCTGGAAAAGCAAATGGCTCAACATGCTCATGTCAATGTCCACCACCACGACCCTTATGACCCGAACCGACCGATGCTTACTCTCCGACCGAGACTTAAGCACTTCACTTGGGCATGGTGGACTTTGGTCATGAGCACAGGAGGCTTAGCTCTCCTGGCTTTTGCACAACCTTTCCAATGGCCCGGACTCCGACAAATCGGCCTCGTTCTATACATCATCACCCTCTTAGAGTTTATCGCCGTGTCTAGCTGCTTGTTGGCACGGTTTTTCATGTTCACAGGACAATTCAAGGCCTCACTCACACACGAGCGTGAGGGCTTCTTCTTCCCGACTTTCTTCCTCACCCTCGCCACCCTCATCACGACCACCTACCGTTACGCCATCCCTCCCGGAGACATCCACCTTACCTGGGGAGTCCAGGTTGCTTTCTGGAGCTACCTGACCATGACCATGGCCCTGGCAATCGGACAATACAGCTACGTCTTCCGGGTGCACAACCTCGAAGTCAAGACAATGATGCCCACCTGGATTCTTCCCATCTTCCCCATCATGCTTACGGGAACCATTGCCTCCGTCATCGCCGACACCCAGCCCGACAACGTCTCCCCCGCCATCGTCTACGCAGGTCTGGCGGCTCAAGGTCTGGGAGTCAGCGTCTCCTTCCTCATGTACGGACACATGGTTGGCCGTCTCATGTCCTTCGGTCTGCCCGGCCGTGAGCACCGTCCCGGCCTGTACATGAACGTGGGCCCGCCGGCTTTCACCGCTCTCGCTTTCATCGGTATGGCCAACGGCCTTCCGGACGGCTTCGCCGAGGGCAACGCAGGCATCATCGACGTCAAGTTCATCCGCCAAATGTCTATTCTGGCCGGCGTGTTCCTGTGGGGCCTGGCTCTTTGGTGGTGGGGCATTGCCAGCGTGGCAGTCCTCTCGAGCCGGCCCAAGCACTTCCACTTGGGTTGGTGGGCCAGTGTGTTCCCCAACACTGGTTTCACTCTCGCCACCATCACCGTCGCCAACGCCCTGGACAGCGACGCAATCCGCGGCTTCGCCACCTTCATGTCCGTCTGCATCGTGCTGGCATTCTCATTTGTCCTGTACCACCACATCCGCGCGGTCATGAAGCAAGAAATCATGTATCCAGGTTTGGACGAGGACGTGGTCGACCACTGAGAACTTTTATTTCCAATGGGGGACACACGCCTACGTACTCTTTTTGCTTTTACATGGTTTCTTCTTTTGTTGGCATGGTGTTTTGGGACTTTCAAACAAATTTGGGAATTCCAGTCAAGAACTGTCCATTTTTCAATAACGTCTCCTTGTACTGTAGGCGTTCGAGTAGACAGGTTCTGAGGGGTTGAAAGGGAACTGGAGTAATTTAGTTTTTGCCAGAACTTCTTTTCAAACGTGGCGGGAGGCTGAGGGCCACGAGGTACATAAGCGTGCATTCGCTGGCGCGTTGGAGTGTTCGAGAGCATCGGGGAGAGAGCAGAGCACAGCATAGGGGAGGCGCTCCATAGACCAGACTGACACTGCACTCAAAATACAAAAATCCAACTTCTGTCACTCGTTTAATACTACTTTCGGTTGCTTTGACGTCCAAAAAGAACTGATTGCCTCCAGTCTGCCAAATTTCTCAGCCACGAGTTCTGCATCTACGGCCAAAAGGAGCGTCCCCTCGGAGGGAACTGCTTGCCTTGAGTCTGTCAAATTTCTCAGCCACGAGTTCTGCCTCTACGGAAGATGGGAGCGTCCCCTTGGAAGGCCTCGCCTATTCCTGGTCTGTGAGCAGCTCGGAGGGTCGTCGATCCGGCGACGGCCAAGGACGTGAAGACACGGAACGCATGCTCCGAAAGAGAGATGAGCCCAAGGACACCCAAGAACAGTTTGAGATGATCAACAGCAGATCTTGTCGTATTGGCACTTGAGCCTTATCCGATTATATGCATACAGCCAGGGCCTTGTGCACAGTTCGCCTTGTGCTGCCACGAAGTCGTGCATCCTGTTCATGCGGCACCTCCCGGCTGCCATGATTCGCATCCTGGAAGATGTGTCGTTAGTATTCCAGGCACTGCCAATGCACATGATCGACAAGCAACCTGGGCGACTGCAGGCCAAGTCAATCGCTCGCCTGCAGCTTGTCAGATTTTCCGTTCTGGGCTTGGTTTGCACAGTCCATGCTTTGACTGGAATGACAGACTTGACTAAATCATGTTTTTGGAGCTTATCAGAATGCTTGCGATTCAATCTCGATCTTGGGAGCTTGTCGTTGACGCCGATGATGATGAATATGGCTTCATTTCTAGGCCCCTTAGTACAGACGCTGATTTTCTGATGCGAGCAGCCCCCGAGCCCCTGAAAGATTAATTACCACGCAGAATGCACCAACTCAACTAATCAGTCTGAGCTGGAATGAATTGTTCCAAAATATTCTTGAATAACTTTGTTGAAGTCCAACATTTAGCGAGTGTATCATGGTGTGAGCGTCTGAAAATGGACAGCTCTGTTCCGGGGACTGAAACCTGCTGCATCGCCCGGGCCGCCCAATCTCCCCCAGGGTCCAGATGAATCGAAGACAGACTTCTGGACTCGAATCTTATGGGACCCGAACTGAATCGTAAACCAAGCAACCCTTTTTGATGATACCATTTCGTACTGAACTCTGGTCCGAGCCCACTTGAGCACGTTGCCAACAGCCCACTGTTTCTGACCGAATGCTCATGCAACAAGGTGAAACATGCAACTCGTCGACGCGTGCAGAAGTTTCTTAGTGAAATTATGAGCTTCGGCCTCGCCGCTCAATCGCAATATACAGGCAAAATGTCATAACGAACAGCTAGTACACTCTGGCAGTATGAAGCACAGGAGCGTTTAATACGCTCGGGTGGATGTAGTCTGCACAGGACACTAAGTCCGCATGCTTGAATGTGCAGCCGACGGAAGTAATCGGACTTGCAGACTAGTGTGAATACTAAAAAACTCTAGAGATTGATACTAGTGTTCGTGAATATGGTAGGTATTCGTCTGTTGTAGGTATTGATGATGAAGGGTCGAAATCTTCCCCTGGTAGTCCAAGCCAGCAGAAAGCCTTTCACAACATGTCGTTCGTGCCTGCCTAAAAGACACTGTGAGAAAGAAGTAAAGAACTGCCTACAAATGTTCAGGGCATGAACAGGTAGCTTGATGCTGTCGATCGTCCTGAAGTCTCCTGAGGACTACGGATCCAGAGACCGGACAACGCCTCTGGGGTACCACTTTTGCGGTAATCCCCTCTCGCATGATCGTCTCTCTAATAATCACATTTCACAAACCGGTCTTCGATTTGCTTTCATAAGTGTCCAGTCTTTCAAAGCCGTCGTCACTGTGTGGGAGAATGCCAACGAGTTATACCACTGACCATTGTACATTGTAATAGCGAACTACCAAGTCCTCTGGAGAGCCCAAAGCGTGAGAAGCCAGAAGCAGCCCAACCAAAGGCCTCTCCGAGCAGCAACTCGGCTTCTAACAGTCCCCGAGCCTTGTAATGACCATTATAACGGGCTTCAGTACCGCTTGCAATCCGCAACAGTCTGCGCGTCGCACCCATACAGCTCTCCCACTCTAACGTTACAGCAGTCTCGACAAGCTCCCTCTACCACTGTAAAAACGAGCAATGGCAGCACTACTGTGTAGAGTTTCCTCGGCGCTTCAAATCACCTGTGATGGGTCTGAAAAAAAAAAAAAAAAAAAACCCCCAGCCCATGCCCGCTCCTGGCAGGCAGTCAGGCAGGCAGTCAGGCAGGCAGCCACGAAAAATGATTGTCCCAAAGCGGTCGACGGCACTGCGGCACAACCTCGTGCTACGTAGTACATCTCGCCCCGACCACCCGTACGGCAGTAACGGCACACTTTGGGACTCACGGCGTGTGCACAAGCTTCCACGTGTGGTATCGTTGACTTTCTTTGTGCCATTCACGGCTAATCGATGATCCCAAAAAGTCAGTCACACAGACACTCCCCGGTTCCCGATTTCTCGCCGACCTCGTGAGACGCCAAAGTAGCAGTAGCTCACGTGAGGATGAATACGCCAACCAATGGGCTTTAGCAAGCCATCAGCTCTCATCACCCAGCATAAGCCGCCGAATCAGTAACACCTCATGCTTTGTAACGAAAACAGGCAGTCCCAACAAGCCGTCCGGCGTGGCCATCGCGCCCTCAAACTGGTCAACGAGGTCGCGCACCTTGGCACCCTCCCACTTGCCCCCGCTCGTCGACCAAAACACGCGCTTGATACCCACAGAATGCATATACGAGACACACCGATAGCAAGGACGAGACTCGGCCACGACGCGCGTGTCCTCGGGATCCTGACGCGGAGAAGCCGAGGAGGATCCGGGCTCCTTGGCCTTGATGCAGGTGAGCTCGTCGTGCAGCGAGTCGGTGGCGTTGGGGGACCCGGAGGCGGTGCTGCAGGTGTCGGACTGGTCGTCGTCTAGGGAAGCTTCGGCGGTCGCCTTGCGCAGACGGTGCTCGCTGCGTGCCTTTTTGCGATTGGGCGGCTGCGACTCGCCGTAGCAGAGCCGCACGACGTAGAGGTCTGCGCCGACTAGCTTTGGGTTCTTCATGCGCTCCTTGACACCGTGGGAGGGTGGACCGGCATGGCCCTTTGGTACGATTAGGTGCGTGTTGCGGGCCTGTTCTGCTATTAGCGACAGTTACTGGAGAATGGACCGTGTGTTTTAAGACTTACCTTGCGCTGGCCAAATGTTTTAATGTTACTGCGTGCGGCCGAAGCCGCCTCATCCGTATTGGGAAGTACATGATCGTTGTCTATGCCATCGTCGCGCTGACTGGGGTTGTCTATCTGAGCGTTATTTTGAAGCTTCTTATACGACTTGTACTGCTTGGACTTGTTGCCATGCTTGTGATGACGCGACTCCTGATGATGAGCCGCCTCTTCTTTCTGAACGTGATGAAACTGATTCTGAATCAGTTTCTGATACTGTGAGCTGTGATTATGCTTCTCTTTCGCATTGTTGTTGTTGTTGTTGTGCTGATAGGAGGCCGTCGCATCGAGGTGCGGAGGATTCAAAATGCGACTGGTCGGCTCGAGGCGCGCCGGCACGTTGTTGCTGTTGCTGGGCGGCAGGACCGGACGCAGCCTTGAGGCAGACGGCGCGGACGTAGGCGGCGAGGGCCTGTTTGCGTAGCTCTCGTTTGTGTTTAGAATCACCGTGTAATTTGAAGCACGGTTTGATATGCTGCAGAGTACTAGCGGCCAGGGTGGAAGCCGAGGTCAGGGCCGAGTTGATGGCCATCATCTCGGAGTGCATGGAGAGGCGGGTGTTGGCGTGGTGGCCGCCGCCGCCGCCGCAGTTGCCCGAGACAGCCTCGACGGGCCTGAACTTTGAATTCTTCAACTTGGTGGGAGGGCCGGAATGCTTGTCGGGCAAGGTGGAGTCGGCGGCGGCGGCCTTGGGCAGGACGCCGGACTTGAGGATGCTGCCGCCGTCGAAGCCGATGCGGTAGTCGTTGAAGCCTTGGCCGATGACCTTGCCGCCCTTGACGACGATGGCGCCGTGGCGGTAGTGCATGGGCGAACTCTGGGCCTGCTCGACGCACAGATTGAGGTACGAGTCGTTCTTCATTGTTTCGGAAACGCGTTGCTCTTTCGATGAGACTGATGTCTGTGGGGGGAGGAGTTGGTCACAAGCCGTTGGATGCTATCAATTGCTGGTGTCGTCGTTGGAGTCACTTCGGCGTTAGGTAAGCTACATCCCCGCAGATTTGGGGTAGCCCCTGCCCTGGCCGGCTACATGGATCCCCTGTCTACGCCGGCCACTGCATCATTTCGAGATGTGCTTCGATGTTCCTCCTTTGGATTACGAACGGAGTCATTGTGCCACAGTAGAGTAGGCCACGAAGGCGCTTGCAAAAGACCCGTAGATTATCAAACTGTACAGAGCAAAAAATGCGTGCGATACAAGACTACAACAAGTCGATGGGCTGTGCATCTCACGCCGCCACCAGCGAGCCGGGCCGCGCCTATGACGCAACTCCGGGCTTGGACATTGGACATGAGGCCTCGATACGCGTCCCATTCTCGCGTCCTCAACACCACAAAATGTCTTGACCTCACTCGACCAAGATGCAGCCATTCGACGACATCACCTCCCCGGAACTAGGGCTGGAAGACGATGTCCTGCTAGAGCCTACAGCAGCATGGGAGGACGGGCGCTCCAGTCAGGGCCACCCCACACCAAAGTGGATGCGCTCGCCTTCATCAACACCAGTTGCTCTCTTCACTGCTTTCGCACGCAGAATATACAATGCCTTAATCCCTTGGACAAGGAGATTTAGCGCTGCACTACTTCCCTTCCTACGACCACGCCTGACCATCCGATACATCATATTCTCGTCCTTGGCCCTCTGCGCAACCTACCGCATCCTCACCTCTCGGCCTCTCCTAGCCTCCAACCTGCCCCCTTATAATACAGGCCCATACGACGTCGGCGCAGTAGACATCGAGGTTCCGCTGGAACAGCCCAAGCGAGTCAACCATGTCACATTCAAGGATACCGGGAAGGCGGCCTTCGAAGTCGAGACAGTCCTCTTCACGCTCTACTATCCCACCCAGAAGGGCTCAGCTATCAGTAAAGGCGACAAGCTCTACTGGATTCCCAAGCCCATCTCCGCAACAGCTCAAGGCTACGCTCGTGTGCTGGGCGTGGACAACTTCATCGTCCGGGCCATACTCAGCTTCGCCCTCTGGCTCATCGCCGGATCCATCACCATCCCAGCCCGCGTAGGCGCTCCCCTCCTCCCATCCGACGCCGCCGGCGGCTCCGCAGTCCTCTCCGAAGACGGATCCCTCCCAGTGATGATCTTCACCCACGGCATGCTCTCCTCGCGAACAGACTACACCGCCTACCTCGGCGCCCTCGCCAGCAACGGCATCGTCGTCGCCGCGCTCGAGCACCGCGACGGCTCAAGCCCCGGAAGCTACCTCTCCCTCCCCACACCCCAGCCAAAAATATGGCGATACTACTTCGGCCTCAAGGATCTCGATCTCACCGCCCACGCCGAATTCGACACGCCCGCCCTCAAGCGCGCCCAACTCGACTTCCGCACCGCAGAAATCGATGCCGCCGTCGCCGTTCTGCAGAACCTCAACAGCGCGAAGCAGCTGCCCCACAACCCACGCGCACCCGCAAGCTTCGACGCCTCGCTCTTCGCTGCGCGCCTCGACACCGCGCGCATGACCCTCGCAGGTCACTCCTACGGCGCCACCGGCGTGCTCCACGCCTTACGCCCGGGCACCACCTCGGCCTCGCCCTTCGCCGGCGCCGTGGCGCTTGATCCGGGCAAGAGCTCGGGCCAGCTGAACGCGGATATCGCGGTGCCTCTTGTTGTGTGCCACAGTGCGTCGTGGTCGCGGACGGTGAGCGTGTTCTTTGGGCGGCCGCATTTCGAGGTTGTGAGGGGGATTGCCGAGGGTGTCAATGCGCGGTGCAACAACTCAGGCAGCGACGAGGAGGAGAAGTGCCAGCCGCGCGCAAAGGGCTGGTTCCTTACGAGTCTGGGGACGTCGCACCCGTCTATCACGGACGCGCCGCTGCTGGAACCGCTGCTATTGTCGTGGACGACGGGGAGTACGATGGATGCGGCGGAGGGCGTGGCGCAGTATGTGAATATCACGGCGGACTTTGTGCGGTACCAGCACAGTGGGGTGCGGGAGGGCGTGCTTGCGTTGAAAGGGGACGGGGTGGTGAATCGGGAGTATGATGCCAAGAATAATATGGGCATGCCGGAGAGGTGGCGGCGGTATTGGCAACTTCATGTTGCTCCGGAATAGACTACTATGTGAGGCTTGCATGTAGGATGTGCTTTGAAAGTTAGACATCCCATGGCGGAGTTGCTCTGGACATCATGACCGACGTATGCATGATCAATCCTCGGTCAGAATGACAGAAATTAATCATGGCAAAATGAACTCAAGTTCGAAACAGACTGAGATTGCTCTCTCGCCATTCTACCGACCTTATTCTCGCTCAAACAAGTCATCCTGAGCGTTCGCGTTCGCTACACCACCCACGCGATAGGGCATTAACCAATAGCCCACACGCACCAGCCAGCGCATAACACCTAATCACCCCTCGGGGATGAAACGCTAAGCCCTCAGTGGCGAAGTCCACCACGTCGGCGGCGGCTGCCCCTTTCACGATAACAAGCATGCAACAACTCAGCCCGCAGTTCAGCGGGCTCGCAAGAATGCAGATCCGGGCGCCTCTACGTATGCATGCCTGGCATGGAGGATGGGTTACAACCCGCCCGCAGACGTCTTGTGTCTCGCAGCTTCGGGATTCGGATAGCGCTTTCTCTCGGGACTTTCGGTGCGGTCGTGGACCAGTCACGGCCGGAGACCTCTGGTGAAGCGTCCGAATACGCCGGCCTTGGCGTCGGCGGGCTTGATGGCGTGCGCGAGGGGTGTGGATACCTTCTCAAATGGGAGGACCAATGTTTGAGGCAGGACTCTGTGTGAGTCGATATGGCAGATACAATGATGCCGTCGTGAGTGTCATGGTCGTGGAGCGGAGAGCTTTTGGCTGTTCAGTGCGCGTTGCGCCAGGCGTTGTCGGGTGGAATTCGCACCCATTCAAGTTATTTTTCTATGCGCACTAATTCACAGAATAATGCAAGGCATGATAATTCCAAACATACAGCAGTTTTCCATCTAAGGAATCGATGAAAGCCAGATATGATGCTTCTGACAGATTGCGTTGTGCGACCGCTTCGGGAAGGTGTGGGTAGTGGATATTAATACATGCGGCTTTCACATCTACCGACGAACAATTCCCGAACTTGAGATGCAACACAGATTAAGGGCTGGCTGCATTGCATGCTGAAAACACCTTGATATGGAAGGTCGAATTAAAGTTTTGCACACCAAGAGAGCCGCAAGGCGCCCTGAATGCAGAGCTCAGACGAACCATACCACTGCCTATCAGTGGATCGTGCTCATGCTTCCTTACCTCTAAGAGAGTATTTGTAACCCAAGTGGTGGGTGATGTGCTCGAAGCAACGTTCTATTATTCAGTCGTCCATTGCCCAGATGTGTCGGCGTTTTTCACGCCGTCCTCGATGTCAACATCAGTAGGCAAATGACAACATTTGCAACAGCGCCTAACTCCCCGATGATCACCCTTCACACTTTGCGCCAAAGCTTGGGGCGGGGTCCTCGCACAAGTAAGAATGTCGTAAAATATTGGCAATGACCCTGTGGCGATTCACGACTGGGTAGCACGGCGGCCACCTTGCGCACCTCCCTTTGCATGTGGACACTCTCGTTCGTCCGAGGCTGGGCCAAGTTACCATGTGTCCGGGTCCCTATGTCGTGCATATGCGGGCAGGACCCTTCACTACTGGAACACCCGTTGAGGCCACGGGACTAAATAGTCTGGCATTTTTTTTTAATTTTTAATTAAACGTTCATGCCCTATTCGGTTTCCTGGGGAAAGTTTGTGTCACACGCACCTGCACGCTCACCTTTACCCTAGGCTGCACAGTTCCGCTGACCCGCATCCCCCATCCGTACCCATCTTCGCAGGGCTCGACATGCCGTCTTCGGAGACCTCAGCCCGGCCCCCAGCGTTGGACTCTTTGGCTGCTGCTGCGCCCCCGGCTGGCAATGTCACCCCTCCGGCGATAGGGTGGGATCCTGGATTTCATGCTGCATCGTCGAAAAGACGTAATATGCGCGGGTTTGTAAGTGATGCAGCCGATTTGAACGTCGGGAAGACGGGATGGAGGGAATCAAGGTTGAGGCGACTTGATTTGTATATAATAATGACCATTCTTCCCCGTTGTTAAGGGGATGTTACAGCTCGTTAGTCAATATCCCAGATTCTCGATCATCCACAGTGCCTCAAGCTGGAACCTGGCTTCGTCCCCCACGACAAAAAAGATTCATAAGCAAGATGTCAGAGAAGGCGATGTCCGCAAGGGGCGAGAGAGGAGACCCCGGTGTTGTGAACGTTCGGAGCGACACAAGTGGAAGCATCAACACCAAGGAAGATGTCAACGATGTCGAGAGAGAAATGGCCGACTGGACTCCAGAAGAGGAAAAGGCACTAGTCCGAAAGTAAGAGCAGGCACATTCGCCCAGCAGCAACGGATACGGACTAACACGGATCGCTCAGACTCGACTGGATCATACTGCCCCCCCTAGTCCTCGCCTTCTTCGCTTTGCAGCTTGACCGAGGAAACATGTGAGTCTGGAGGTCACTTTCTGCAATTTTACATGATACTGACAAACGGGATAGCGGAGCCGCATACACGGATGGCTTCACGGTGGATATTGGCATAGATCAAGACCAGTACAATACTGGCAACACGCTAATGTCGGTCGGTATTGTGATCCTCGAAGTAGGTTCAACGCAATATTCCTTCAACCGAGTGCATTTGGTTAATGAGAGCAGCTTCCAAGCAACTTGGTTCTCTACAAGATTGGGCCCACGATATGGATCGGTTCCCAAATCTTTGCATGGTGAGTTCCTGATCTACAAAACCGTCGAGTCCGACGTACAACCAATAAGCTGATCTGTCTCTATAGGGGCTTAGTAGCTACTTTCCAGGCTTTCCAGAGAGGCCTCGGACCGTTTCTGGCGACACGATTTCTGCTCGGGTTTGTGTGACCCAGCAATGTGTGATAGTATATCTAGGACTAAGTGTCATCTAGGCTATGTGAGTCTGGATTTATACCAGCTTCCTTGTTTACGCTATCTCGTTACTACAAGCGCGATGAGATCTCGAAGCGCTTTGCCGTGTTCTTCTTCGGGAATAATCTGGCGACTGCTTTGTCAGGGCTCCTCGCGTCCGGCATGTAAGTGACCCTAGATATTTCCGGGAGATGACCCACTAAATACTGATTGCGGACAGATTACGTCTTGGGGGTGCTCACGGCTTACACGGCTGGCAATGGGTCTTTATTGTATGTAATCCGCTGGGAAAGCTTATCCCTGTTCTGCCTTTGCTGACTATTGGGCAGATCGAAGGCATATACACCATATTTGCCGCCATATACTTCATGGTCATCTTCCCCAAGTCACCAGCACACCCGGTCTCACTCGCCAGAATCCGCTGGTTCAACGAGAGAGACTCGCAGATCCTGACCAAGCGGGTCCTTTTCGACGACCCGGCGAGAGTGCAAGCAGGAAAGCATGTGCGATGGAAGGACATTTCGAACATGGTACGTGATGCTCGTCTGTGTCATGGTCACAGCTCAGCTGACCCTTGCTTTCCTCTAGCTGCTCAACTGGAGACTGTTCTCGCACATCGTCATACCGCTTTGCGCCCTTGCACCATCGTGGACCTTTGGAGCCTATGCTCCCTTCCTTGTAATGTCGATGGGCTACAGCAAGCTGAAGGCGAATGCGCTTTGCTCGGCCGCGGGATTCATGCTGTTGCCGATCAACCTGTTTTGGGGCTTCACCGCGTGAGTTAGAAGAAACTGTGGATAGGGTGCAACATCTGTGGCTAACCAGGACTAGTGACAAAGCTCGCAAAAGAGGATTGATGGTGTCTTTGGGACTGGCGCTTTACCTCTGTTTTGCAGTAGGTTTCCCACTTCCCACTTCGGTTTCGATTATCCCGACTCCTTCAGAATATGCAGACTGGAATTGAATACAGAGCTGACACCTTCATTACAGATCGCCAACCGGGAAGTCATACACGTTGACAACAAAACATTGCGTCTCCCCCTTCTGCTGCTCCTGGTCGGATTCTCCACCTGCTGGCGTGAGTGATTCTCTCAATCGTCAAACAAGAAGCATATCAGCTAATTTACATGGCTTCAGACCCGGTCAACTGCGCGTGGGTCTCACTCAACGCCAAAAGTCCTGAAGAGAGGAGTATATCCATGGCGGCTGTGACGATGTGCGCCAACCTGGCTGGCATCATCGGCAACAACCTCTTCCGAGCAGAAGACGCGCCGTGGTTTCCTCATGGCTGGGGTGCAATTTGCGGTGTTGTCGGAACGGCCCTTGGTATGTCTCTCGTCACGAATGCACAGTACTATTTCTTGAACCGACGCCTGAGGAGGGAGGAGGGAGTTGAGTTGTGGCACACATAATGTGCAATGCATGCGTAATGTCGGCTTTGGAGAAAATGGACGTCGACCTCTGTTTCGGTTAGAGTGCTAGCCTCGGAGAAATTTGCTACAGAGGCTGGTATCAGCTCAATATGAATTAATCGAACGACATGTGATATTGCAGATGTGAAAAGCACACGGCGGAGAAGCAATGCTTTGCTCAACTTCCATGGCTGTGTTCCCAGGCAGTAGACAGTGGCCAACTGCCTCTATGAAAATGTGTTTTCTTAACACAACTTCAATTCACTTTCTCCTAGGCTTGAAAGAGGGGCCATCTGTTCATTTTGTACAACCACCATGCGAGATCAGCTTGACCTCACAAATTTGAGATGTTTGTTTGCATTTGTGCTTGCTGGCAATACTGCTTGTAGCCTGATGTATATGAGTAGTCACTAATTCCATTTAACACCATTGCAGAACTGACCAAGAGATCCCATAAGCAGTTGAAAAGAGGCTTGAGAAGGATGAACTGATTTAGATTTGTGGGCTGTGCTGGGGGGAGGGGGGTTCACAACCCTAACCCAAGAAGAGGCAATAAATGTGACATCACATATCCAGATGTCTCCAGATGTCAAGTCTGGTCCGAAATCCATCTGAGATCTGACATTCTCTGGCTTCGCCCGCAACACTAAATTGTTCTCATCGCCCAGAAGCCTCCATCATGAGCCTACTAAGAAGGTGGACCACAGCACTACTTGTGCCGAGAGCAGCCAGAAACCACCACTTTCTCAGGGCAAGCATGGGGCACCCCACGCTCTTCTCAAGACGGCACAGCAATAGCGACAGCGTCACTGCAACAAAAGAGAATGCAAAATCTCCAGACCAGGCTTCAAAATCGTTACATACTGTAGAGGCAGCCCCATTAAAAGCCAAGAAGAAGACGATGGCCGAATTGGATGAAGAGCTGAAGCTGAAGATGGAAAGCATGTCCGGGGGTGGAGGCTCAGCCGGAGTGGAGTACGAAAATGGAAAGGCAGAAGGGCTGAAGAGAGGTGTGAAGGACAACATGTTCAGAGTCATATGAAGTAGGCGCGATGGAGACTGCCCCAGTCAGATCTTGAGGTCGTCTGTCTGTCTCTACTGGCAGATGGCATCGTGCCAGGCTTGTTCGCAGCAGCCGTCCAGAACCACGGCGTGGAGGATGAGATTCGATTCGACATTGACGGAGGCCAGAGAACTCCTGAACGCGAGAGTGAATGTCGTGTTCGGAAAGACCAGTACGAGCCCGAGCCGATGCGAATAAAGAAGACAGCCGCGCGTCTCGCGAACCTTGAGACGCTTGAATATTTACTTGTCATTGACTTGTGTCTTCGAGTTCCGCGTGGTCTTAACGTGTGGATGATCAATTTCGTTTTATCGTGGTTGAGATGGTAATTGATGATTGATATTGCGGCACATGCATGAAGTGCCGGCGGCAGAATTCTTGGTGCACGGTATTTCTTTGTCTTTGCGGCATGCGAAGCACCAGCTTTCTGTGCATGCCGGAAATGGGCTGAGCTACAATGTTTCCAAGGTCAGCAACAATGTCTTCGCCAGGTCCAAGAACACAAACAAACAAACTGTTGATCACGAACTGTGACCCTTTTAAGCCTTCCTCACCGGCGGAGCTCATAAATCAGTGAGACCCAGAGAGTGCTTTCTACACGTTTCGTGCATGCTTACCTGTAAAAGTTTGAATGTCAAACCTCGTACTCGTCAGCAGGTTTGAAGTATGTCTACGATATCTGCCACAAAATGGTTGACGAGGGCGCTCGCGGAGGTGCAACTCCTAGCGATAGGAATATTTGTGACAGCTATCATGGTCAGATTGAAATCCATGCTTGGCTTCGACGATCGTCCAGCACTGCCTACACCTTTGGCATGAACTATGAGATCATGAGCTTCATAATATTCGTGGCAAGAATCGATATTCCCTCTTGGCAGGCTTCACTGCTAACAAATACGCTTTCAGGCTTTCCTCCGTCTTGTTCTAGTCACGACGTTCCCGATCTGTGCGCTGGGCGCCGATGCAACCCTCTAAGAGCCCGAACCCAGACGTCAGGGTCTGGCATTGGCCAATCGACCAGCTCTGGAAAGAAAAGTCTCATTCCGAACTCAATTTGTGGCAGATCCTCGACCTCGCAGAGTTCGATCCTTGAGCCCAGTTTCTCCAACAGGAGCTCACCTGATATCGTCACCGAGACCGAGGCGACCGAAGTTGACGCGTATGACCGTGCTCACCGATTTAGATGGTTCAGACTGATACGCGGCGCAGGCGAGCGCGCTACAGGTATCTTGACTTTGGGGCTGACAGGATCGGCTGCGGATCCGGAAGCCGAACGCTACAGTAATTGTCCGAGCACATGAAACAAGAGGTTGGACAGTTACGACTTGGAGTTCGATGCCACTGGGAAAATTGTGGTTCGCGCGGTACGCAAGGTTCAGCGAAAGGTTAGATGCACACTCAATTGCCTTGAAATGCAGTATTTGAGTTCTTGAAGCCCGAGCTCATCGAGTCAAAAACTTGTTACCTCAATTCTGATTCGCATACGCATGCGGCACGGCTGCTCAGCCTTCAACGTCTGCTCTAGCCCGTCTGTGCTTAACAAATAGACGTGGACCTTCCTGATTCCTATCCTACGGGGAGGGACGTTGGCACTTGTCGCGATGCTTACATTTGACCACCAGGTTATGGGCATGCAGCCCACCATGTGCGATTACTATTCTTGGCTGTGCAGCTGTGATAGCTTGCGTACAGTCCTTGTGCTACACATACGCCGGAACAAAGTACCGTGCTTGTGTTGTCTTATGACACCTGATTAGGTCAAGATCGCGCTTGTTTTAAACTCTCCGTATTGCCGCAAACATGTAGATTGTAGTAGCGTGACTCGATCCCCTACTGTGCAACCATGACCTTTCTTCTTCTGAGGACAAGGTTTTCCAACGACAACTAGGTTCCCTTGCCATTTCCATCCAAAACACCCACCAGCCACTGAGAGCCACTACAACACACTGACGTTTTAGAAATGAGGATAGCAGTGGTCGTACCTCGTCGGTTCTTCCCGTGATTGTACCCATCCTTTCTCAATCCGGGAAAAATCAACAAACTTGATCACCCAGCTTTACCTACTCTATTCACAATTTCGACCTCCACGGCGAGTTGCCTCGGTGGCGGCGCATCGACTTTCGTTTACTTTCCAGTTATAATTCACAAATATACCCTGATCCAGAGTTTCAAAACCACCCAGCATCATGGTTTGCATCTTGGCACCCGAAATGAGCTTTGGCGATCCCAAGTCCGCGAAACGCGGGCTCCGAAGCAGGCTTGGGAGCAGCAAATCCAGGACTCCAGCTCCTGTGATGCCTCAGAAAGCGGATCAGCCTGCTCACAGGACTCTGGGATCTATATTTTCATCCAACTATGACTCCGTTAAATCTTCAGTAAGGCGAGCAGCGAGTGTGAGAGTCACCAAGCGGGAGAGACAGGTGACGAGAGCGCAGGATATATTTTTCAAACCAGATCAGTAGGTATTCAGTTCAGCGACCTGTGGACATTCGTTTTCGGACTGTTAGGCCTGATCTGTTCTGCTAGTGTTCAAGACCGACCCAATACTTTACCACTCACGGACTCGCGTGAAGAAGGGCCGGGCCCAGTCATGGTACGTGGGCGCTCTGTAACACCGATGAGTGCTCTTAGTCTCGACAAACCCCTTCCAGCTTTGCCGAAGGAACCAGTGGCAGTGGTCGAAGATGACTCAGTGAGTGAGTTTGCGGGATATCTTGACCTACTCGCAAATGCACATCGGGACCTCCCGTCCGAAGAGGAAGCCGGACCAGATGCGAGGACAGGGAGGGAAAGCGCATCGCCTTCGCAGGACTCCCTCATACCAGCTCCAAAGGAGGAGGAGTGGATGTCGACTCGACCTGACAGCCAGCTGAGCTCAACAAACACTATGTCAGCAACCAGCGATGAAACTCGTCGGCAAAAGAGTCGGCCCCAGTCCGTAGCTCTCACTCGATCTACCTCCGGTAGCGGAAAGACAGTCACGCCAATGTCGTCCATCGACTCTGAGAGAGGATTGCGTGGGGTCAAACGAACACTGTCTGGCCCGCCAAGGATAGAAGAAGTCAGTGAAGGAACAGCATCACCATTTTTGACCCCGAGGCGCCGCAGTGCGACTGGTCTGAACATCTGCTATCACTGCGGCCGCGACCCTTCGGGGGGAGACGTGAAACGGAAGAGTGGCAGTCCCATGACAGTTTTGGACCTTTCCAGGTATGCATGTCGGGACGAAGATGAGCCTGTGAGCGGGAAAGGCGCGATCATTGTTGCACAAGACGAGCAAGGCAAACGATACGCCCTCGACTCGGGGACGTTGCAATTCAGAGTTTTGGATGGGACAGAGGAGTACGTAGGGCAGGTTCCGAAGACACCAGAACAAGCCGCGTTTTTCGACTTTTCCGGTGTCGTCCGACCTTCCAACCCGGATCCTTACGACACTACCTTTTCCTCGCCAGATGAGCTACCACAGCACAGACAGGAAGCTGAATTTGAGATCGAAAACGACGATGAAGCTTCCGAGGACTTGGAGAACACACCCCCTGGGAATATCATCGCGAATAGAGCTTTCTACGACAGACTCTTGAACCTTGATGGATCTTCACTGCACGGCTCGCCATCGAATTTGCGCCTCCACGAGCAGACCAGGGGCAGGGAGGAGCGAGAATTTGGCGCTGAGGTCCCGCAAAGCACGAGCTTTTGGAAAAACCCTGACGGTGTGATTCTGGTGTATCAAGGCTTGGAGATAGGAGGCAAGGAGCTGTATTACGGCTCGGACATCAACTACCTTGGAGCCTTCCAGGATGACGATGAGGGTAGTTCGGGATTAGGTAGCACACGGAACAGTTCAAACGATTTGGCTGGCGCCGGGGGCGGGCTTGCGATGATTCCTGAAGTTGGAGGCTCGGAAGAGTTATGGGGCGATGATGCTTTTGAGGGTCAATAGAGCTGTCATCTGGTTTGTGAAGTGGCATTCCATCTTTCACTTACAAATTTCGTTTGTACGTTATACCCGTCAACAATCAGCACAGAAAAAGAGATCATGTGGAACGCCGCACCAGTAACTCGGCTAAACCATTTCATATCCGAAGACCCTTCGCCACTACCAACACTATCAAGCAGCCTGTTCATCCTCAATTCTCAACCAATGTACTATATGGATGATTAGTTTTAGTGTAGCATCAGGAGCCTGGATCTGGAACGTTGCATTAGATTTTCGATTTCCAGCTTCATCAGCAACCTCTCCCGGCACAAAGGGCTTGCAACCGATTAGCTTTCAGCTCGGTAACATATACTGACGTCGCCGCCAAAAGTCTTGGGTACCTTCTCCACTAAGGTTTCCAGTGCTGAATCACATAGTGTTGCTTACACAGTAAGTCGTAAAGCTCATAGGCTATTCATCTTTGGGATAATCACATATGGGATAATCATTACTGGGATGACTACCGCTGGGATAACCACCGCTCGATTAATCATCTTTAGATACGTTCCCCTGTATTCTTTCGTTAAGACTTTTGGGGGGGGCCACGTATTTGATTCATTCTATAAGAAAAATAAGAAATCAAAATGGAAAGACTAAAGTCACAAGTGCCGCTTCAGCTGGTGCTGTTTTCCCCGGGGGTGGAACTTAAGTGCGCTGACACCAACACTCGATGGGTTTGTGATAACATCAGTGGAGGTATACTATTCCGGACACAACAATATGAAATCCGCAAATTGTTACCAACTCTCCATTTTTTTTTATCGTAGACTCATCCATTGGACGAGTCCTTCCTGGAACGTAGGTTGCTGTCCGACTCGTGAGGCTTTCCAAGTGCTGCGAAATAATAGCATGCTTAAATGGGGTGTGTCCCGTGTGAATTTGTTTCCAATACTTCAGGCGAAGACATATACCTGCTTCAGTTTTCCGTTTCTTCGTCGACGTTTGTCAAAGAATCTTAGCTTTCGTAGGTCTAATCGTCCGATGAAGTCCCAGCTGCGGTTGAAATTCTGCGAGGGTTCTGCAGCCCGCACATTCTTTGCGTCATCTTGGTCTTGCCATATTTCCCAGCAATTTCGCTCACTCTCGTGTCACGTAATCAGCTGATTAGATGCTAGATCGCTATCTTTTATATCGCCATGGCCGTGGCCGGGAGTGGCATTTTCGTATGGAGTTCTTATTGGGCATATAGATACGTTGATCTTGACGGACAAGTTGTTTGATACTGCCGATTAGGCTGAGAGTCGCTCTGGTACTTATGCTGGCCCATAGTTAGCTAGTCTATCGGCACCAGAACGTAGGAATCAAGGTTTGTCAGGGTGGTTTCAATCTGGCACAAGTAGTCCTACACTTTTGGATATTGCCTTTCGATGGGAGGGGTTGGGGGTTAATTTTCTTATCATGAGGACTTGGAGTTTTTGAGTACCTTTTTCAACCTTCGAACCTGGGTTTCGAAGTCGCACTCTTGATGACCTGCCCAACTGCAGCACAATCTGTGCTCTCTGAAGCGCGGTTCCCGCGGACACCAGCGCCTTGCTTCATTTATTAGGCATTCCAGCTCCGGCTAAGTAGAGTCACAATAGAAGTTGTTAGCGCATCCATGGATGCCCCTGTCATCTTTTCATAAGAGCTAGCTGTGCCACTTTAAAGACAACAACCAAGCTCATTTTCCAATTTTCATACTTTCCTCACAGCCACGTCCGCAATCGCGCCTATATATCTGGTCTGATTATCTAAGTACAACACTGTATCAGTCATGGCTACAGACGAGTACGGCAGTCTTTACCAACGCGCTGTCGCTGATCCTGCTTCTCTCACCGTAGCCAAGAGGAACAAAGTCCGTGGATCGCCCGACCCAGTAGAGGAAGACCGCCTCTTCGTTGCCAAAACAGGTGGCACGCGCCCAACTCATTGACAAGGCCATTGAGCACCCGAATGAGCTCCTTCGCTACAAAACCGAGGCCCTCCTGTACTTGCAGGGCATCGATCTTGAACAAGGCCGACCAAGCCTCCACTCATCGCAGTATTGCACTGAGCAGGCGCGAGTGGAGGAGCCGGACAAGCTTCGGCGGGAATATGAACGTCAGCGGAGGCTTGAAATATACAGGTCCTGGATAAACGCGATGCTTGACAAGGGTCTTCTGTCTGACAGTCGAGACTGCAGGGGAATACTTGGCTTTCGGACCGGATACAACGGAGAGTGTGAAGATGCCGGGGCACGCTTCCGCGACCACTTTGGCAAAATGAAGGAGAGCGTACTCCAAGAATGATACAACGGAGAGTTGATCTTGCCTATGTTTAAGTTCATCTATGTGTCGGACAAGACTTTGGATGGTGCGTCTACTGACAGCCTACGGAATCGCGTCAAGAAGATTTTGGATTAGGGGGTGAGGGAGATTCCGGCGGGGATCAGAACCAATTGCTTTCTCGCAGTCGACACGCCGGCTATCAAGAGTGACGCGAGCGTATACGAACGTTCGGCGCAGATGGCGCTGTCGGGACGAGACTGGCTAACGATATACCTGCGCGCAGTGCATCCAGCTTCCAGCGCCACACAATAGATGTAATGTGCCGCAACGCCAATTTTTTGAATGTGGTAGAATCAGGCACCGGGCCATATTTTCTTTTATGTCCGGACCCAAGAGATCTCGAGCTGTCCTAGTGTTGCGCGTCGGCTCGGAGTTCGCTGGCGGTGTGGGGGGGTGGGGGGACCTGACATACCGGTATCACAGGAGGGCTTTAGCCGACCGTTTGGCCCCTCCTTGCCCCACTTCCGACGTCGAGGTTCTGCCATATTTTGACTAAACTCCTGCGAGAAGTACTCCGGCCTAAGTCATCTTCTTGGAGGCTGACGACCGAAGGCACCATGGGAATCACAAGTCCCACGCAGCAGGCCGCATCGCTCCATTCTGTCAGGTCCGTCGAGTCCGGCACACTGAGTGGATCGCCGCGCAGCTCACTCTCCAACCGCCAGGCTACGTGCGTACGATCTTCAACCAGGGATCTTAAGAGCCGCAATGCAACTACTGATACCCTGCAGCGGCGAGACAATCCCAGACGCCCTATCGGTGGAGGAATATGGCAGGCTTTATAACGCATATCGGGAGGGCAGTATGTATCTACCATAATCCCAGTCAACCTTCCTGCAGGTGTTGATGGTTCTGACTTTGCACCTGCACATAGAATACCTCCTGCCAAACGATGGGGTGAGTTCCCGTCCTTTCTATGGGTACCTAGGTAGTCACCTGTGAACGCATGTTGACGAGACACAGGAGGAACAAGATCGACTTGGTTTGTGTTGCCTCTCTCCTAGTCGTCCATCATCATGTGGCGACGTTCTTTGATCTTTCTGGAGCTGATGACTTTCGTCTATAGATCTTCAACACCACCAGTGGCTCATTATGTTGGATGGCAAGCTTTCACTAGCACCTATCGTAGACCCTGCCAATGTCCTTGATATCGGAACCGGCACTGGTATTTGGGCCAAACAATTCGCTCGAAAGCATCCAGCCTCAAACGTGTTAGTAAGGCCTGCAATTTTGTCTTCGAACGAGCAGTGTGCGGATGAAAATCTTGCAAGACTATGACCCTAACAGACTGCAATAATAGTATTGGAACCGACTTGAGTCTGATTCAGACCAACGTTCGGGTTCCTAGCAACTGCACATTCGTCCGTGAGGATAGCGAGGAACTCTGGGTCTTCGACAAGCTGTTTGAATACATACACTGGAGGCTGATGTTTACATGCTTCAACGACTTCAAAAGCATGATCACAAGAACATTTGATAACCTCACCCCTGGCGGTTGTATGTACCCAATGTTTGTAGTTGATGCTCGGCATTGATCCCCTTTTGTCTGGGACGCCTGGATCTCCTTCCACTCGACGAGAAGTCCCGAAAGCTGACCTCACATTATCAGGGGCCGAGTTTCAAGAAGCTAGCTTCGACCTCATACCCGCCGATGAAGAAGCCGCGGCTGTCCTCAAGGGATCAGCTCTGGAGCAATGCTTCATATACGCCCTCGAAGCCGGGAGAAGAATGGGCCGGGACTTCGACTCCCCGCGGAAGCTGAAGCGGGCGATGATCGAGGCCGGGTTTGAAGACGTCGTCGAGAAGCAGATTCTTGCGCCTATCAACAGCTGGCCTCTCGACCCCAAGGATAAGGTGATTGGAAACTGGGTCTGTCTCAACGGGCTGAGAGCCGCGGAGAGTCTGGGGAAGATCATGATGGTCGGAGGCCTTCCTGAAAGCGAGGCGCCTGATTTGATCGCGCGTATCAGGCAGGACCTGACTAGTAGCTGTATGCGCGTCTATGAGCCTCGTAAGTACAGGTATGCCCACTGTATACTTGGAGCACAATCTCTAATCAACCGCACAGAATATGTTGTTTATGGAAGGAAACCTGGCTCTAGAAGCAGCACCGATCCTGCCATGTCGTCTCCACCGTTGGCGCATGATAGCTCATTGCAAGATAACTGAGTACTTCACCTACTGAAACGACCAGGACTTCAAAGACCACTGCAGCCATGGAGCGTCCTTTATAATTCAATATATGGAACATGTGCTGGCCGGGACTACGCTACCCGTCATGAGAATGTTCAGCTCTCCACAAGTCGTAGCTGAAAAGCATGGCACGCCTGCCTTCGATTTCCTCACTGGAGAAGGTCCTGTTTTCTAGTGGTCAAGTTGATGAATGTCCCAACGCATCTGGTCACGAGACAGCTTTCTCACCGGACTGCAGTAGAAATCTGAGTAAGAGTAGGCCTTTCGCAATGAAAACATAGTGAAGTCATAAAATGCTGCCTCGGCGCAGCATGAGGACGTGTCTCAAAAGCGAAGATGGAACCATCGGACAGATAAAAAGGACTAGCTCGCCATTCAGACCACCCCGACCCGCGGCTTAACCAATTTCCCGCGCTTACGCTCCACCAGCGGCTACGACGGCATCGTCGACAAGAACATCCATCCCACAAGCCTTCACAAATACCACACCTCTGTCTCTCAACCACACCTTCCCAGCTCATCCAACGTTCCCAAACCTCCGCCCACCCACACCAAAACCATGGCCGCCCCCTATCAAATAGCACTCTGCACCCTCACCGACGCCCCCGCCATAGCGCGCACCAACATGAGCGCCTTCTGGGCAGACCCCAACTGGCGCTATATCTGGCGCGATACGCCCCTCGAATCAGTAATCACACAAGCGACCATCCGCACGCCCAACAACCTGCTGAGAGACAGGGACCTGCTGCGGCATTTCAAGGCTGTCGATCCGGCTACGGATGAGCTGGTGGGGTATATCCGCTGGAAGCTGCCGGCGCGGTATCACAAGGACGGCGAGGGGAGGCCTGCGTGGGAGGAGGGCCGGGTTGCGGATGTTGGGGCTGCGGAGAGGGCGGCGGTGAAGGCGAGGGCGGAGGCAGCGTGGTGGTTTACGGAGATCGAAGGGGATCGGTTGGATGATCAGCTGAGGGTTATTAGGAGTAGGATATTGGAGACGAAGGACTATCTGGGTACGTCCTCACAAACACCTGTCATACTGCTTACAGTAGTGGCTAATACCCCAATCTAGTACTGGATCACTTTGCTGTGCATCCCGAGAACCAAGGTAAAGGAGCCGGACTTGCTCTTCTGCAGCATGGCATACAGAAAGCGCAGGAGCTCGGGCTCGACATCTTCGTCATGGCTTTTGTGGGTGGGTTTGGAATTTACAAGCGCATTGGCTTCACGCTGCTCGAGTCTTTCGTGCAGGACGCAACGCCATTTGGAGGCAACGACAACTATGTCGTGCAGTTCATGGAGTACACTCATAAGGAGGAGAGATCCTCCTGATCACATTGTAGGGGGCGGAAGCATGGCTTGTGAGTTTTGAAAGCCGCCCTCCGTGTTGCTTGGATGTGCAACACGGGTTGCCCTTGACTGGACCGGTAGCAAATTGATCTATGCCTGATACCCTTCATGAAAATGACACTTTAGGGTACTTGGGGCCTCATAAGTATACTTCAGGCATACCAGCTAATCCTCGACTGAGAGCACTCCTCCTCCAGTGCTCGCAACAGACCAATGCTTGCTCACTTCACAGCCGAGGAAGTCCGGCTCTCCTCTAGCCCTGCAACTCAAGTTCGCCTTCTGGTACATATTTGCCGCCCTTGAAATGACCCGCCACCGTCATCCAGAGTCCCTTCGGTGGTTCAGGCAGCTTGAGCCTCTCGTCCGCAAGATCCAGACGGTACATGAGATTGTTGTAGTTGTAATATGGAGTCGGCCACGGGTTGCCGGAAAAGGTATTGACCAAGGTGCCCGAAAAGTAGATGAGCCTCCCGTTGTCCTGCTGCAGTTGGTGGTGCTGGACAGGGTTGTAGAGATCGTTGTGGTTGTCCCTATAACCATCTGTGCTCATGTTATGAGTGGTAACCTTGCGGACGTATTTCCAAGGCCCCTCAAACGTCCTTGCTGTGGAAAACCAAATCTCTCCGGCCGTGGTATCTCCCCACTTCTGCTGAATGATGTTGACCCAGAGTCCAAGATAAACATTGAACGCGATGCCGACCTGTGCGGCGGCAATGCGATGACCCGTGTCCGGATCCAGCAACGGGTATGGCGATTGATCGAAGGGTAGAATGCCATCTCGATCAAGTTGCTCAATATTGTCGTAGTTCACGGGCTTCACACCTTTCTCCCACCTCCATATCGCAGAGCCGTCCCTGCGTCGAAAAACCTGTTTGCCGTCCGCAGTCAAGCAGGTGAAAGCTTCGTATTGTCTTTGGTCACTGGCGCTTTCAAAGTCGGCCTTTACTCGCACATTTGTGCCGTAATATGCGTACCGTACCTCTGAATCGTAAGCGTAATATGTGTGTCCGCTCGGAGCCGGTATCCCGGTGCCTGGCCGCTTAAACATAGACAGCCTCTCGAAAATCTCCTTCTGATTATTCCAAAGAACTAGGCCCTCCTCGACACACCTGAGGTCGTGATCTGAGGCGCAGTATCTTGCGATCAGGCGCGTTTTGCCTGCACGATCAGGAACAACAGTCAATCCATCCACCCACACTGGAAAGCTTCCTTCAACCTTAAGTCGGATATCAGTCATGGGCCGCGCAAAGTTGGTCGAACCACCGTCCGTGGTGTAGTAGTTGAAATTCAAGCCTTTGTCAGGGTCGAGATTTCGAGGCAGGTCCGTGGTGGCGCCGGTCATGTTGAAGTTGCCTAGTGGCCACGCCATCTGATCAGTATCCTGCCACATCCAGAGCAGCTTCCCTTTGAACTCAGCGCACTGAACCGTATCGCTGCCGGCAACATCTGCGTTCAGGACTGGTCTTTCAATAGGCGTTGACTTCCCCAATAGCAGGCTGTCTCTATAGATGCCGAATCCTGTCATCCGGTACAATCGCTCGGCAATTTGTAATCTTTGGAGGGCAATTGTCGTTGAGCCCCCTGGAATGGGATGAATGGGCTTCCCCGTGGTGCCAAACGCTGCTGATGGCGAACGGTAGCCGTAGCTGCTGACAGTCAACCAGAGCTGCCTGCCAGTCATCAGACCCGGCTCGTGGAAGGCAACGTAGCCTGCACTGTCCGTCATGTATACCGCTTTGTAGTTCGTCTTGAGAAAGACCATGGGGATGCCTCGGCCGGTGTCCTGGTCGATCACATGAATGGCGAAGTATTGCGACTTCGAGGTGGTCTCTTCCGTTGAGATGGTCTCTTCAGGCAGAGATGGAGCAGCCGCGATGCTTACTTCAGGCATAGCTGGTGTTGCCGCCTCCTCAGGCAAGTTCGGCGTGGTCGAGCCGGCGTCTGTAGGCAAATATGGCGACGCCGTGGACGACTCTCCGAGCGGTGCCGCCGTCGGGGATTGGTTGAGCTTCGACCTGAAGCGGCCAAAGCTCGTAGTGAAATCTGTCAATAATCTTGTCATGTCCGAGTCGTACACTACAGTGTAAGAATGGTCGCCAAGGTAAGATTGACCAGCCCACAGTAGGAACAGTATGGCAGGCGGGCCCAAGACCCAGCGCCAGTGCTGGCGGGCATATGCTACCGACCACATCTTCCTCGAGACACCCCTGGTGTGACTGTAGAATTCTCCAAAAGAGGCTTCGGTTTGCAAGTGAAGGCTGCATGCAGGTACAAGGATCGTGCCCGAGAATGGATATTCCTTGTTCCGAGGTTAGAAGAGTATAGTGGTGCCAATGTGCAAATATTCTGTGGGCTCAATGTATTTGTTGACAGGTTGTGGATGATGTTAGCCGTTTGTTTCTGTGTCTGTACCCTCTGGTAGAGTTGAGGTGGATTAAGTTTTTCAAGGACATATTTTCCACGTAGTGAGTGCATGCTGAACAAACAGGATCAATCTCGGCTCCTTTGCTAGAGAAGTCGCTTCTCAACCAGGAGTCTCAATAATAAAGCACTAACAGAAACAACTTGCCTTTGGATGCGCACAATGTGCGGAATAGGCAGTCTCATGATGGCTAATCTGCATTACACTTTCCACTGCGTATATTCATGGACATTGGTTGTCATTATCCTAATAGGATAGGCACCACAAAACTCATGCTCAATGCAGAATGAGACCACACGGAACATTGTTCTATCTCCAGCAAGCTCACATTTCCAAAGTTGCTCGAGGATCAAGGTACTGGATGTGCACTTCGATGTATAAAAAGATACATGGCCACACCCAAGTGGGGTGAATTCCATTCTGTGCGGTATCGAAAGCACCAAGATCTCTAAATTTTGACCTCTAACTCGTACTGAATCTTATCTACCTATTTTCTGTGACTCTGACTGACTTGGCTGCTCAGCAAGCTACTCGGCTTGTAAAGCACGCGATTTCTGACTATACTATGCACGTAAGCAAAGTCATGGATCCGGCCTATCTTTTGTGCGTCCATCCCCACAGACGTAGCGGACCTACCCACATTGAAGGTAAGCACACGTCACACCAGATCGCACGCATAACACCGGGTTCTACAACACCGGGCTCTGAATTTTGTATAAATAAATACTGGAATGGGTGACAAGTTGCAGTGCTAGCCTGTATGTACTTGTTGGCCATGACTTGCCTTCCCTGATCTCAGATTATCCCTCACACGTCTTTCAGGAACAGCCAATCTTTTGCATAATCTTGGACAGTTCGAGACTGATCTTGCTAGATTCTTACGAGTGCCACAATGGGTACCAATCACACCGCCTCGGCAATGCTGCCCGTCGCCAACCCCACGTCCTCCTACTGGCGAAGCAAGCTCCACCACCTCGACTCCTTTCGGTCCACTCCAGAGCTCCCAGAAACCTGCGAAGTGGCAGTTATCGGCGCAGGAATAGCTGGAGTGTCTGCGGTGTAAGCCTGCATTCTGTTCCCCTAGCACGCACACACTGCCACGCGGAGAACCTGACCGGCTCACGATGCAGCTACCACTTATCCAACACGCCTAATCCGCCCTCCATCCTGCTCCTTGAAGCCCGGCAGACCTGCTCTGGTGCAACTGGTCGCAATGGTGGGCATGTGAAATGTAAGACCGCCTCGCTACTCGGTATTACCGACAGACTCGGTGCTGCAGCGGCCGGTGAGTTCGCCCGGTTCGTGAGGAGCCACATTCATGCGCTCAAAGCTGTCGTGGAGAAGGAGCGTATCCCGTGCGAGTTCGAGTTGCGACGCAGCTATGACACCTTCAAGTCAGAGGACGATGCAAGGGAAATGGAGGCAGCGTTCCACAAGTGTCTCGAGAGGGGGGATGAGTGGACTGCTGAGGTCGATTGGGTTGGGCCTGAGTTCGCGGAGCGTTTGACGAGTGTCAAGGGTGCGAAGGGCGCATTTAGCTCCCCTGCATGTTCGCTGTGGCCGTATAAGTTTGTGACGGTGCTTTTGGAGCGAGCCGTGGCGAGGAATGCTGGTGTCAACGTCCAGACTGAGACGCCTGTGCTGAGGACCGAGGATGCCAGCGATGGCACCACTATCATTCACACAGAGCGAGGAAAAGTGAGAGCGAAGAAGGTCATATTCGCCACGAACGCTTACACTTCAGCATTGCTTCCGCAGTATCGTGGGATTATCACACCGTACAAGGGCACCGCGGCACATCTGGCTGCACCAGAAGGAGCGGAGCCCATGTATCCCCATCTCAGCCACACGTATAACCTGGAATTTGGCACGGATCCAATACTTGAGACGGTGGACTACCTGAATCCGAGACCAGATGGCGGTATTGTGCTCGGCGGTGGGAAATTCCTGTACGAGGAAGACCGAGAGTTGTGGTGGGACATGGTGGATGACTCGACGCTGCTCGACCCTGTAATCACGGCTGGCTATTTCGACGGGTACATGCAGAGGAACTTCAACGGATGGAAGGTAAGCGGCACAGTGACGGAGAAGGTTTGGACGGGCAGTGAGTTCACCCTTTGTGCACGACTGAAGATCCACATGCTGACATCCAGCTAGTTCAGGGTTCCACGCCTGACGGAATGCCTCACATCGGCAAGATTCCTGGGAAGAAGGCCCAATATGTTTTGGCCGGATTCAACGGCGGAGGCAACGCACTGACGTTTTTGTCAGCCCAAGGGGTGGCCGGCATGGTAGCCAACGATGTGGGCCTGGGCGATACGGGAGCGGGTGTTCCACAGCTCTTCGAGACGACACAGCAACGCCTGGATCACCCCTTCTTTTCTTCTCGTCTGAGAATAGAGCTCGACATACATACTTGATGGTGAAGACGGCTTGAAGGGTATCGATGGTATTGATTGGAGAGCCTTCGTTGTGCAGCTGAGGCGAAGCTAAATTACAGGGCCTAGTCTCTCTTCGGGTGTGGTGTCTACTCCGAGACCTTTACCACAATCTTGCCTATCGTGCGACTAGTCTTCAGCTTCTTGTATGCCTCTGGTGCATTGTCGAAGGTGAGAACCTCAGCCAGCACAGGCTTGACGATACCAGACTTGATCAAGGCGCCTATCGACTCAAGGTCGGCGTGACTTTGAACTGTCAGTATGAACTTCCATACTCGTTTGCCACCTCCAAGGAATCCGGGCAGGACGGATCGTTTGACCAGAGCTTTGGTCATGTCCATGGTCATCCCACCACCGACTTGGATGAAGTGGCCGTCGTCCTTCAGGAATGTATTCGCAGCCACGTAAAGATCCTCCTCTTCCGCGGGCGAACACCCGACATTGTCGACAACCAGCTGATAGACCTTTCCCTTAGCCTTCAACGTCGCACTGACATCCTGCGTCTTGTAGTCAATGACCTCGTCAGCGCCCAAGCTCCGACAGAACTCCGCGTTGGCCGCCGAGCAACTGGTCGTTACATGGCAGCCCAGCGCCTTAGCTATCGGAACTCCGAACGTGCCCAGCCCTCCACTGCCAGCGTTGATGAACACCTTGGTGCCCTCCGCCCCCTCCTGAATGTACGGCTTGATGGTCTGCCACGCAGTCAAGCCACATGTGCCGACGGCCGCCATCTCGGCCATCTTAGACTCCAGCCCCTCCGGCACGTGCGCCAGGCCCTCCGCGTTCTTGACCACAATGTACTCCGCCATCGTGCCGTACTTGTTGGGCTCGATGCGCCCAAACACTAGCTGGCCTGGTTTGTAGGCGCCCATAGCCTCGCCGGCAAGGACGACGCGGCCCGAGTAGTCCATGCCGGGGCTGGCGGGTGGGGAGAGCATGGCGCGGGCGAGCAGGCTCGTCTCGGCTAGCTTATAGTCGGCTGGGTTGACGGACATGTAGAGGACCTGGACGAGGACTGAGGTGGGCGCTAGGCTGGATTGAGGCGGGGTAGGCGTTGTCTCATTGAGAGTGAGGGCTGATTCTAGTTTGGTTGCGCCATTGAAGGTCCATGCGCGCATTGACTTGGGCCATCCTCCTTCTGCTGTGGTGGTTGTCATTTTGAGTGTCTGTCGCGAGATGTTGGAAGAATACAGGTACTCAGTAAATCAAGCGAGCTTTTCAGTGTTAATAAGTTGGGGGACGGAAATCTGTGTCTTGCCGAGGCCATGAAATTTGTGAGGTCATCGTCAATGGCATCAGGTGTTTCCCCGGCACTCAGGCCCACATCCCTGTACGGACGACGTTCGCTTGGGTTGGAAGTACCTGAGTAGCTAAACATTGGTGTGCTAATTGCGTGAGTTCATCCATTTCTTTAGCAACAAGTGTCAGTAAGCCAATTGAACGAATTTAGAACGCGGTCATCTACGTGTCTAACCAAATCGACGTTTCGGGTACGTAAATAGACTAATGAGCGAGATGCACACACAAAGACGAAACAGTCAACCTACTGAAGGGTCAGAAACCCTACATCAAATTCAAATCAGTAATCTAAAGACACAGTTGATAGATACCACATTGTAGGAATGCTCTAATTATACCTAGCGCAAGACTGCAACTCTTTGTTACAAAGACAAGCCATTGTACTCTTTCAGGGTTATCTGGCGAGACGCTTGATCTGTTACCACAATATGCGCACAAACAGCAGGACGCATGGAGATAGGTATGTGGCTTATTAATCTTTTTCCTGGTGAGTGTCCTTGCTAAGCTAACTCTAAAGTAGTTACTATTAGACTCTGGGGGCCTTCAAGTATTGTGGCATCCAGTAAGAACTTATCGATAGGTATTCCACCGACGGTAAACAACGTATCGGTAGTATACCATAGATCCCTATTTTTGCGTAGGAGGCCTGAAGAAAAAACAGCTCATGGCTTCCGCAGCCGACGCAGCTCTGGCGCAAACTCAGTGATACTGAGAGAGTAACATGAGCCACTACAAGCCGATATTACAGGGTCGATTTAGCACGGTTATGTCTCTTGATCGACTTGAATCGAATACCGTATGTCTTCGTTCGAGAGATTGCTGGCGGAATCTTCGGCGCCGCTCAGCTATGCCAGAGATGCGATCATGACCAGCACGTCGTTCGTAAGGTCGCCTTGGGAGGTATTCAGGCAGCTCGTGCTGCACGACGTGACCGCAAGACAAGAATGGCCGAGGAGATACGCAAGCGTCAGAACATTCTGCCGTCGGATGAGGCTGCTAGGGTCTATCGCTTTACCACACTGGTCTCCGAAGGTAACCTTATCATATGTTACTCTCTCCTCATTTATGACAGAAGATGTCTGCAGAGATTAGCTGTTCGACGCGACCTTTGGAAAAGTGTCAAAACAACGTTTGTGCAGCTGGAGTGACTCTGGTGGAATTCGAGAGACGCGGTGGTGGCACAGCGGCTGTCGCTCAGTTTCGTGAATTCTTCGCCAGCATTAGATATAGACCGCCAGAACGGCGAGATGTGCACACAGTCATCGTGTTCAAATCTCACCACGCGCTGGGTGAGACAGACATTCTCATTTTGACATATATACACCTAGCGCCACAGGCGGGAGCTCCGAGACACTACATGACCCATGACCAATTCGAGTAAGATATTCTGAAGCAGACATACAGTGTAAGACAGGTTCCGACCTCAAATTCCATGTGCGGCCCAAAGCGTGTATTTATATCTGCTACAAGTTTCTCTGAGGTCTTGTTTGTGATATCCGATATGCCGGGATTCTATTGTGAAAGACAGTTACGACGAAGCTCCAATGTCTGTACGCGGCTCTACTAGTCACTTACCCCTCGACATCCCGTGCATCACCAGTCCGCGATGGTCGCAGCAAGGTAAGTGCCCATTAGCCATGCCAATCCTGACACCAAGCAAGCACCTTCAGAAGTGAAGCTAATCACATGCATTGTTCAGCTTGCTTCGCCTTCGAAACACGTTGCCGAACACAACCCGCCCGTTTGCGACTGCTCGTGAATTGAGTACGGCTACGGAGGCAACAATGCGAGCGGTAGCAGCGGCCACATATCTGAGGAACCGACTTGGCCCCAACATGCTGCCAACCAAGATACCCCTCGGTAGCTTGTTGATGGACTACGACCACTTCGGAGGCGTGTCGCCACGAGAAATTTTCTTCCTGCAGTGGGATTCGACAGCGAGTAGCTGGCGTTATCCGGAGCTGAACGGCTTTTCAGCGAATCCCGACGGCAACGCTATGAATGGGACAATGATGCTGCAGGCCGGGATATTAGTGGATCATTTTGGAAGGGAGACTGGTAAGTACTTTTGAGCAGAGAACATGAAGCAAAGCGGTGATGGACTATGCTCAATGCTTACCCGTCGCAATAGGAATGTACATCTCATAAGCAGACGCCCCTTTCTCGCAGCGATCCCTTGCCCCGTGGTCTCTGGATACAAACCAGGCTGCGCCAATGTATCCATATGGCTACCACACCTAACAAGTGGTCAAGTCCTTTCCCGTCGTGGGCGGGCCGATCGCGCCTTGGTTTGGACAGCCCGGACTCGGCGCACAATTCTACACTGGAGGTTTGGGCAACGTTTTGAAGCTGATCGCGGACGGATATCTGGTCAGGGTGGGCGACTCGGATGTGATATCACACTCGCAGGGCTGTGGAGTCGGAGACCATGCTCCTTCAACGTGTGATTGAATCGCACGATGCCCAGGCGGTACATATAATTTACATATGGCTATAAGTGGCAGTTGTCGACGTCAAAAAGTTGGGCAGTCCCCAGCATTGCTCTTCTTGCTTATCCTCCCATTGTAGTCTGAGGTCGAATTTGTACATCGAAGGCCATGTCAAGATGCATTGTAGTATCCGCCATTGATGGCTGTGTGGCGGCTTGATTAACAAAGCCTCGCGGCCATTGGGCGCCATGCACAATTCATGATCAACGAATGCAGTAATATTGAGCAAGCTACTCTTCTCTACTCGTGACAAAGCAGTCCGACTAGTCTTCATCATAGAACACCATGGCCCGGACCTCGATACTGATTCGCGGCTCCCCAGCACTCTCATCCAGAGCCGGATCCTTGAACGCCGCGTGAGGACAACGGCGCGGCATGTCCATTCGCTTCGTCGAGTCGACCTGGATGAACAGCAAGACATCGTCGGGCTTCTGCTCGCTTTTGTAGTACCATCGATGCGGCTTTTCCGGATCTGCTGCCGGGCGGCACTCGAGTGCCTCAGCCTTGTGGTCAGGAAAAATCAGTGGGACCGCAACGATGTCATCGTCTGGCACGGTCATGGCATCTGTTACGCCGAAGGGATCGCGGGTGATCGGCTTCACGGGCCTCCAGAGCTGCGACAAATTAGCCGTCGTTCAGTTAGGGCCGTTCAGGGTGAGAAGGCTCTCCGGAGTGGCGAGGCTTACGTTGATGATCTGGTATCGCGGTTTCGATAGCAGCCTCTCGGCTTCATCGCCCAACCACCTCTCGGCAACACCCCGTGCTGCGAATACCGACTGGTCGACGTGCACGCCATACAGAGGTCCAGATGGACCCCGAGGGGGCTCGCCATCTTTAGGCCCCTCGCGGATGATGTGCGTCAAAATGTGAACGCTGGAAGGTTTCGGACTAGAAAGACCATGTGAGTCACCAGTCAGGTCCAGAATCTCTTGCTCGCGAAAGTTGCACGAATCTCACCGCTGTAGAGCCAACTTACTATCTGGTGGTTGCAAGAATCTCTCGAAGCAGCTTCTCCATCTCCACATAGTGCCCCTTCGTGGTCTCGTCAAGCTCCTCCTTGACGCTGTACCGACTCTTCAGATCGCCGAGCCTGTCGACGTACTGGCTCACGTGCTTGACATATTGAAAGCCGTTTACATCGAGTTTGTACTTGTCTTCATCTCCTGTCACGTCTGTAACAGTGACTGGATTGTCAATTTTTGGGGTCAACTTCAGAGGTCCAGGACTATCAAGCATCACGTCAGCACTTGAGCAATTGACCTTCCATCTTGGAGTTCATAAACGTTGACAATACTTACCCACCAATTATTCGCGGTGATAGAGGAACCCCAGGATCGTCAAAGTAGCGAATAGTGGTGTTGACTTCTTTCGGCGACATGGCTGCTGTTCTCACGCAACACAACAAGAGACTTGAGATGAATCAATGATGTGGATGAGTATTTGATGAGGTATTTCACCCAGTGTGAGATCTCGCCAACAGCTTCAAGATTCAAATTGACGTTTGAGGTAAGGCGAGCACGGCGTAAGTGAGCTGTGCTTCGATTCGCCAGTGGAACAGTGGATACTCTTGACATGTAGATTTGACTTGATCGTCAACTGGCTGGTGATAGCGCTTGTCATGGTTTCTCCACTATTGCTAGTCAAGCACACCTGGGACCCTGGCATGCTACAGTTTGAGCCAGGGATTCACCGGCATCAACTAACTCTCCGGCATGGGCCGATTCTGGTTCGGTAGACCGTATATCGGGCTTCTTGACCACTAAGTATTTGAGGATGAGCATCTCAGAGTCGGTAAGTAGCATGTAGTGGGGAATAAAGTGGTAGGGTGAGATTCCAGCCTCATTCATCTGCCTCGGTGTATGAGATCTTTTTCAGGCAATTTTCTGGGGCGATCCCCAACAATTTCTGTTAGTGTGCGAGTAGCCAGATCGCCGGCCTGGGGATTTCCAGGACCGGTCCACTACGTCTTGTTTTACATGTACACGCCTCCATACTGGGGACGATCCTGCAGGTGATTCCTTTCTCCATCAAGAATCCGGGGTGGACCGGGGGCTCATCTCCACTAATAGCTCGGTTTTATGCCATGTTGTGAACATCTTCTGCCTGTTGAGCCAGCCAACACTAGCCGGATTGAGTTTCATATCGAAATTCCATACCATGCGTGCCAGAATGGTCCTCATCTCTGCAAGAGCCAGGCTGTTATCAAAGTTAGAACCAAGGTGCCTCTTCAAATCAAGACGATTTCGAGAGAAAGCCTCTGAGAAGGAATGAGGATACATACTTTTTGCCTATGCAATTTCGTGGACCAAATGAGAATGGCTGTGTAGCTGCGAGTTTGTCGGTAGAGAAGGCTTCATCTCCGAGCCATCTCTCAGGGTAGAAAGAATTTGCCTCTTTGAAGTTCAGCTCGGAGCGTCCCGTGGCCAAATGATGAACTCCAACAGCATAGCCGCCTGGCACCCACTGACCGCAGATCGTCTTGCCCTCAGGCGGTACAGTACGCGGGAATGTGCCTGGCCCAGACGGAGCGAGACGTAGTGTCTCATCGATGACTGCTTTCAAGTATGTAAGGCCCATAGTGCTCTGGATAGTGATCTCGCTCTCTTCCTTGAAGCTGCTGCGTACTTCATCGCATAGCTGTTTCCATGTTGACGGTCTGCTGAGCAAGAAGTACGTGGCAGCTGTCAAGCCGGTAGCTGTAGTCTCACTGCCTGCGACGATGAGGACCTGCGCCGTGGTGTACATTTCCTCGACCGTCATTCCCTTCTCGCCTTCGACCTTAAGTATGTACGACACTAGGCGTTGTTAGCTCGCGATGTCTCAGAGATTGATTTGTATGGGTGCTTAGCACATACTGAAGTCTGGTCTATCATCTTTCTGCTGAAGTCGACGATCAACGCGCTCACAGCCAAATTCATACTGCTCCCTACGTGTCTTGAGAAGCTTCTTCGGTATGACTAGGAGCAACACCAAGTAGTAAATTACCGAGGCAAATCTCCTAGCAGCACGAATGAAAGTGCCAGCTTGGAAAATGTCGAACACCGCTCGGAGCCACCAGTGCCATTCCTGGTCGCGAAGACAGTAGAAAGGCTCTCCAAAGGCAAGATCGCCGATCAGGTCAAATATCAGAAAGTGATACCAGCTCATGATGTCGACGGACGGGTTGCCACTTCCCACTTCTCCGAGCACATTGTGTATCATCAAGTTGGTGTAACGGTCAATTACCGCTTCTTGCTGTTTCAAGGCCTTGTCAGAGAAGGCCGAAATTTGCAACCGGCGCATGCGGCGATGCCCCTCATCATCTGCGGTTAGAATATTGTCGACGCCGCCTTCATTCTTATTCCACCATTGTGCATCTTTGGGGAAATTTCCTAGACCATCTTTGGTGGAGAAACCTAAGGTATATCGTCAGATACCTGCGCATATCATGTCGACGGACTAGCCATCAGGAAGGCTTTGACTTACCATATATGGCCGGCCATGCTTCCTGGCCATTCGCATAGGACAGCTCATCAGGGGCGATGCGCACAATGGGGCCGTATGTATCGTGCCATTCCTTGGTCTTCCAATGGCTCAGACCCTGGACGTCCCAAAAGACGTTGCAGAGACGAGTTGCTCTAGCGAAAAGTGGGCCGGGATAGTGTCGCAGGGGGTGGAAGAAGAGGTTGAAAACGCACTTGGCAATCAAATAGAACGCCTGATCACAGCGTCAGTGTGAATCGAGTGCCTGAACAATTATTGGACAACTCGGCAAAGGAATACATACAAGGACGCCACCTGACCACAAGACTCCGTTTAGAAACATGCTGTCGTTCATCATTCTTAACCAAGACTCCGACCTCGCAGAGTACAGTCTCTTTAGCTGAGTTTTAATTCAACCCGATGAAGGCCCAATAGGTATCATGGAGGTTTTTTTTAATTTTTTTTTTTTACAAGCTTGACAACAGGTTCCGAGACTCTGGTCATGGGTCAACACTTGACTCCATGGAGCGAGCCACGTGAGGAGGATGTGGAGCTGCAGTTTGTAGTACATATATGCACATGCCAAGAAGCTAATCCCCGTCCTTGCCATGTGCGAGTCACCATATCATAAGTGGAGCCGGTGCGTGTCATCTACAGACATGTTCACAGCACGATTCATGCATAATCAGGAAATTTTGTGGGACATCACAAACACTAGCGACCTATCAAACCACAAAGTATTTATCAATTACTTGATGGTGTTGGGACTATGCTGGCTTGAAATCGATTTTTGAGTCAAGCGATTCTGGTGAAGCCCGACGTACAAGCAATACGCATCCATGGGATACTGCGCTTATCAGAATTATCATGATATCTCTGTGTCACAACGATTAAGACAGATTGACCATTTCAGGTTGACGAACTCTGCCCAGAGCCAAGATCGCGAACGACAGATGCTTGGTACCGCCTTTCATCGTGGAAGTTAGAAGCACGGGCCTCTTTTCCAACACTGGTTCGGAGCATTTCAGCCACTCCGCTTCACCATTCCAAGTGAAGTTAAATCAGGATCGACAAAGGCTCGAGAATATAGCTCTATCTCGGGCAATACTTACTGGAAAATAAATTTGAAAAGATTGTATCAACAAGAAGATATAAGAGTATCTATAACGTCCAGTTTTCCGCTTGTTTATGTTGTGATTGTAGGTGAAAATATAAAGAGTTGTGTTGCCTCGCTAAAAAGAGGCCCGAGCTTCCGACTTCCACGATGAAAGACGGTAGATGTGCAGTATTTTATATATCCAAGCATCTCGGGAAGGCTAGTCCAACTAGCTTGTGCCTTGTTGGCTTTGGACGCTTGTACCTACCGCTTTCTATGAGAGTGGATACCGCATTAGTGTGGAGGCACAGTATGCCAGTCGCCGGTCTGTTGCAAGATGCCAATGTGCGAGATAGGCTCGTGAAACCAATCGCATCTAACACGGAGTTGGGAAGTTGAGCCTGCTACGTGCATTAGGAAGCATTGGGGTTCCATATCAACGCACAATTTAATACAGCAGATAATGAAATGTTGTTACGCGCATCTGTGGGAGCAATGAACCGCTCATGTAAACACTGCAATCCCTGAAAGAAGGTAATGTTTACAAGTCCTGGTGGAGGAGATTCACTGCAGCACTATCCAATCATTGCACGTCTGGGCCTCTAAGAAACTTCTTGACTGGGCAGAAAAGGAGCGGGTATCTATCCACAGTACTTGAATATCGGACACTCTTTCAGGGATTACAGTGTACAGTTGATACCACTGGAATGTCCACCACCCGTCGGATACTGTGAGTAGGTATCCCAGAGCAATGGCTAAATGGTGCACAGATTATCGTCTGCAGTAAGCCTTTGTAGCATGATATAAGCCACCTTACTCTCGGGACTAGAGGTTCTAGAGGATACTCCTGTGACCTGTCACTGCAGATCCATGCGCCTTGCGATGGATGTCACCTCACATTTTAGGAGTTGAATCCACTTGGAAACGTCTCAAGAGGCAGTCCTGAGAAATAGCGAGAAAATGCTGTCAGTGTTTCACTTGCAATACCTCTGTCGATAATCGGCGACCGGGGCACATTGATAAATAGGACCGGATGTCGGACTGAACGGAGACATCCACAACAACTACTTCGGTATCTTCGACTTTCGACAGGGGTCATGTTTGTATGACCACAAGAAACTGGTTTGCGCGCCTAAAATCGGGGTGGGAACTGGACCATGAACACTGCTCTCGGCTGAGCGAGGCCCGATGTGATCGCCCTTCAGCCCTGTACCATTCACCTGGTCAAACATTGTGGGGAGCGTGGACCATATCTAGATACGGAAACTGATGGAATATCTGGAGTACTCTTGAGCTAATTTTCAAATCCATAAAATCGACCTCCTCAATCCGTCCTCCCCAAAGGTCCATGTTGTTGATCATTGATTCTCACTTCCTCTTATTGGGCCGTTCAACACAGTTAAGCGCATCAAATTTCAACTCTGCACTCTTGTCCCTCAAAGCCAGGTCACGAGCAAACACCCGCATTGCAAAGCCTCACTCCTGCCATTTTCATATATCTAGCACAATCTCATCTGAGGCCACCCAACCCGCTGCCATGCCTGCTACACTATTCGTAACTCCTTTGGAGGACATATCATCCAAGTATGCTACGAAGACAAAAGTTGAGATACTAGAGCACGATGTGGAAGACATCAGCTCCGACTCAAGCTGCAGCAGTTCTCCCAAGACACAGACGAAGAAGAGGAAGACGGCTGAAGAAGAGGACGGAAGCACAGTTCTTGCAAAGAGACGCAGCAGTAGCATACAAGGCTTACTCCAAGCACAGAAACCATGGGATACAGTGAACTCAGTGATGAGCTTCCGCAACTCAGACCACCAATTCTGGTGGGACACGACAGGCCGACTGTTTGCCAGACTTATCGAAGGCGCTGGCTACACCGCGGCAGAGCAGTACCGAGAGCTTTTCTTCTACGCACTCTGGGTGGCTCCCGAATTAGGTCCATCTCCAGACGAGCACGGCCAGGTCAGGCGATGGCGCAGCACAGGAACTCCAGACTCGACCCCCATCGACTTCAGCTGGGAATGGGGCCTGGACGGGACGGGAGTCGTGCGCTACAGCTTCGAGCCCATTTCCGAGCATGCTGGCACCGCTCTGGATCCTCTGAACCAATATGCCACGGAGAGTTGGATCGACCGTTTGCAGCAGCACGGCCTGGTACCCAGTCTTGATCTGGAATACTACCGACACTTCACCGATACGATTCTCTTGGCACCTGAGATCGTGCGGAAGAAGACTGCGGAGGGCTTCATCGAGGAGACGACACCGAAGGCCGGCACCGTCGTGGCTCTCGATATCGAGAAGTCTGGGCCAGTCATGAAGATCTACATTTACCCGGGTCTCAAAGCTGCAGAGATGGGCATCTCGAACTTGGACGTCGTGGCCCAGTCCATTCGCAGTCTTCCATCCGAGCAGTACCAAGCAGTCCAGGCTCATGCTGAGCCACTCCTGGACTATTTGTACGAGGGAACCACAAAATGGGGCTTCGAGACTGGTATTCTGTCCATCGACCTCATCGACCCCAAGGATGCTCGCATCAAGATTTACATACGCGCACCACACACCACAGTTGACTACCTCATGGATGCGCTGACAATGGGAGGCCGTATCGACCTCGCAGAAAGCTGTGGAGAGGAGGCCATCAGCGATCTGAAGGATTTGTGGCAAGCCTACTTGGCGGATGCACCTGCTCAGCTGTCTGCTGATGTCCCTGGCCGTGCTAGCCCCGGATTTTACTACACAATCGCAGCTGGCAAGCCTGTCTCGCCTAAGATGTACTTGTCGCCTTTCACATTCTGCAAGAGCGACACCGATGTGCTGCAACGTCTGCACAAATTCTTCGCCACTAGAACGCAGCCAAACAAGCCTCTCATGGTCGAGCAGATGAAGAACTACGAACAAGCCATGGTTAGTGCCTTGTAAGTACCCCTAGCACCTATCTTTAGCCTTGAAGGAGGTTTGGACCAGACAAAATTGCTGACACACTATGGTATAGTGGTACCAAAACTCTGGACAAGCGCTGCGGTGCTTCATATTACATAGGCGCTGCACTGCACAAGAATAAGCTGAGGGTGGTCACGTACCTCACGCCGCAGACATTTGATTGTGAGCAGGATAGGATTCGAGGTGACTGAAGTTGCGTGTTATTTTTGGGTGGCGTCTGGAGTCTGGTAGAAGGCGTGCTGGAAGAGGGAGGGTATTGACTGTATCATCCGGACTGGATAGTACTAGTATTTCCATTTGATGACACGGATGATACGTGATGCAGGACCAAAAAGAAGCTGGAATGAAATGAATTTAAGCCTTCACAGACCTTTGCTGCAAGATCATGTCTTCTAATAAGTCGCAAGCCCTCTGTGCACCACCCAGCGCATTCAGATCCTTGCCCACCCTTATGGCATTATCTCTATACTTCTCACCCTCAAGAATCTCCTTGACAGCAGCCTTGATCTGCTCACTAGACGGCGTGTCAGTGCCCAGATCTATCCCGGCCCCAACCGAAATCATCCTCGCCGCCGTATCCTTCTTATCCTCACTCGTTCCCGCACAGATCATCGGCACTCCGTGCGAGAGCGACTGCGTGACACTGCCATAGCCGCCGTTGGTGATGAGCATTCGACATTTCGGCAGCAGTAGGTCGTACGGCACCCACTCCGCCAGCCGGACCCGCGCAAGATTCAACCCCTTCGCCTCCAGCCCAGTACGTATTCTCGCTGCAAACTTCGACGGCACCACGAGCATTAGCGACTCGTCATCACACAATGCCTCAATCGCAGGGATAAGCAGCGTCGTCGGGTCCACGGCAAACGTCCCCTGCGTGATCCCAACTACACACGGATGCGCAGCAACGTCAGCCGTCCACCACTCCGGCGCCGCCGTCTCCTCAGCCGCAGGATCCTTCGCCGTCACAAGCGGCCCGACGAAGTGCGTACGCGCCATGTCCACACCGTACTCGAGCGCCGGGCACGACGCCTGGATATGCAACAGCGGGCTATAATGCAGCGTGTCGTCCGCGCCGAGCGTCGGCAGACCCAGCTCCGCGCGTTGACGGTTCAGGCACGGCAGGATAATCTCGGGTGTGCTGAGGATCACACCCAGTGCCGTGCGCGCCTCCTCACCGCGGGTCCACATCGGCACCACCCCTAGCGTCGCGTACGCAGGCACCTCGCCGAGCTCGTGGAGGGCAGCTGCGCCGTGCGGCAGCGCGTCGTGGAGCAGGCCGTCGATGGTGGCGCCTGCGTGTGCGAGAGCCCGGCGCAAATCCACGACCTGGGCTGTGACTCGCCCGCCGCAGAGAAATTCGACCGTCTCGTCCATGGTGGTGGGCTGGGGCGCGTTCGGATCCTGCAGACGACTGTCGACGGCGGCTACCTCAATGGTGGGCAGGAACTCGGCGCCCGAAGCGCGCACGCGAGCCTCTTGGTCCGGATGGGTCATCCATACTACTCTGTGGCCGCGGTCGACGAGGGTCTTGGCGACGGCCTGCATGGGTAGGACATGGCCGGTTGCGTAGAAGGTGTGGACGAGGAAGGTGAAGTTCTTGGCCATGTTCCGGCGTAGTTTTGCGGCCTCGTGGTGCTTGCTGTACCGCCTCGCCGGAAACATCGGTGCCTGTGTGTCCGTAATAAGGTGTAGTCCTCGCATGCTAGCGGAATTGTCGGGAACTCGATCCGGTCCATTGCTCTATGGTGAGCGTCCCCGGCGCCACCCGCATGCGAGGTGCGCTGACAGCTTGCGGTGACACATTCGTGGATTTGCTGGCATGAGTCGTTGCCAGCTGGCCAGAACTCGGCTATGCCTGGGGCTTCCTTGACGACGGCATTTTCATCGGATATATAGATAAGCAAACGGGTTTTCCGAATTCAACGACTCGCGCAATGCCTTGATCAGCTCTAGGTGAAAAGGCATGGTCTTGTCGCCCATCGAGATGGTCACAAGGCCTCAACCGAGCGAGCAATTTACGCTGAATTTGTTGAGATTGCTTGGGCAATCTCGAATTGCCGCGGTAAAGGTGGAAAATCATGAGCTTCGGGTTCGGTTTTCGTTCTTGTTCAACGAGCTTAGGGGGCAGTGCTTTTAGAAATCGGGAGCCCTGTGTATTTACGGCGATGCCTTAAGCGTACAGGCCTTCTGGAGAATGGCCCCTCTGCCCCAAAAACGCCAAACAATGCAGACTGAAGTAAGGGGCCATTTCTGTACCGGACCACGTATGATGGCGCAGACAAATCGAATGATAGAGTCGAAGACATGATGCCGCCGGTCGATGTTGGAACCAAACCATCTACAGTAGAAAGGTATCTATCGATGTTCAGCTGGTGCTTGATAGTAATGTCTCGAGTCGAGACTCTCGACTAGTGGTCGCGATCACCACCAAGCCAGGTGTCAAAAAGTCTCATCTACTACCTATAGTGCAAGATTCTAACGTCAACTTTCGCTAAGTTACCTTAGAGGAGGCAAGGCTACTGAGTGCTCATCACCCGCACCGCGCTCCAGAAGACGCTGCTCCATTACCGCGTTCCTACGCATCTTAGCAGTCTCCAGCGCATCTCCATCCTTCACATTAGCTTCATATCTGAGCAAGAAGTCTATGACGGATGTATTCTCGTACAGCGCCGCAACAAGGGCAAGTAGTGTCAGCAAAGCATCCTCCGAGCCGCAATTTAGATCAGCGCCCTCCTCCAGCAAGAACTGCAGGAACTCCACAGGTTTCCGTGCCGTAAAGGCCACGACTAGTGGAGTGCTCCTTCGATCGAAGCGCATATTGATGACGAAAGAGTCTCTAGCCAGGAATGCTAAGAAGAGGGGGACGGAGCCGGAGTAGACGACAGCCCGGATGGCCTCCTCTTGAATGTGGTCTGGAGAGTATTCCTCGAAGGAGAACTGAACAATGTTCAGGTAGGAAAACCATGCTGCTGCTATCAAAAGCTGTTGTATAGTATCATCGGTCGGCAGTTTAGAAGGACATGATGCGAGCAGAGTACGCAGCTGCTCGAGCTCACCGGCGGCGGGGGCATCGATGAGAGGCTTTCCGTTGGCTAGATCTATGTCCGCTTGAGTGACTTTTATCTGGGACTTTGTTATTTTCTCTACTTATACTTATGTAAGTACATAGCAGGTACGCAACCAAGGTTCCAAGGTTGTTAGTTTAGCCTAGCATACATACCCACCAGGGTAGAGTGATAGCCAGACGCTAGCATTCCCATCCTCTCTAGGCGGTGTTCGCGGTAGGCTAAGTGGTTTCTGCGTAGGAGTGGCTAGATTTAATCCTCTGAATTATAAATTTATGCGAATGACGGAGATATGTAAAAACATTGATGCACATCAATTTTTTCCCTTGGGCTATTAGGTCTAGCGATCAATTTATTGACCAGCATCCGAATGCCATAAGCTCATGTCAGCCTAGGCGCCTACAATAACAGACCGTCTCATTTCGAAAGAGGATAGACTAATTCGGGCTCGAATATGAATATGCGTTCAGTCCGTCCGGTATATCTGCTATGAGGGTAGAAGGTGGAAAATGAAGAGGAAGAGCGGTAGCTCGGCGTCAGCGATCTTTATTGAGGACCACAGAATTACCAGACAACTCTTATAGGACTACCATCGTGGGATAGTCCACCAAGGTCGCTTCAGTCCCTCCCGAAGACAGCACTTCCAGGTTCTGGTGACAAATTCTTTTTGAACCTTCATTGCACCCAAGTGTCCGTGGATTCTAGCGAGAAACCTGACATGAATCCCAGGGGCCTTGGGTAAGCTGAGGTGACATATATCATTTTCGGCCAATCAAATAATTGGCCCTTCGCGTCACACAAGAAGCGGAGCTTGCCCAAGTCCATCTCGCTGCACTGTTCACCTGGAAATCAAGGACAAACAAAGTGAGCAATGTCCTGTGCCTCACCCAATATTTTGGTTTCAAAGTGACCGTCCATGCCCAAGGAAATAGTGGTCAAATCGACCGCTCCTTTCTTCTTATTGTTTGAGGACATCTCCAGCCTCAGAGGATCAGTCGAAAATGGCTGGGTCATCCGTACTAGAAGTCACAAACAACACTCCAGCGCAAAATTCACCCGTGCTATTGGACTCTGGTAATGAGGCTGTGTTGAGTGCCTTACAGCTTAATGGCAAATGGAGACTTGGAGCACCCATCCCAAGAGAGAATGAGAAGCATGCGTCCGTCTACTCCCTACTCGATTCAAAGACTGGCCTGTTGGAGGAAGATGTGGAGGCACACGTCGTGGTGTTGGATCGCTCTCTGCAGCCAAAACTACGCAAGCACCGTCTACGTTGCATCAAACGAATGAAGCACCGGACAAAGCTAGAACTCAAGGTTGGCGACCTGACCATACTTGTCATCACCACATCACCACCAGGCCCACGCAGCAGTGCCCCGGATCTTGAATCAAGTTCTCACTCCTTCAGCACCGGCGGACAATCAGAGGTTAGCAAGGTGTCCGAAGTCAACAAGAAGGTCATACAGAAGACTGCGTACCAGCAGGAGTCGGCACGATTGAGGCAAAGAGAAAGACGACAAGTCAAGCGATCAGCCAAGGTTTCACAGCGCCAAAAGGGGGGTATCGATCAACCTGAAGACCCCGAGAAAGGCACTGAGGAGGTCAGATTAAATTTTGCGGACGCCGAATTCTCTACGTTTCTAGTTTTGCTTTGGATATTATACGACGCTGAAACCCTGCGAGTGCGCACAAGGCTTCTGCCACAACACGCCGGGATCATCGAGAAAATGGAAGTCAGAAAGTTGGTCGAGGAGTACATGGGGCAGGACGTTGTTGAACTGAAGTCAGTTGAGGCGATGGAATCATATTTGAAGTTCAGACGATGCGAACTTGTTTCGCTGCGGCGTCAGGAGGCTAAGATCACGAGCGCCGAGAAACACCACCACGACAAACTGGAACATATGACCCAAAGACAAGTCAAGAAAGTTAATATTTCAGATTTGGAGCGCGGGCTCAAAGCAGAGGCAACGCTGCAATACAGGATGGCGACCCACGCGAAGGCGATTTTGCCCAAATTGCTATCGCAGCGTAAATCCGCAGTCAGAGCACTTGAGCGCAAGCTTTCTGCGGCTCGTCAGAAGGCCGATTTGGAGAAGCTTCGTGACCAGAGGAACAATCTTGAGGATAAAGTGCGTCAGTACGACAGCTGGGTGAGCACGGCGTTCCCAACATCGGTCGCTCGCGCAGATCTGCTGGACATGCGCGAGTTGGCCCGAAGCGAGCTGGCCGCAATTGAGCTTAGATATCCGTAGTTTCCTATTCTTACTTCGAGTTAACTTTCAGGGTATCGTCTACCTAGGTATATGCGGATGCGGCAACTGATATACGAATTTGGTCTTGCTCTGGGTGTTCAGTGCTTTAGCTTCATTCAGTACCTTGCAGGACGCACTCAATGTAAATACTGGCATGTATTCTTGATCTCACCCATGACTATCTGACTTCTGTTCCTTCCGAGACAAAACAAAAAATTGTCTGGTCCAAATGGACACAGACATTGAAGCAATTCTGTGCGTGAAGACAGAGATTTTCCAGCGCTAAAAGACACGGTTTGTGTGTCTGTACCGTCACAGCGTAGTCTCTGTGAGACTCGACAACAGTCCTCGGTATACTGATCAATCAAGGAAAGACTGCAAGGAGAATGACCCAATTCCACGAAAGAAAGAACCGAACTAGATAGGACCGGAGTCCTCGATGTAGCGCTTGAGACCTTTTTTTTTGTGAATTCTTTTTTCTTTGAAGCGGTGTCCCGCCCTTCATGCCGAATACATGCCAGCGAACCTGAGCGGGTAGCCATCTGGCCCACCCCAGGGAATTAAAAGCGGTGGTCTCGGCGCGGCCTTGCTTAGCCTTAACGGCATCACGAAGTCACCCCTTCCTGATGGGGGTGTTTTCCAAATGGAAGGGATATGTCCATGGCAAACCAACGGGGTGAAGGGATCACTCGTCAGTTGACGCGAATCCGTCTGCTCCTTTCCAAGGTAAAATGGCCTGCAATTAGATGTATGTGTTTCCGCAGGGCACAAAATGATTTTGCAGTCATTCGGTTACTGGGGAAAGCATCAACTCGTCAAATCCCGGAGGAATCCTGATCAATGGAAGACACAAGCAATTCCTGCTGGATATCTGACTTACTCGAGCCGTCAAAGGCTTCTCATAAAATTTCTTAGTCCGTCCGTCGCTGTGTTGGTCCATGGGTCGTCTTTCGTGGTCTTCCTCGCTTGCGTGGTTGCCCAGTAGGGCCACACAGCTGCCCGTGTGGGCAATCCTCCTCGATATGGCGGCGGTGATCCTCCAGACCAGTGGTCGTGAAACTGTTGATTGTGTTGCCACACCGGCAGACGTATGGCGATCCTTCCCTGCATTTCTGATCACGAAGGTGGTCCAAGTGGTCTTCAACAAGGTTACGTTGACCACAAGAACACGTGAACATGGTCTCTTTGACGTGTTTGACGTGATCATCGCAGCTAGTAGGTGTGCTGCTGTCCGTGGTGGTTCCGCACCGACAGATGTAAGGGCCGATATTCTTGTGTTTGTGCTCCGGGTCCAGAACATGGCTCAAGTGCTTGTCCAGACGAGCGCGGTGTCCACAGCAGCACGTGTACTTGAGGCCCAAATGTAGGTCCTCCAGGTGTCTCTGCAAGTCCTTGTGATGTTGGAATATTTTACCACACTCGGGCTCAAGGCAAGGCCAATGTGACGCGCCGAGGTGGTGTTTCTCTGCGATGTGACGCAGAATATTGTAGACATTGGAAAATTCGACCTGGCAGGGACTGCAACGGAGGAGGTATCTCGGCACAGAGGGCGAAGAGGTGGTGCTTGGATCTGCTGACTGCGTTGAAGGCTGTGGACTTGGTGACGGCAACTCTAGTGTGGGCAATCGAAGTGGAGGAGGAGGAGGAGGGGTATCGGGGTATTCGATGAATTGGTCGAAAGGAAAAGATGACGTGTGTGAACCAGTATCAGCACCTAACGGACGCGGAGATGAGTTGAGACCATCTCGTAGAGACCCAACATTGAAATCACAGTCGGGTCTTTCTGGCGTCTGGAGCCCAGAGTCATAGACAAAGGGTCCTTCGCACAGGAACGAGCACTGTTCGGATGTTCCATGAGGTATATCTCCCGGGACAGCTGCATTATTGTATATTTCGGCTTGCAAGGTCCATTCCCACTCTTCAAGGAAGCAAGACTGATCTTGTTCTATGCAGTGATCATGATGGCAACTCGAAATGTCTGGCACGCCGAGATGGTGCTCGGCGCCAGACTATTGAGTGGTAGGTGGTGGTACCTGATGAGGTACGGTTGCTCAAGCAGTCGAGCTTGATGGAGATTGCCGCGACTTTGTGGTTGGCAAAGGTCGATCTGGAAGACTGTATCAGAAAATGGCCTGTCATCTTCTGCATGGATGACTGTCTTGAACCTACAGGTGAAGCCGAATCCAGCAGACTTGTCACCGTGACTCCGCAGGCGGCGGACTGGCTGTGCGCGGAGTATTCCGGCGACGGCGGCAGAGTCGACAAAACAGAAGCAGAACCGAATCTGAAAGAGAAAATGATCCCTTTGTAGTAATGATCGCACTAGCGCTTACGTACATCTCACCCTTTGCATTTTAGGGAAGTATCTGTAGTACCCAATGTAAGTTGCGCGTGCTGGTGGCACTCCTCTCATTCGTCCTATAAGCGCGGCCACTGGGGCCGGTTTTTCAACTGGTCAGACTGACCCTTGACATGAAATACCGTAGGTACCCTCTGACACTAGTGAAGCCACAGAAAGAGGGCCATAAAGTTTATTGGCTGAATCCATGAGCTGCATCCGTTGGGTTCGAGCAGCTTTGTCATGGTGCATGTGCCCCCTCCCCTGGGAGCTGCAGCTTATCTAGCAAAATTTGTGGGGAAAGAAAATGGCCCTCCAAAGGAAAATACATGGAGTGTTTATGATGGATACGTAATGTCATCCTGGGATATGGACCAGCCTTATTGTACTGAGGGCCAATATTTCCATTGGTGCCTGGGTAGTATCCTCATCGTTTGCTGGTCTGTTGATGATGGAAGGTTTGTCCAATCCAGTATTTGGCCCTCAATTAGAAGAAAGACCAGCTGGCAGATTATGGTACCTAGGTAGAGCCGGGCTGGTCAGAAGTTGAAGTCAATTATTTCTTTACCATCGCAGCAAAGTTAAATAGTATCGGTGCACTTCAGCTACCTGCCCACCAAGAAAATACAACTACAAGAAAGTCTGTTGTCTGCATCCCCAAATTTTACTTGAGTGATATGCATAGTATTTGCATTCCAAGCCTTCTTCTCTTCTTCAATATTACTTTGTGTGTCACCTTGCAAAGACGCCTACGCCTAACAGAAAAAATTACACTTACTCGGCCTTACTTGAAGGCAGCTAGCTACCTTTCACCAACATACAGACTTTCTCAAGAACATGAATCAACAATCCCACACAACTACCAAAAGAGTGTCCCAGGACCAGAGGAAGCAACCGGGGCAACGGAGTTTTGGTCAATGCCCCCTACCACCCCCGCAAATTACAGAGCACAAAGGGCCATTGACTAATCAGAGACTAGATTGCCATTCTGTTGCCATGTCCCTTTGGCTTCAACAAAGCATGAAGGACAATCCCTGGACAGTCTATAATGCTGTAGGCACGAATGAGCGTTCAACTGAGTACGCTGCGTACACCAAGGATACTGAGAACACCAAAGAGGCAGATGTTCCGAGCATGAAGACGGAGCAAGGCTTGGGACAATCCACAGGAAAACACGTCTGAGCACTCGGTATTGGATTCAGAAGGGTTTCGACCTAGTTAATATCACAGTGGATACACCAAAAGTACAACGAGATTCGGACCGCCAAAATATATTGTATATCTGATGCCCCCACTGTAATTCGCTGTGGGCAGAAAATGCGTGAGAATGGCCAAACAGCATGAGCTTCTTAGATCATAATCAAACGAGAGACCGTCTGTGCTGAAACTGAAATTCTATCATCTGTCCTTATACTGTAACTTCCACAGATCAACTCAGGTACTCACGACCTCACCCCTAACGGTGACAAGCCTTGATTCTGCGTGAGCGGGCTCTCAAATATCATCATCAGTACGCTGCACCAAACACCGTGCCCCCTAGATGCTCAGCGTGGCCGGTGGTTTGCCCATTAGATCCGTTCGGTGAGTGCTCTACCAAAGAAGCTCATACACATCACCCGCCACGTACGCAGCTGTCACCACCAACTGCTCCACAGATACATTGCCAATATGGACGATTCTCTTCGGCGCGCACAACTTTGTGCCCACGAGCATTCCGTATACCATGCCACTACTGCCAACACTATATGGGATGCTGTCAACACGCGCCACTGCTAGCCAAGCAACCATTTCTAGAGTGCGCCAGATGTGCCAACCCAACCTCCACAGTCAGAAGACCTAGAATAAACAAACGTGCTTTATCTGTCTAATCACACACCTATATAACCACAACCTTGCTAACAAATACTGACCAAAGGATTCGTATTGAAGCGGAGACTATAGCGACAAATCTTACGATATTGCCTGCCTAATCCGGCACCCCAGCGCTCCTGGTAGGCATCATCGGTGTCTCGGTGGTCGTCTCCTTCCTGGGCCATCTGAGAGGATGACCGCTTCCTAGTCTCAGGGCCGGAGCTAGTCACCCCTAGAAAAGCTAGGAATTTTGTTGCGCGTGAACATAGGTGTGGGCTCCTATGATGTTGTCTTGTTGGTTTCTATCTGAAAGAGTGACTCAGTTGCTCTGATATATACACAACGAGGCAACCTGTAGAATGTTCTCGAATAGCAAAAGATGTTATACCAGTACGGCCAAAACAGTCAGCTCGACGCAGACAGAATATGACCTTCCTTTCCATACCTAGGCAGAAACAACAAGTCACCGAACAATCTTGAGGAGCCCCTTGTGTTCGCTCGCTCACCGAGAGGACGGTGTGCAACCCGAAGTGATGCAGGTCTCTACTCATATAGCAGAGACTCCTAGTATCAGTCACCATCTTTTGTCGTCACAAAGAGTTGGCATAGCACAGCGCCGTATCAGCAGTCAATTTATGACCAAAACAAGCGGTTCATGCCCCCAAATTATAGAAATGTATATTGGTATCATTATCTTCAAAAACGTCACGAATGTAAATGCCCAGTGTGTATATATCCCTTATGCGACCTTGGCTTTCCACGCTGTCCATGCTAGGTCTATATGTACCTTGCCCATATATGCAAAAATCCATCTTCCTCTTGGTGGCTCGAGATAGCGAAGCTTACACAGTCTAGTACACAGCCGCTTGCTGCAACGGCCGCCTACGCCGCATGCCAGTCGTCGGCACCGGCTTCTCCAGCCTCCATGCCCATAGCAGTAGGTCTTCCAGCGGGAGGAAGTTCATCAGGATACGGTTGCATGCGAAGGCCATCACTACGACGAGAGAAGCGACCATGGCGTCCATGAAGTAGTGGTTCGCAGTGGCCACAATGGTAAGCAACACCCAGCAGGGATACCACACGCCAACACAAAAGAATGCAATCCGGGAGCGAACGGATCGCTCGCTGGTGCTGCCGTGCTCCTCGGGCTGCGCCAACAGACTCGACCCGGTCTCAGAGACGCTAGGGTTCTCCTCGTCAGGCAGCGGAAGCCAAGTCTGACTCTGGGTGCGAGTCTTGCCGTATCTCCGGTACATCTCCTTCACTCCGCTCAGCGCCGCGCTCTCGTAGATGAAGACGCATCCGATGCAGAAGGAGTAGCCAAAGTGCATGCTCGGCATGGCGGCCAGCCGATTCACAAAGTTCCCGCTCATCCAGACGGAGGTGGCATCCTCGCCGTTGACGGTGTCGATGAAGCCGTACTCTGGGGGCAGCAGGCGAGGCGGCATGCACGGGTAGAAGATGAAGACGACGAAGGCGAATAGGTTGCAGAGGGTCATGGTGCGACGTGCAATCGCAAATCGGGAGAATGTCGGCGACATGTAGTAGTAGAAGGCGATGAAACTAGAAAGAGCTATAGTTAGTACGTGTAAGGTGAGGACGCGCGGCGCGGCTAAAGTCGAAGGACTCATGACACTAAGGCCTATCGCTCTAGAGCAGGGTTGGTGAGACAACGACTTACCCTACGGTACCCGGGATGTGGATGAGCGCATAGGAGCGGTTCAGGACAGTCAGAAAAGGACCACGCCAGTCGCCAGCCTTTGCGCCTGTAAGGAACCACTGCTGAACGTTCCACTCTGTCCACCGTTGTGTGCCTGTCAGCCCGCCTCGCCCAAACATGTAGGTTTCCAGCTCAAGGATCGAAAGCGCATGTGTCTGGGCAATGTCCCACATCTGCTTGCTGCCGCCATAGTAGACCGCGGCCATGAAAGCGGTAAGTCGGTAAAAGAAGAATTGTAGGGCCCAGTAGAACATCTCGACCAGGAACGGGAACTTCTGCAGCAAGCGCGAGTGAGGGTGGCTCGCAAAGCGCGACGAATTGGGCGTCCGAACGGTCCATATCCCAAGCACACGACGGGTTTTTGGCTGACGGTCCGAGGCGAGCGGTCGACGAGCGATCAGGTCACTTTCGAGGGAAGATCGTGGCGAGAGCGAGTTCGGAGATGTAGATATCGGGGAGTAGGTCGGACTGTTGTTGCTGCCGAACAAGGAATAATCTTTGGCTCGCGTGAGGTACAGGGACGTGAACATGATGGACACGATAAGCTGAGCAGAGAGAAGTCAGCATCAACAGATTTCTGCTGGCTTCGCAATGGGAGAGTTGGACAGCTACATACTACCGGCTCTACCCAGTCCGGCATGCGAAAGACATGGGGATGCCAATCATCCCTGGGACCGCCAGGGGTTGCCATTTTGCTGTCGTGACCGTTGGTACGCGTGGAAGTCTTGTGTGAGACAAGTGTGCCTGTACACGCGCGCTCAAAGCCGTCGACGTCGAGGAGGAGAGAGATCGACTCGGACGGGTGGTTGCAGAGTCGAGGAAAACGAAGAAAAAGCGGACAGGTCGATTCAGAGACTCAGCGTCGCGACGTGAGATCTCGATCTGTCCGCAAGTAAGACCAAATTCGCTTCCTGGTTTCTAGACGCAGTATCACGGCCTGTCAGGCGCGGAATCCGGTATAGTGTCCAGAGGGGGACGACGGGTCACACGACACCGTCTCGTCCTGCCAAAAAAGATCCGGGTGTTGCGATTGAAGGAGAGACCAGGCCGGTTGATGCCCCTGGAGAGTACAAGTCGGAAGTCGCGAACGGCCGGCGAGGAGATCTGGTGCCTGGCGTCTGGCGTCGCGAAGGGGCAATGAGAAAGAAATCAAGAGAGGAAGAGGCTGCACGCAGGACGGTAAGCAGGGGCGGAGTTTGCGTTGGAGTGCTTATGTTGGTCGTGGACAAGAGCCCGAGATTGAGAAAGGCGGTAGGATCGGGTCCGCCAGCACAAGCCGCTGGCCCTGGCCCCCTGCCACCCTGCTGACCCACTGCAGGCAACCAGCTTAGGTAGTGCCAGTGCCAGCGGGTCCCCTGTCCACCTTTCATGCACCTGTGCCTTTGCCCTTAGCGCGCATCTTTCTGGCCCGTTTCCAAGACATCGCACTGTGCTTCGTTGACCTTGAAAGCACAAGATACAACCACCTCAAGGAGTGCTCGGTGGGCAATAGCGCCATTCGGTTGCACATGTGAATATGTTGGCTGGCCGGCATAAATGCCATCCAACAAACCAAGGATCAAAATGCTGAGAGCGCCTTGGAAGACTCTTGACTCCCAGCACCGAACACGCGGGAAAGGACAGCTGCGCAAGCTACTAAAGACCACAATGAAAGTCTTGCAGTCTTCCACACAGCATCCGGCCTTGCATGCTGGTGATGGATGTCCAAGCTCACATACCGTTAACATGGACCCAGTCAACCTTGATTTTAGCGAGACACGGCCCGAGACGGGACGGTCTCAGTGACAGCCACTGCTTCTAGCGGTCGTTGCACGCGCACCTTTCAGTACTATCACAAGTGCAAAAGTGACTGACTGCGGAATAGGATTCGAGCTAAAGTGCTTGGTATACACTCGTCCTTGACTTAGTATGAACCAAGTAGTCCCGAAGAGACTCGGAAACGTGACACCGGCATGTTCGCTGCTCACACTGTGTTCTGCTCGCAGCCCGCCGTTCAATGAGTGCGGTTGTGCTTTCTGAGACTATACGCGTATTTACATCTTTGCGCCAAGTTCTCCTGGCCCCCAAATTTCTACTTTAACGAAGCGCCACTTGGTGAAATGCTGGAAGACTATGGCCCTCATATTCACAACGCGGCCGAGATGTGGCTACTGTGCATTAGACGTCTAGTTCGTCTAAATGAGCACGCGCCTAGCGTCGCAGCCCTATATTGAGAGCTAAGCATGCCTGCGCAGTCCACTCTTTCTCTGTTCCATTCCTCGACCTAATTTTCTTCTATTACCACAACGTACCTGGATAATGACCCGAGTCCAGGCGCTTTGAGGATGTGTCAGCAAAAGCAAGGCTCCGAAAGCAGTGTCTGAGTATATACCCGTTCAGCAAATAGGCTCGGGGATCTACTGTAGGTAGATGAGCTTAGGAGACGTACTGATATCCAGAAGCATTTACTGTAACGAGTCGGTTCCGAAAGAGAGATACCTCACCGTCATAATCGTCTCCATTATAATAGCAGACATCTAGATCGCCATGCTAAATCGGGTGCGCATGCAGGATCAGAGTTGGTGTCACTTTGTCGCACACTTGCAGCGGACTTTAGCGATTCATGTGTTAATATCGAAGATGGAGGGGAAATCTTCACTTGAAGAACCCAGCCAGCTTGTTGCCACGTCCACAGTTGAGGCGACGGATCCCCAGCGATTTCAGCAGGCCCCGGACAGAACATTGCAAAGTGGTTTCAGAATCGACGGCCTCCGGAGGTGCCTGAAGTCATGGAAGAGCAACGAGTGATGTCACCGAAGCGCCAGTAACAGCAAATGGTTCCCCGATTCGTACAGTGCGTCGAATGCGGCCGGAGGACAGAATATTTGCAGCTTTCGCGGGCGAGGTTCGTTGGAGAGTCGAGGCCTTTAGAGACATTGTAGCACAGTGGTCCAAGCCTCCAGTACCAAGTATCTACCCGCGGTAGCTCTGAGCGACCTCGTCGGCCCTCTGCGGGATTGTGCGATGTGTAATTGATTCTCCACTGCCAATCGATTCGTGCGTACAGAAATTACCTCAGAAGCTCGTGAATCTTGAGAGCGTCCATATTACCCCCCTTCGCTGTCATGTACACCAAGCCATTGCTCCAACTGCGTCTCCTGAAAACCTTCTATGTGCCCAGAATCACCCCTTCCTAAACAAATGTTCCCGCACGAGCATGAGACAGCCCGGCCTGGCTAACTTTGTCCAAAATGCCACCGCCAACGAGGAGGCTGCGGCCGATGCGGCTTTCCACAAGCCTCCTACGACTGGAACGACGGGGCTGTGGTGCGATCGCACGAGAACTGCACGATGTTTGGATTGATGGCCGTAGAGGTCGTATTCATCCATGAGGAGCCGTCCGGTGCAGAGATCGAGGCGCCGTAGTTGTAGCCTCCCGCATCTTGTAACCAAATGAACCGGAACGGAATATACTGACCAGCAGTAGCGGTATAAGTATAAGTGCTGAACGAATCGTCGTTGCAACTCCTCTGGAGATTTCTGTTTGCTGTGGTCCACGATGAATATGCAGTGGGACCGATCCACCCTGCCTCTGCATCGTCGGCTCCCACCGGAAGGGTGAAGGTGTAAGCACCGGCCCTTGGAGCGTACACATAGCCGCGCCATTGGATGACAATGTACTGACAGCTCAACGAGTAGCCATAAAAGGTAGCTGTACCTCTAGAAGCGCAGAAGCCGGTTCCGTAGATTGCATTGGTTGTCGTGCCGCCAACGACAGGCGTCTCAGTTTTGAAATACTCGTAGACGGCATCGCTACCACAACCCCCGGTGTAGGGACTGGTATAGTAGGCCCATTGCATTCCTGCGTTCCCGCAGCTCGTGTCTGCTTGAGCGGCAATTGTTGGCGATGCTGCTGGGAGAGCGGTAATGGTTGTTGAGTTACTGAAGAGAGTGGTGCTGACAATCGGCGCGCAGCCGTAATTGGCGTTGCTCGTGCTGGCTCGCGGGGTTGTCGTCGGACGTACGTATCCGGAAGGAACGTAGAGTGTAGACAGAGTCAGTTTTAGGAGGACCGTGACTGAGCATTGACCCTGAGCAGCGGTGAGGACATTGGCGGGATTGGTTTGGGCAAAAGCATTCCATGCTCCGCACAGGAGCAGAATCGTTTGTTTCATCCTGTACAATCCCACGATTGTGTAAGCAAGAGAGCGTTGGTGAAAAGACTAACAGACTATTCTCGAAAGCGCCGGATTCCTGGGGGCACGAGCGGCAGACCAGTCGCTATAAGTGCTTGAAGAATTAACACAATTCCGACCTCCCTCGAGCCAAAGTTCCTCATACGACACGCTCAAGACGCGAAAAGATGCCCAAATGTACAACCTTGGAATCATTCCAGGTATCATAGCATTGTCTTATGCAGTCTACTATCCATCATTCCAGTTTGACGCTATACTACTTAGCTTACTCGGTCCAGTTGCATGCCGATATTGAGATCGTACCTAGGTACCTCGGCGTTGTCGAATGTGGAAGACTCCACCTGTGCTCAAAGATAAAGCATTCTCAGATATCACTAAATCGTCTTGCAGGCACATCCGGGGCTGCTGCACGTGTGCAAGAACGGATTTGGTAAGATGTATCTGGGTGTTCGCAGTATTGAAATCGCTCTTCTCTGGATGTGGGAAATCCCATCACGCAGATATCAAGAATTCGTTCCTCGAGGAAAGGGATATTGTGACACCAGGTAAGACATTACAAATTTCACTAAACAATCGACTGACCGCACTAAAGCCTCTTTCGATTTAAATGCATTGACTACACCAAAGATAGTATAGTACATGGACCGATTTCGGAGCAAAGAATCAGGTGGGTGTCGTCTTGTTGCCCACCCTGCAAAAATTGTCTGAGGGTATCTAGCGACAGAACGAGGATTTTCCACAAAGTATCTTAAAGGGGAGCTTGAAACTTTTGCGATCAGAACACAAAAATAGGCCCAGCGCTGTCCAATCGCCTTGAAATGATGAGTTCACTTCAGTTTGAACTGAGAACTGTAGTGTTAAAGTTGCCCGGTTGTGGCCAAGTAACTCAGATCCTCATAACACTATTTTTCTGCTTGGCCGTGATTTATCCGGACAGCCTCAAACGCGCTTTGAGACATAGACAGGCCAGCCACTTGGCACGATTGTAAAATACGCGCGCCATTCCCAGTTCTCCTCTGGATTCACCTGTTCGAAATTGTAGTCTCTCACCAAAGTAGCCTATCGCACGGAATGCAGGTCAGTAAAGATCTCCTATCACATGGTGCCACAGTGATATCATAGGTAGGTAGTGCTGCAATGCAAGTCTTGGCTTGATTTAAGCACAAGAAAACAACGAACTTACCGCAACTTTGGACATCTGCATGCGCGCGAGGTGTTGACCCGGGCATGAAGCCCATCCAGCGCCCCACGCACAGAAGTATGTCTCCATAGTGGCCGCGCTGGACTCCAGCCACCGTTCCGGCCTGAACTGGTCCGCGTCCGGACCCCACAGAGCCTTCGAAGTCATGAGGACGTAAGGATTCACGGACAGCACTGTGCCTGCCGGAAAGAACTCGTCGCCGATGTTCACACCACCCTTGGGAGCAACGCGAGGCAGACCCACTGTAAGGCGAGTTTGTTAGCTAAGAACTCAGCATGGCAGTTGGAGGAGACACACTTGGAACTGGAGCAAAAAAGCGAATTGCTTCCTTCAGAGCTGCCTGCAGATACGGGAGGTTCTGGGCATGCTCGTTGGTAACGATAGGATTTAGGCACTGTCCGCGGGCCCGTGCGGCATCCATCTCTTCCCAAGCCTTCTGCCACGCTCCTGGTGTCCGAATCATGTGATATACGAAACTCCTATACCACAAAGTCAGTGATCGTTCCGTGTGCCAAGAATCATCGAAACACCTTCTGGGCAACGGAGTCAGTGAATGGTCAGCAAGACACATACTGGAGTGCGCATGATACGGTGTCGGATCCTGCCCCTAGGTTGGAGATTGCAGCGGCCACGATTCGCTTGTCGTTCCAGTGACGAGACATTTCGGCGAAGTTGGGCTCAGATTTGATCCTCTCGAGGCCGCGGAACCAGTATGCGGCCATGTCGAAGCGAGCGTCCGGATTCATTTGCCGCTCATGAAGTGCTTTCTCCGCGACCACGGCTAGGTACCCCGTGGGTACAAGCTGCAGGTACGTGGTGATCGGATTGCAAATCAGATAGCTGAGCCAGCGGAAGTAGCCTTCACCACGCGGTCAGTAGCTTCGCGACTCTAGAGAGTGTAAATCAGGCCTGGGAGAATAACATACCCAGTAAAACGAAGCCCAGTTCCATCAGCTCCATAATCGCGATGGAGCCACCGATATCTTCGCCTTTCTCTACAAATCCAAACGACTTAGAGAAAGTCATCTCGCCCGTTATATCATATGCGGTGTACGAAAACCATTCTCCCATTTTCGTGGGCGTATGGCTTTCGGCCACCTTTTCGAGCTGACCAAGAAGCTTCAGCAGGACCTCATCACTAGAATGGTTCGTTTCTGTCAAAGGCCGCTCTATTGTGCTCAAGAAGTAGATGCAAGAATTATTTTGAATAAGGAGAACATACATATGAACTTCGTTGCGCAGAATATTGCTGAGCTCGAACCCCGGCTTGAAGTGCTTGTTGAGTTCACGTTTGTCCTTTGGGTCTTGGATAGATAGAGGTCCTTTGGTACGATAGTCAGGCAGCACGAAAATGCTATACCAGTCAGCCTGAATTGGATGTCAGACTCATGATGCCTTAACATCTTTATTTACAATCAATTTTCCTACCTTTTTGAGAGTAGGCATCAATAGAGCCTTGACAGCATCAGGGTGAGCCACGCTAACTTCATTATGCGCGATACGGAGGAAGGGGCCTTCAAACGAACAGAGTCAGTCAAAGCGCTTATTGCATCAGACGGAAGTTGCTCAACTTTCTCATGCCCCAGCTACAACGGACGAGGACAGGAACGTAATAGTTCAAATGTCTTCTTAGGGTTCTCTTACCGTATTTTCCGTGGGACTTGGCCATGGCCTCTTGCTGGTTTCCTTTCAATATGTGATGGAGGTGCCACCATCTCGAAAATGAGGCAAGCCAAGGCCCAGGAATCCGGCTGATGGGCGACATGTATCGGCGGCGAAAAATTGTCACTGCCAATGCTGAAGCTAGCAGAACTACCGCCTGCACGGCAACGGGGGAGTTCCAAGTGTAGGTCCCCGCGTGTGAGCCATCCTCGACGGCACTGGAAATATTTACGGTCGTTGTCATTGTTTCAAAGATGTGTTTGATGTCGTCTGGCCACCGCAAACCTCGGAAGTAGTGGAAGGACGCAGAAAGCTGACCAAGATGACCTAGAAGGTTCTTGGAAGCTGAGAGCAATGCGAAGATAAAACTAAAATGTCGAAGACGAATGATCAGACGGAAATTTCAAACTCGCAGACTCATATCACAGCACGCAATCTAGATACTGCAGCTCCGGAGCCAACAGTAACATATGTGGATCGTCGGCTGCAGCAGTGCCCACTACCAGCTGCATCGACAGTAAGCGAAGAACCAACAGCCACAATTCATGCTTCAGCGTTGTACTGCATATGTACTGCTGTGTACACATCGATCCAACAGCAGGGTCTTCTCGTAATCGGACCCGAGTGGGACTTTGGCCGCCCGGTAAGCGAGTTGAGAGAAGCTTACCTACCTAGTAGGTACCGGTAGGAATAGAGGCGATGCAAATTTTGCTCACTGAGCTCAACCGTAATTGCTTTTTCCAAAATGTGAGACTTTTGACTTAGGCCACAGATTCACAACTTCAAGTCCCACCCTCATACAATGCCAATGTATTGAATTGAACCCTTTCAAGGAAGAATAGAGATCAGAGTGTTCGTTGAAAGTGCTCATGACTCGACACGGGGGACAGACAATGAAACCAGAAGACATTGTCCCTAGGCCAACATGCAAGATCGACCATCGAATTCAGGCGCCGAGAGTCCTGCGGCAATTTGCTGTGCGCATTTGATGCTCGCTTAGAACCAACAGTATTAGTGATGGAAGATTCCGAGAGAGGTTTTCAGTCTCCATGCCTTGTTTCGTCGCTTCGAAAGATTTTGTGGAGGATACGCATCCTCTTTCGGCGGCGCTCGTCGTAGGTCGTTGACGTACGCTGCTAAGGTATAATTGCACCTGAAAAGGGGGTTTGACAGTAAGACGTGTTGGAAGTGATGTTGTTAGATTAAACAATCTAAAAAATGCCGGTCACTTAGCGTCATATTGCGTGCCTTCATCCCAGCCATGCGCAGCTTCTCGTCGACGTATATTTTGCTCGTTGGTTATCTAGGGTAGAGGAGCCCCTCACATCTAGTATACAGCATACATGTCACGGAGTTTCCTTCCATACTCACTCCCTGTGATAACTCATCTCCTCCGTGGCTATCCATCTGACACAGACGACGAACATTTTCAAGGTTCGAATGATCATGTATACCTTTCCCATCATACTACAGCCGCAAAGGGCCCTGATCGGTGCTTCCGTGGTATATTCTTTGATTTGTCTCGCTTCTGTAGGGCTGCGACTGCTGTCGCGTCGGCAGAGCAATCGAAGTTTCGACTTGAGTGACTACTTGATGATTGCTGCTTGTGTGAGTCCCTCAGTGCGTTGGAGCCATCTCTGTTGGTCACAGCCGCCAATGCGCCCTTCCTGTTTGGTCTCGTCCGTCTGAAGCGTGGGCAGCGCTCATCTGGACCAGAATTAATCCACTTGTCGGATGTGCCAGCATCTGATCCATACAGAAAAGCGCATTGCCGGCAGAACGACGAATCTGGCTTTAGTCAAGACGGTGACCACTCGTCCACCAGGAAGCTGTAGCACAAATTCGAGAATGCGAGTGATTTCGCAATTTCACAAGGCCAACAACGCCAGGTGTAAGCTCCGGACGACTTCCGTAGAAAGGAACCTGCGACGTGACGCAGCCCCAAGAACAACGTGAAGAGATATTTCTCCGACTCTCCCTACACCATTTACCGCCGAGCGATGTTACTGCCTCTTAGCGCGGCGCCTCGCGAGTATCGTTCAAGATAGCTTTCTAATTCCTTCAGCTGAAGCTGCTCAACATGTTTGAGTCACTTGCCACACAATGGATGCAATACTTCCCGCCCAGAGGCCCACTGACTGAAGCCAATTTGTCAATGCAGTCTGGAAAGTCTTCATCGTACTAAGCAGATCTAATGGTCTTGGGTATGAGCTCTCGCGCCAGCTTTACGGTGCAGGCGGCAAGGTTTACATCTTCACAAGGTCTTAAGAACGCACGGAGGAAGCTATCTCTAGGCTCAAGAAATACTACAACGCTAAGGATGTTGGCAAACAGCGAGGTAGTCTTAAATTCATTTCCATGGACTTGATGGACTTCGAGAGCGTCAAAACAGCCGCCCAAATATTCCTGGCAAAGGAGGGACCCGAAGGACGTCTTGGCGTGCTGCAAGTCGAATCCGGCTGTTTATACTTCATCTGTTGCATCGTGCTAGCCTCATGTCAGTTTTAACAACGCCGGCACAGGAGCTAGAAAAAACGCTCCCTTACGGCGTCAAGGACATGAGTACGTACTCGGATGTAAGTGTTTCCAAACTCTGTCCTAAAGCCCCTATATGCTCGTGAGTGGTTTCCAATGAACGGCTACTTGCATTCCAATACGTGCTAACGCAATTTTGCAGCTTTTCTTCTAACGCAGCTTCTTTCGTCACCTTTGCATCGCACAGCCAAGGACGCTCAACCAGGAAGTGTGCGCGTCACCTGGGCCGCTTCTTTAATGGTAGAGAGCCACAGTCCTAAGGGTGGCGTGCGCAAGGAGTTTCTGGAAAATCCAGAGGCACCCACAAAACACAACATTGGCCAAAATGAGCTCTACGCCTCGACCAAAGCTGCGTGCTGCTTCCTCGCCTCGGGATCGCGCGTCGTCAGCCCAAGCCGGGTGGTGTTGTCCATGTGGCCGGTAACCCAGGGAACTACAATACAGGCATGTGGGTTCACGTACTTACGACTTGTTCAATTTAGCTTCTCCAACTTCTTCCAAAGCTGAAGCCCCGAGAACTGCATCGTGGATGGTGTCAAAAGCCGAAACTAAATATGAATACAGGTCGCTAGACTGGTTTATACCATCCTTCTACCCGTGCTTCGAGATCCATGACCACACGGGGCAGACACTTGGCTATGGATGGGCTTTTCAGACGGAGTAACGCTGGAGGACGCCGCAGCTGAATACTATGCGATGTGTGACGGTCGATGGTACCCAGGGCATCGAGCCAATCTTGTCTCGAGACTGCATCAATTGAATGAGGGAGGATCAGGCAGAGCAAGTGAAGTATATAAGTGGTGCGAGGACAAGCTCGCCGACTTTTTGGAGTGAGCTTTATAAAGTGAACAGGTTTGATGATATTGTACTTCCCGATCGGTCGGCGCTTGCATCTGGGCTATCAATCAGATGTTTCTGAGTTTTCTGACGAGTAATAATGCTTGGATCTCTATTCCATGTTCATATGATACTAAATCTCTGCCGCAAACGGGCATACAGTCAACGGCTGCAACCTTGTTCACCCAGCAAGTGCTCAAGCCAGACACGTCCACTTCACACCAATTCCCGGCCTGCCCATAATGATCCGGCTGGGTGCTCGACAATGGCAACCTTTTTGGCGAGAATGTGACCCCTTTTTTTTTTTTTTTTTTTTTTTTGGACTCGAGAATCAACATGCCAGGACAAGAATCACAACTGAACTTTTCCTTTTCTATACTCGCCAACAACCCGGGCCGCCTGCCGCATCACAGTTCGACCACAACATCCGGCAACAGGCATTCGTTCGCTCCCACATCTTTAGCTAAGTCCTTGACGCATTGCACGCTATTAGGCAGGTGACAAACCATGTCGGTTGCGTGTGTTGCAAAATCACTATGGTTTGTTAATCTTCTTTCGTGTAAGGCGGCTGGACGTACAAGGCCCTTCACATGTTATCTGCAGGAGGAAGGCTTCTTTATTCTTACCCTAGGTACCTCATACCGTCTTTCCAGACGCATTGGTCACTCGAAATTCTCGGTCGATAGTGATTTGGTTACCATTGAGGCGTTGATGCTTGGAAAAACTTTCAATGTACACCGTTTGAAGAGGTAAGTCGTCATCAAATCGATCGAGATCCGTGGTTAAATCGGTTTGGGCGCCCCCATGAAGTTTCCGACCCCTACTTGTGATTGGGAACTGGTGTGTTATCCTTTTGCCCGAATGGCGACTCCAGTCAAGTCCAGATGGTCCGAAGATATGAGTCAATGCGGGCTTCATCGTTGGAAGGCAAGCGTTCACAATACCCAAGGCTGGCTCCAAGATCGAGTATAAGGCGAGAGTCTTAGCAGTGTACGTGAAATCAGCCATATTCCATCGCGCAAGCCACAGAACCCTCATCAATGAAATGACGCATATACTGTTTGGAGCAGGTAGTAAGTAAGAGCATCTGACAAACGATTGGTTCGCAATTGCGAGCTTACACTGCACCGAGGCTAAACATAGCTGCGACTGAAATTCGCTTGATGAGGTTCATTTGAAGGCTAAAGACCATCGGCATAGGTAAAACCACAATGAATACGTCAATGAGTAGGTTGATTATACCAGCGATGAGGAAAGCTTCTCGCTGCCCTTGGCATGTGCCTTGTATCGTCTTGTCCCAGTTGTATTGCACCGGTCTGCAAAGAAGGAATGCCTCGAGGAGCACCATGATGAAGTATGCGATGGTAACCACCATAGTGGCGTGGCAAGTTTTGACAAACCATTTCACAGGGAACATTGCTGCGTAGAATGACAGAGTCGAGAACTTGACACAAGAGTTTGCAGAGGCCCACAATGGTTGTGCTGGAACGAATAGCTTTGGGTGTCTGTCAGCCGGAAAGACTCACAACCTTCTAATTGATACCATAGTGTGGCTCTTGACATACCTTCAAGTAGAGAGAGACCTTTTCAGGAGCTGTTGCTAGTAGTTCTGGTACATGAACACCGGCACCTACTGCGAAAGCAGCTTCCGGCCCCCAAAAGTTAGTGTTTTCCAAAACCTCGTGTGTTCACCGCAATTGTGCAATCTTACCTATAAGGAAGACAGAGCCTATTCCAAAAGTAAGGACACAAGCAAATGCTACCCAGTAATCATGTGAGGCAAGGGGAATGTTGTTGATGCGCCTGTGTCTTGAACCAAGGGAAAGCTTTAGGAGGGACAAGTGCTATCAATGCTCAGGCATTCATTCCTCCTACCAAAGGCTCCATCGATTCGTGGTGAGCACTATCACGCATTTGTTTATTTCTTTTCTTTCTTCAGAGAAGCTATTAGCTTCTGAACTTCTTTCAACTGTCCTAGTTGTGGAGCACAGTGTGCTGGGTGGAAGCTATTCGCTAAAAGATAGTAGGGAAAAGCTCGGTAATCTAGGCTGGAGCTGGGACACCTTGAAAATGTACTTTTCCAAGTCGTAAACCAGCCCAGTGATCGACTACGCCTCTGAGCAGTCTCTCGGGATCGAAGGCTGGTGCTTCAAAAACAGCGCCGCCAAAGGCTTGATTCAGACCTCATTTTCTGGCAAAGCCACGCACCCCATCCGTCAAGCTTGGGCGGACACGTTCAGAGCTAGTGGACAATACATGGACGGAGATCTCTTTCTTGCCAAATCTGGAGAGGCAGGGGCGTTCTCCAGCCTGGCTAACATTGACCCGGTGACGAAGGAGAGAAGTTATTCAGCCTCCGCCTACTACAACCCTATCAGAGATCGAGACAACCTTGTTGTAATCACACAAGCACGCGTTGAGAAAATCATCTTCGGCAAAAGCCGTGCTACTGGCGCCACGGAAGCAACTGGGGTTCAGTATAAGCATGGTGGTAAAACACACATCGTCAATGCGATCTGCGAGGTTATCCTTGTTGCTGGTGTCTTCCAATCTCCCAAGTTGTTGGAACTGTCCGGAATCGGCAGCGCCCACCTACTTCAGAGCAGCGGGATCAAGCTCGTCGAAAATCTTCCGGGAGTGGTGAGTGACGTTTTCTAGAGTTCCTTCGTCAGGTATTTTACGACTGAAGAACTGACCCGCATAATGTTCAGGGAGAGAATCTGCAAGATCACTTGGTCTGCTATCTCAACTTCTAGGCTGCAGAAGATGTCCAGACTCTTGATGCTCTTGCTAGACGGGAGCCCGAAGCCACTGAACAGGCCATGCAGGAGTATGCCACAACTAAAAGCGGTCCCTTGACATCTCTAGGGATCTACACGTACGCATTCCTTCCTGTGCTGGTCCAGCAGAATCGTCCCCGGCCGGGTTACAGCTCGGCCCACTTGCGCAAACAATCGTTCTTCGAGATCGCAGAGCATGCGCTACTGGACCCCAAAATCCCCTCTGGCGCGTATCTCACGGCTATCGGTCAAACCAATTTCCCCACGGATGCCAACGTCGCGCCACCTGCCCCTTCGCAGGGCAAATTCATAACCTTCGGCGTCATGCTCTCGCAGCCTCTGTCACGTGGCAGCACTCACATACGCAGCAATGACCCTGCCACTCACCAAGTCATCGACCCGAAATATCTCTCTCACCCGCTTGACATCGAAATCATCGCCCGGCATATGCTGCACCTGCGCACTATCGCGAGCTCAACGCCTTTGAAGAAGCTGCTGGCTGAGCCACTCGAGGCTCGGGATCCGGCAGCGAATTTTACGGATCTGGACGCTGCGAAGGCGTATGCGCGGGACAATCTGGTCTCCATGTGGCATCCGTCCGGCAGATGTGCGGTGCTGCCAAGGGAGAAAGCAGGCGTCGTGGACCACCAGCTGAAGGTCTAGTAAGTAATAGCATCCCCATCTCTTGAATCTGAGTTTGAGTTCGTTTTTGTAAGACCCAATGCTAATGCACGTCTGTGGGATCGAAAACCTGCGGGTGGTTGATGCGAGTGTGATGCCTTTGATCCCAATGACAAACATACAAGCTACTGTGTACGCCGTTGCAGAAAGGGCAGCGAACTTGATCAAGGAAGAGTGGGTAATGCATTGAAATCGTCTATAAGACTTCCGTTCGGCACTTTTGCAAGTGGGCATACCATTCAAAGGGTGGAGAGCTCGGAGCACCTCACGACGCTGGAATTGTTGTATTGTGTACAAGTTGGTGTCTTCTGGCCGAAAAAGAGACTGATTCCTGAAGATTCGAAGGGTGACAAGCACCAGGGGCAAACAAAGTCTTAAGGTGGTGCGAGGAAGCTGGGACATACACACGCTCGTAGCCTCGGAACTCGAGGCCGAGGGCCAGGGACTCGCGGGCTCATGTACCTACTAGGATCTCTAAGGATTCCAAACAATTTGTATTAGGAATTGAACGAGATCTAGGTCAGTTTAGGTGATGTTGTCCTTGCGAGAATAGTACCTTGCCGCACTAATCTGTGTCGAGGACTCCAACAGCTTCCAGTTGCCCTCGAACAGCGACTTTCGTGATCCTGGCATTGATCCATTACGCCAAATATTCTTACCGAGTTCCAAAAGCCCACCTGTCCATTGTATCGCATCACAGATCGTCGCAAGCCATGTTGCTGGCTCTTGGACGTTGCAGCGTAGTGACAAAGTGAATTGAGGAAGCAGTCTTGCTGTAGTTTAAAATTGTGAGTTGAAGCGTTGAAGGTGTATAGGTAGGTGAGTCGGCGCGGCAAGGCGATCGAAACAATATTGTGGATACTAAGTGAGGTGATGTTGTTGGAGACGACATTGCCATTTTGCAGATGGAGAGCTGAGCCGAGTAACGCTGGGATTCAGTGAATGCAGCTAAGCACCTGCCAGGGCGTGGAGGCGTAGAGGTCGACGCAAGAAAGAGCTACATCTATCGGAGAGCGAGGTAAGAGGTACCTGCGAAGCTCTCGATGACCTCGAGAGTGCTGAAAGAAGCGATATAGACGGGCGAACAGGAATGGAGGTTAGCAAACGACACACCCATCTCTGTGTCTCAATCCATAAAGCTGTTGCATTCCTCCGGCGATACTGATATTGGTATGGCAGTGCCACCTGGTCGTTAGAAGAAGAATTGTGGACCCCATTCGATTACTTATTATGGTTGAAAACTACCAAGTCTACATCCTAGTATCAGCTTCAACAGCTGGGCCCTCGCCGTCGAAAAAGACCTCATCAAGGTAGCTCAGCATCACCTGCTGCCCAGCCCACTGCTCCACAACATTGGGTCTAATCTGCTCCGGGGGCAGCACAAACCCAGTCTCACCCTTATCACGCAGCTCGATCGTGTACGCATACTCAGCGCCAGCAACCTCGTAAAGGTGATCAACAGAAGAACCAGTAGTCGTGTACAGCGTCGCGCCGCTTGGTCCAAACGTGTACTGGCCATCAATATCAGAAGCCTCTCGAATAGCATCCGCAGTATCCGCAGCAGTCTTGTGCCACTTCCCCAGACTCGGCGCGTACAGCGTCTCGTTATAGCCGTACGGGTACAGGATGTACTGTCCGTAGCAGTGCCAGTCGATGTAAAGCTTGATACCCTGCTCTTGGCGCAGCTTCAACGCGAACTCACCCAAGCCTCGCGTCTCAGGCGTGTCGAAAGCAGCCTCACCCTTGTACGTCTGCGAGCACGGATTGGTGGACGCACCGCGGGTATTTGCGTCCCACGCGAACTCCCAGTTACGATTGTTGTCGCGGCCGAAACAGGTCTGGTTGGCAGCGGTGGCCGGGGGCGGCTGGCGGTTCTTGCGCCAGAGACGATTGTCGGTTTGGGTAAAGACGAAGCCATCGGGGTTTACGAAGGGGAGGACGAATACGTCGTAGCTGTCCAGTACGAAGCGCGAGAAGTTGTCGCCTGCTTTGTAGCCGTTGATGAGCTCCCTGGTGATGTACTCGGTCGTCATGGCTGTGATCCACTCTCTGGCGTGGACGGTGGAGTGGTAGAGGACTGCAGGCTTTCCTGGTCCGCCGGCGCCCCAGACGTGCAGCCCGAATATGTCCCGGCCTTCGTAGGAGGTCCCTGATGAGATCTTGGCGGATTGGTTGGGGAAAGACGCCTGCAGGTCGTCCCAGTAGGCGATGTGGTCCTCGTAAGGGTGGTAGCTGTCGAACCACGCATCTTCGTCAACCTGTCTTTTATACACCGAGGATACAGCGGACTCCTCCGTGATGGAACGACCAAGGTCCTCGTGCATAACGTAGTGGTTCAGGTCGAGCGACCGGAACTTTTGGATGTGCTCGGGGGCAATGGCCACATCCACATATTTGTCGATGTTGGTGTTCCATGGCTCAGTTGAGAACTCGGAGAGCCTTTCCAGAACGTGTCCGAGCTGTCTACCTGTCTTCACGCGGAAGACTTTGTAACCATCGTAAGATGATGGGTTGGGACTGCTATTGGAGGCAATGACAGCAGACGCGGCCGAAGCCAGCAGACAGATGATGAATGAAGTCCTCATTGTGGCGTTTCCGCGAGTACCAAGAGCGTGAAGGAGAGCGTGAAGGGGTGAGAGGAGCACGCCATCATGGCTTGCGGGGAGCAAGACGATGACCCTTTTATAGAACTAATAATACATAGGACATATCGAAAAGCAGATCTATATCCACTTGAGCATGTACGATCTGGCCAAGCATCCAAAATCCCCAATGACCAAGATCAAAAAATCGCAATCAAATCCACCTGCCGAACTGATCATGGCGCTATACGTGTAATTGCTTGTCCTCACGTTGCAAGCGCGGCGCACCGTGCTCTGGGCACATTTGATAGTGTGAGGCCAAGCAAACTTACGTCAGTAGAGAGTTGTTCTGCTCGACTTTCCTCATCCCGTAATACCGTGCCGCTGTGCTGTGCTATGTGTGCACTTGGCAGCCGGATAAAAGGCTGGTCCAAGTTGCTTGGGTCCAAGTGAGTGCGAAGCCACGTCTTGCGACTTGCGGACTAGGGAGTGAGTCTTGGTGCGAATTGCATATTGGTACGGAAGACTGCCCACGGATATATCAAAGCACCCGAGGTGATCACAGTAAATGCGTCCACAATTACCCCACACGATATTTGAATAGCTGTGTAGCTTTGAGGGCTCACGCCCGTCGCGACTGTGGTCGAGGAGAAAGAAACTCCAGCACTATCCATGAATTGTACAATATGTTATGACTCAGGTCTGGTCTCCTAAGCTTCGTATCCCTTGAAGATAGTGCCTCGGCGAGGACTCGATGGAAAGCAAAAGCGTGATTGGAGTTGCGTTTCACGCCAATCTGCTCAAAAGTGCTGGGAGCGCAAGCACCGACAAAGGTGCGAATATGGAAATTCACAGGCAGCATATCTAGGCCAAGGCCCATAGCGATGAGGGGCATCGTAGAATATTTTCCTTTTGCATCAGACTTGAGTCACATTATATTTCTGGATCCAAATGGTCGAAGAGGCTCTTTGTCCACCACCATTTGGTATCCTTCCCAAGACCACGACCACAACAAGCCAGCGTCCTCACGCCGGCAAAACCCACGTAACAACTGAGTTCTGGTACACCTTTCCACTCCACTGGCCGCCGCTCTTCAAGCTCACCGTGACATAAACATCGTTGGCAAACTTATTCGTCATGACCACCGTCCTCGACCCGTCCGGATTCAAACTCGCGACACTCTGAATCCCACTGCCGTCGCCATACGAGTAACTCCCGCTCCCATCCAGCACCGTAGCCCCCGACGGCATGAACTTCGAGAACTGCGCCATCATATAATAATCCACCGCGAAGCTATAGCTCCCCGCGCCCGAGTCCACGACAACAAGCCCGCGGCACGTGTCGCAGCCGCCGGAGCTGAGGTGTGGGCCGTACGCGGTGTCAGAGCCGAGCGTCCAGGCGAGGGCGCCGGACGCCCAGTTCTGGAGCGGCCCCATGGTGAAGTCGGCGGCTTGGGACCAGCTGGTCGAGGGCGACGTCCAGCACTCGGTCATGTACTGCGCGGTGTTGGGGTTGGCGTTGTGGAAGTCGGTCAGGACGCCCCAGTCGTTGGGGTTGGCGTAGCAGTGCCAGGCGACGGCGGCGACGACGGAGCCGGCTTTGTCGAGGACTGTTTGCGGGTAGCTTGGGACATCTGTGTGTTGAGGTTAGTGTCTTGTTGCTGTACATGGGCATGAGAGTATGCGGCAATGTGCTTACCGGTGTTGTGGTCGTAGGCCCAGATCTGCGTGCCGAGCCCGGCAGCCTTGAGAGCAGGGGCGATGTTCTGGTTGATGATATCGCCTTGCTCGTCTGCGTAGACGTACATGGTGGGATAGCTCGCCTGGGAGTTCAGTGGCTCGTTCTGGATGGAAATCGCGTCGATAGCAGCACCCGCGTTGGCGAATGCTTGCAGATACTTGACAAAGTAGTCGGCGAAGCTGGAACGGTAATCCGGGTTCAGATTGTTGTTCACCGTCGTACCAGTCAGCACACCATTAAGCTTCATCCAAGCCGGCGCACTCCACGACGACCCGATGATTGTCAGGCCCGACTTTAACGAGCGCATAGTGGCCAGCATAGACGCCATAGCAGACCCGCGGTCTCCAAGGCCAAAGTTGCTCACACTCGTGTCGACATTACCCCCGTTATCGTTGTAGCTGTACGCCGGATCCGCAGAAAGGTCCGACGAGGCGATGGTGTGGCGCATGAGACTAAAGTCGGCGCCGCTGCTCGTCATGAGCGCGTTGAGCAGCTCGCTGCGCTTGTCCGCGGGCAGGCTGTCGAAGACGGCGACGGTGGCGTCGGTGACGGCCGCGCCGAAGCCGGTGATCCTCTGCTTGTAGCCAGAGGAGGTGTCGTCGACCGAGAGCTCCCAAGTGGACATGCCGTTGGCGTTGCCGGAGCCGGAGACAGGCGCGTCGAAGGAGCTTAGGGCGTAGGTCCCGTCGCTGGAGGAGCAGTAGGCGGAGGCGCCGGCTCTAGGTTCGATAGGCGAGGCTATCGAGCCCGACATGCTCAACAAAGCCATGGTGGCTATGGCTGAGCGGGAGAGCGTCATTGTGGAGGACGTTGCCGGACTGTTGCTGAGGCTAGGGACGAGTGCAACCGCAACAGAGTGATGCAGTCTGGCGTTCCCGATCTATCACCCGTGGGTCATGCAGGATGAGGCGCCATATATATAGTTATGCGACATTCGCAAGACTAGGCCGACGATCCTGTGGGTTGCGCGCGCAGGAGAAATGAAGGAGGCCTAGCGCACACGGGGCTAGTCAAGGCTAAGCTGAGCTGCTCCCGGGTATGTGGTGGAGATGTCAGCCGCCATGAAATTAGGAGGATGCCTAGCGGTCATTGCCCAGCCTAAGAGGATCTGCTTGCCACGATATCGCCGCAAAGTGGGTTCGACATGGTGAGCACTTCGCTCCGTCGTTCCTCACCAAGCATTCTGCGAAGACTATCGAGTCATGGGTCGCTTGAATACATGGCGTGAAACTACGCAGTGTTGAAGACTGCTGTTCCTCCTACTCCTAGGCTTCGCAGGACCAAATGTGCTATTCACCGGAGCAGCAACAGGAGCCTTCAGAAATCGGGTCCACATTGCAAGTAGAGGGCAAATTAAGAACAGAGGCCGTCCGGCAGTTGCCTCCTATCAAGCCACGCATGTAATACATGTAATTACATCAAGGAAGTTGTCGGGAAAAAAGGAAGATAAAGCAGACCGGATGTCGGATGTGGCGCTCAGGGCGCTCTGGCCAAACCAGGCAGCAACAATAACGTGAGGCTGAACAGTTCCCTAGGTTATTTATATACCAGGCCACTTAATCGGGACCGATTAGTGGGAATCTTAGCACCTCGATCTGAAAGATTGCCACCATGATACAAGCTCGGTGTTTTTGCCTTGCTCTTCTCGTGAACCACAAACTTGCTGATGAGCACGACGTCAAGCGGTTTGATGTTCTTGATCACGCCAGTACATATCCCCCCTTTTCTGGACATGTCTCTGTGAAAAGCGCTCTCAACCCGGATGGGGAGACGAGCAAGAGCTGGCTCTGAGGAGCCAGATACTGAACAAAATGAGCCTGATGAATGCTGAGTACTGACCCAAACAAACCATCTTGCTCGCTCAGGTCTTCTAAGGGTCTGATGGGGTCTCGACGGCCCCACAACTTTCTTCAGTGGGTCGCGCCGTTGAAGAAACTCTCCCGGTCCGGACCCACTAACATCCGCGTCAAGCTTGGAACCCTGGACGCCGAGAAGTACCGTCGATGCGGGCCGTGGGACGGCTTGAGTTGCGGTTGAGCCATGAATCTATCTTGTCGTGAGGAGACCTGGCAGGCACCGCAGAGGAGAAGAGGAAGCTTAGAGATATGGAGGTTGTAACGTGGTAGACACCTCAGCCAATCACACACCAGCGGAAGCTGAAACCATATAATAGGCGCGGAGCGGAGACCGAGGCAACGCATAGAGCTCCTCCCGAATGTTTACTTCCCTCAACCATCATGTTTTGCGACGCGACAACAGTACTCGTGTAGTTGTACCGAGTTCCTCGAGCCCCTCGCTGTCCTTCCCGTACACGATTCTTCCCGCAACGGATACTCTGCGCACAGCCTCCACCCCATCATACGATACCGTCCTCGAACCCCTCCATACCGCCACAATGGTAGGCACACGCCGCTCCGCGTCAGCCGCCCTCGACCCCGGCCTCGACATGGACACGCCTGCACGCAAGCCCGCCTCCCGCCGCTCCGCAACGCCCTCCACCGCCGTAAGCCCCACCACCAACACCGCCGTCGCCCGCGCCGCACCCTCCTCGGCGCGCCCCTCCGGCTGGTCCCACGCCCCCACCACCACAACCCTCCTCTGGCTCGCGCTCTCCCTCCCCCTCGTAACTTGGGACACAGGCTACGTCCTCGGGCGGCCCGCCACGATGCCCGGCGGCTGGGCGCACTCGCCCGTCTGGACGCCCTACGCTCTCTACGGCAAGGTCGACCACATGTACGGCTTCAAGCAGTGGAACCAGGGGAACGGATTCACGGCCGCGCAGGCGTGGCTGAATGTCGTTGAGACGGTGCTGTATCTCGCGTACCTGGGCTTGTGGTGGCGCGCTGGGGGCGCGGTGGGCAGTGTGGAGAGGAGGCGGGTTGCGGGCCGCGTGGGCGCGTGGGCGGTGGTGTTTGGGCTGAGCGCGAGTGTCATGACGGTTAGCAAGACGGTGTTGTATTGGTTGAATGAGTACTTCTCGGCGTTTGATAATATTGGGCATAACACGCCGTGGGATCTGGTTTTGCTGTGGATTATTCCCAAGTATGCGCACCCCATCCTCCCGCGGAAAGACGCTGTGGAAAGGAAAGCTGACTGACTTCACTGCTGCAGTGGCGCATGGCTGGTCGTGCCGTCCTACATGATCTATCAAATCGGCTCCGAGATCATCGACGCCATCACCATCGCATCAGCAGCTACGGGCTCTGCGCCCAAGGAAGAGTGAAACAAACACACCCCGACCGACCGAGAAAGTTACGAGATAGCTGCAAGAAGGAGCACGCGGCATTGTCTGAAAGCAAATGGCAGTCAGTCAAAGGGTACTATTTGAACCGGTCTTTTGATCAACCTCGACATGATATGTACTCTTGAGAAATACTTTTTCCCTTCGCCCGCTACTTAGATAATGGACTTTACTACACCTACGCAGCATTAAGCTGTGGATCAGCGCAGGAGCTGAAGGCGTTATGACAGGATGGTTGACGCTGTGATGATGAGCACAAATATGTATATACTCTTCTACACGATCAGCTTACGCGCCCTAAACCTCGATCCTGTCGAGTCTGGCAATTGGCAGCAGATCTCAGAATCTTCCAGCATATTCGCGGGCGTGGCATCTTAAAAGGGGGAAAAAAAAAAAAAAAAGGCTAAGATTGCAATAGTAGTCTGATAAAGACTGGCAGCAGAGCTCCAAAAACTTCCGCACATTCACGATAAGGCATCTTATGAAATCAATGCTGTCATTGCAACAGTAGTCCAAAAAAGACGGGCGGGTATCTTGAAGAAGCTAATGAAAAGAAACCTCTTTTCCCAGTAATGAATGAAGGACAGCAGGGCCAGTAAACCCGGCCCAACATTACCACAGCGCCCCATGCGTCCGTCTGTTGCACGCAGGCCAGCGTTCGCTCATGCCCCAAAGCACCTTTCGCATTCGTCGCCCTGTTCAACTCACGGCACCCACAGTCCGCAAACCCCCCAAATCGGCATACTGTTCCCACACACTCGACTCCTCAGCACCAAGTCCCTTCACCTCACATTCACCGTCAGGCACCTTCCGAATCCTCAACGGATCCGGCGCCATCTCCACCTCCTCACTATCACAGTCCTCATCCTCTCGAAGCGAAGCACTAACATCTATCAGACTCCACCTCTCCCTCCCACCACCCACACCCCCAGCCCCAGTGCGAATATGCCGCTTGCTACTCCGTCTCGGCGGCGGCGGCGGCGCTGTCACAGCATTCAGCATATCATCGTTCGAATAAACACGCTTCACCACGCTCGCCCCGCGCTTCGGCACGCTCTCCAGTCTGTCCTCCTCATGCACAAGCGTCCGCCCACTCCTCCAACTCCCGCCCGCACCCGCTCGCACACTGGTCGGGCTATCAACCGTCGTAGGCGCCGTCGACACTCCCGAGAGGCTGCTTGCGCTGTTATTCGTCGCCGACGAGGAGCTGCGACTCGCTATGGGCGCGAACTGCGTCGTGCGCGTCAAGACGCTCAGCGCGGGCGGCGGCGCGCGCTCGACGACGACATCGTTGGTGCCGTTGCCATAGCCTTGCACGATGATCTCATGATACATCGACCTTCTCACCCCCACGCGGCTGCTGGGACTCGCCGTCGTAGCCGTCGCAGGCCGTTTAACAGTTGAGACGGAGTGGCGGAACGCGCTGAAAGACCTTCTAATCGAGAGATTCCGCGTCAAGCTTTGCGAACGCGAGCGCGGCAGCGTTGCAACTACTGCGCGCGGCGTTTCTGCTTCGTCGACGAGCTCGGGGTGCGTGAGGGCGAAGTAGTCGATGTCGGGCTTGAGCTCAAACACGATGCTATCCAGCGAGGGCTGCGACACAGCAGCTGGCGACAGCAGCGGCGCGGCGCCGATAGAGCGGCCGCGTTCCGGAGGCGTAGAACGTATCGCACCGCTGCCGCACTCATAGCTCGTCGCCGGGCGTGAGCGCATCGGCACCTGCCACGGCGGCAGATCTGCGGTTGAGACGCCGAGGTGGTAGTTGACGTTGTCGGTGTAGCGCACAGCGGCAGGCACGTCGGCGCAGCTGCGCAGGGTTTGGTACGTGGCGTAGATGAACAGCCAGCGCACCTTCCGTGCGTCGCTGGGGGTTTCGGCGACGGCGCCGCGCTTTTTGCTGAGTGGCTGCTTGGGGGCCATTACGGAGGTTTGCTCGAACTCGCGGTAGGCCATGACGAGTTCGTTGTCGAGCAGGGCGGCGTCGGTGTGGTGTGTGGCACGCATGAGCGCCGCATGGGTTTCGACGCGCAAATTAGCCGGTCGGAGCTTTGCGCGCGTGCTGCCAAACCAGGGCAGCGAGCTGTGGCGCCGGCGGGTTTCTTTAGTTGTGGGCAGCGTGGGGAGGAGGGGCAGTGGGTGGGCTAGAGGCGGGAATTTGTGGCGGAGGTCGAACTCGTGCACGCTTTGGAGGGCGCAGAGGCCGCCTTGAGCGAAGGAGGGGGCATTGTCGGTGGTTGTGAAGGTCTCATCGACGAGGTAGTGGTACAGCGCCTTGAAGTCGGCTGCCATGCAGCGGATGACGGCGGGTGGGAAGATGGTGCTGCTCTTGGCGTCTGGCGGTGGAGGGAAGGCGCCGAAGCGCGTGCTGTAGAACTGGTGGACGAACGCCCTGAATTGGTCGAGCTGGGCGCGGGCGCCTGTGGAGAGGCCGAGGTGTGCTTCGGACAGCTCCTCGTCTAGGAGGTCGCCGAGCATGGCGCCTGCGCGGCTTAGACGGAAGTCCATGTCGACCCGTGCTTTGCGAATAAGCTTTCGTGATGCCACGCTGATACGCTGAGGGTGGGGTGTTAGTGCGTGGGATGCCAAGGGGTCTCGCCGGCACTTGTACGCCAGAGTCGTTGTGTTTGGGTCTGTGGACTCACCGAATACTCGGAGTGCTTGTACAGCGGCTCGCTCATGCCCACGCAGTGTGTAAAGGCATCTGTGTACCAGTCCTCAACCTGCAGCGCCTCAGCAAGATGCAAAATTCCCAGTGCATGGCTGGGCTGGTTTCGCATGTCGAGATAGCCCTCTTCGTCGAGATAGCTCAGCAGATCCTGCGCGTTGTCGGCCTCAGGCTCGCGGAAGTCGTCCATGGCGTTTGCCAGCCCGATCAATGCATTGCCAAGATGCTCGCCCACCACGGAGCGCCGACACACCCAGGCGAGGAGGTTCCGGATGGCGAGGTGATACTGAGCTGCCTGGGATCGACTTGCGCCGGCTGGGGCGGGGATGTATAAGTCGACCCGCCCATTTTCGTAGGCCTCTTCTTCCGAGACGGCTCGGTCCACGAAGGCCTCAATGAGTGGTTGGCATTGCGCTGCGAGTAAAGATTCAAACTGGATTTTGATAGCGGGCCCTCGTTGCGATTGTCCTTTCTCGTAGAGATGCACATAACAGAAGCAGTTGCTACTTCCTGGAAGCCACAATTCCGAGTCCTATGCGAAGAGTTAGTAGCCAGAACAAGAGTCGATATATTGCAGCCCCTTTGACAAACTGGAAGCACCAAACTTACTCTTTTCGAGTTGTCCCAAGCATAACATTTCCGGGCCGCGCCGTCAAACTTCTTTAAGCTCGGTTGGCGCACAAGTCTCGTTCCCGTATGCCAAAGTTCGCCCTGGTTTCCACCGGGCTTTCCACCTCTTGACCAACTTGAACTCTCGTTGAAGAACATGGCGCTAGTGGATCTCCTCAAAACTAGAGGAAGAGGGAGGACCACGGACTGAAAAGCAGTGGAGCTGCTAGCCATCATCTTTGTATACTATTCTGTGTGCGGCGATGTGCAGCTCAGCTCGTCAGTCCGCCAACCCACCCCCAAAAATGACGTACCGGGTTAGACCTAGTCCAGCCGGCGGCTAGGTTGAATATTTGTGATAGCTGGGCATTTATGATGGGAATTTGGGGGCGGAGATACACGGAATGCTATAGCCGGACGCCAATTCAGCCCCAAGCTTAATACTAGTAAGTTTGTGGCTACGGGGAGGGCGACCGGACGATTGACGACGTAGACGCAGCTTCGGCAGTGCCGGGCGAGGTGTGCTCCGCGGAGGGGAGGCAATGAGGTAGGTATACGACGAGATGGTGCGTGCGCGAGATCTCGTGTTTAGACTCTGACCAAACGGAACAAATGTCGACAGCTTCATGCCATAATGCAGATGCGAAAGATGTATCAGATCAAAACACACTTTCAGGGCTCTCTCTTTGTGCCTGAATGATAATATTTGTGGTTGTGGTTGTGGGGTCGGACCGTGCCACTGGGCGTCAGGGCAACGAGAGGAATTGAGTAGTCAAAACGCCAACCAGAATTCCTGCTCAGAGGTGCGGCATTGCCATGAAACATATGTACGGAGATCCAGAGCAGGGCGAAGTTTTCACCCGAGGGGCAGCAAGCGATTGTTTGGTGTAGCGAGTATAAGAGAAGGGAAGAGGCAGGATGCATATGTTGCGGGCGTCCGTGATGATGAGGAGGCACATGGGGCTGTTGTGCGTGCCTGAAAACAGCAAAGACAGTCCCTTGTACCACCACCATGGCCCATGGAGGAAATAGATGATATCGCTAAGAGCAAGCCCAGTGTGGCATAGACAAAGCTGCAGAATCCGGTTGTGCCTTGATTGACCGGGGTGGAAGCTCCATCAACAAGCCATGTTTCAAAGGTGGCGTCTTGATTGAACTTTGGCCGGGCTCCTCCTATCTGCAGGCTGGCGTCCGAGCAAGGATTCTACCTTGCAATCTGAAGAGATCGGGCTTTGTCCAGGTAATATTTCAGTGCAAGAGGGAGCTTCTGCAGTCGAGTGGTCGGCATCAACTGTGAAGCCGATGCGAGATGTGAGAGTAATGAGGCCATAGTTCTCCGCAGTTGTGAGGCAACCATCGCGGTTCAACTGTGCGCCTCAAACAATGTAATCGAGTATTTCCAGATCGCCATGTTGTAAACTGGATGTGAACAAGCTTCAGCAGTCGCATTAGCGACTCCCCAGAGCTTGGTAAATGATCGACACAAGCTGAAAGTGCCCAGGTTGGCCGAGCGGACCCGACATCTGTGTGGTCTATGTGGAACCAACGAGAACGACCGACAAGGCTGCAAGGCCCGATACGAGGCAGGGAGCTCCATTCACAGAGTTTGCCGGCAGTAAAACAGCCGAGAGGGTACCACAATACTGGGTTCCTCTGCCTCGGGTCAGTGGCACGGGCGGCGGTGATGGTCTCGGTGCACGGTGGGTGGTGATCGTCGTCGATGGTGATGTCAAGGCATCTTTTCCAATGTCTTGGTCTTTCTGACGATGCAAGACTTGGTGGCGTTCCCACTAGTCCGGCGTGTCGATAGCACGGGAGACTAACAGTATTCCCGCCAGAGAGGCAGATGAGGCTACTGCTGTGAGCAGGCAGAGTTGAAGCATACCGACATCAACAATCAACAAGCTCGGCCCCGAACCTGGGGTGCACTGTGGTCCTTGAACAGCCAGCACAGCGCATGACGGCAGGACGGACGGGAAGCTGCATTCGTGCGGTGTTGTGAATTCATGATGGACACGATGTGGACCAAGAGAACGAGTAGCTGCATCTTTCGGGCCGCGCACACTCATGCTCCAGCATGCTCCAGCATGCTCTAGAGAAGGCGCTTACACCGTACAAGAGCACCAATCCAGCCTACTCATCACGAGGAGCTTGGCTCATGGTACCGGGTTATAGAGTTTGGCAGGCAGCGCACACGACGAGATGACTCGCGACGGCATGAAAGCAGGACGGCAGTTGAGTTTGCGATGGCCTCGCAAGAAAGTTGATGCCATCTGATGTCGTGTCGTGGTCTTCCAGGTCTCTTTGAGTCGTCGTCGACATCGGTCTGCAATACGATCAGCGCATAGGCCCAATGCATCGACAACCCGTATGTCGTTGCCGGCCTCGGAAGGGACACGCGTGGAGATGCGAATACTCGTCGGGCCGAAGCATAATTGATTGAAGCTGATGAGGTGCGTGAGACGGAAAGGTTCGTCACAAGGTTTTCGGAGGCATGATAAGAATGCGCAAATTGGGGGCTGCTACTTTTCGATACCCCTGCTGGTGCCTTCCACAGCGTGGGGAGAGGCCTGGGAGGGAAGGTGGGGTCCACGGGTAGCTCGTGGGGATAGTACCCTGGGGCTTACAGGGGATCTCCAGTGGATGCAACCTCTAATCTTTCACAGCGAGAGCCTCACGACAAGTTCCAGTCGCGTCCGTTTGACGCCACCACCAAGTCTCACGCGTTTTGCTTCAACAACTAACCAGGATTCGTGATCGCTTAGCTCCCGCTTCTCTTTGCAGTCGATTCTACCTTTCTCCAGACAATTCAGTCCTCCGGACTCTGAGATTCCCGCGCTCTTGCTCTCTCATAGTCTCCTACACGAACCCCAACCACGAACAACTCGACATGCAACAAGACACCCAACCCACATAGCCACCCACCCAAAGGCAGCATGGCGTCCATGAACCCATACACATACATCCTTTGCCCCTGTTCAGACCCCGCCAACCTCTCTCGCCACAGTCACAACGACCCAACCACCCCATTGCAGCCAGCGCCGGTCGACGACCACGAAGCCGCCTTCGACCCGCGAGCCCCACGCGCCAACTTCAGCCTGTATCCTCTGGAATATCTTCTCTACTGTGTGGAATGTCACCAGATCCGCTGTCCGAGGTGTATAGCCGAGGAAATTGTGACTTACTACTGTCCCAATTGCCTCTTTGAGGTCCCTGGCAGCAACATCAAGAGTGACGGGAACAGGTGCGCATAGCCCAAACAGTTTCTCCCCCTCCAGCAAACCACCCATACTGACCATCTCTCGCTCCAGATGTACCCGCAGCTGCTTCCAATGCCCACTCTGTGTAGGCCCTCTCGCCGTCACAGCCACCGACCTCCCACCGCCCACCGACCCACGCCTAGACACACCATCCTCGCCCCTCCCCTCCTACATCCTCACATGCTCCTACTGCCAGTGGACCTCCACCGAGATCGGCATCAAATTCGACAAGCCCAACGGCATCTACGCCCAGCTCCAAAAAATGCGCAACGGCGGCAAAACCCGCCTCACGGCGCGCGAGCGCAAGGACCGGCGCAAAGATGCCACTAGCACCACGACCAGCATCTCCGCCAGCAGCGCCGTGGGCGTCCCCTCCGGCCTCGCATCGTCCGCACTCCCGCCCATTGGCGAGGAGGCGCCTGCCATCAGTAACAAAGAGCCCACGCCCGACGTTCCCGAAGACCATGACGTCGAGACGCAGTTCGCCCACCTCAAAGCCTTCTACCAATCCCAGCTCGCCGACGCCTCTTCCACCAGCACAGGCGGCCTGTCCTCCTCTCTCGGAGACCTCGGCATTGGCTCGCCCGGCTCGCTCTCACGCATCATGAGCCTCTACACCGGCACGGGACTCGACTCCAAGAAAACCAAGTCCCGCGCCGGCCTCATGCGCGAAGCCCTCACCCCCGACGAGGGCCTCCAAACTGCCTCCCTCGACGAACACGCCGCCCTCGCGCGACTCCACGCCGCCGATTGGAGCGACACCGTCTCGTGTGCGCAAACTGCCACCCAGCTCCCCGTCAACGTCGGCGAGCCGCCCCAGCACGGCGCCGCGCGCTTCCTCGACGAGCTACGACCTATCCCCTACCTCCTGCGCACCAAGCGCTCCAAGCGCTGCCCTGTGTGCCGCCACATCGTCAGCAAGCCCGAGGCTAAAGTCAGCAACACGCGCTTCCGCATCCGCCTCGTTGCGGGCAACTACATTCCCACCATCTCCACCAAGCCGCTGCAAGCAACCTCACTCTCCCAAACCATCTCAGGCGCGCCCGGCAGCGTCGGCAAGCGCCCCTCGTCCGCGGCGCTGCTCGCGCCCCTCCGACCCGTGCAATTCCTCCTCACCTTCAAGAACCCCATCTTCGAGCCCGTAAAAGTAACCCTCGCCACACCGTCCGTCACATCCGGCCGCTTCGCCAGCAGAGTAACCGTGCTCTGCCCCGAATTCGAGATCGACGCCAACACCGACGTCTGGGACGACGCGCTCGCCAAAGACGCCGGCGCCGAGCCCAGCATCACAACAACAACCAACGAAGGCCAGCAGTTGCAGGCAGAGCCGGGCAAGGTGTGGGAGCGCGGGCGCAACTGGGTCACGATCGTGGTGGAGGTTGTGCCGGCGAGCTTGCGGCTGGATAAGTACAACGGAACGATTACGGCGCGCGATGGGGAGGGGAAGGGGCCGGATTTGAGTTCGTTAAGGGAGGACGAGGATGTATTGGAGATACCGATGTTTGTGCGGCTCGAGTGGGAGGCGGAGGATGCGGCTGGGGATGGGGGTGGTGGTGGTGGTGGTGGCGGCGCGAGTAGGGTGCGGGATAAAGGGGAGGGAAGGGAGAGGCGAGAGTTGGCTTATTGGTGTGCTTTGGGGATGGGAAGGATTAGCCAGGATTGAAGATTTTACGTAGGAAGTGTCTTTGGAGGGAACTTGTGTCAGTGCGAGCTTGTATGCAGAGCAAAGTGTTGAATGTAGAGGAGCTGAAAAATTAGCGATACCCCGGAGGATACTATGTGGAGAGAAGAATCAAGCCCCCAGAAGAGGATGCCGTATACAGGCAAAAAGCAAGGTCATCGAGCCATTTCACAAACAGACATAGACCAAGTCACCATGCAAAGTGTTCATGTTTTGGCAGTGCTGGGGATTCATTGGCAAGTTGTGTAGACCAGGCTTGTTCTATTCCGACAAGCTATTCCGTGCCTCCGAAAGCAGATGTTGCTCAAGAACGCCGATGTGCCCCCCGTTTTAGTGTGCCAAATCCCATGATCAATCAACCAGTTGCCAAAATGTTCTCCATGCGTTCCACTTTGGCGGGCAGATTTGCTCCACCCAGCCAAACGCCCATAATCCCTCAACAGATCATGTCGAGAAAAGTGAGACGCTTAGTACTCAGCAGCACCAGCCTGGGGGAACTCAAAGGTGACACCACGGCCGGTCAGCTTGCGGTAAACCTCGGAGTAGGTGTCGAGGCGGTAGTCAACGCCACCACGCTCCTTCTCGTCGAGGATGACCTTGAGGGTCTTGGAGCCGTCCTCCTTGGTGCGCAGGCGCTTGCCGACAATCTCGACGGGGAAGACGAGGTCGGTCAGGATGGCGTCGTGCACGGCGGTGAGTGTGCGCGAGCGGGGGCGCTTCTGGGTGGCCGTGTTGCGGCTGCGGGCGGAGCGCTTGGGGCGGGGCAGGATGCGGCGCGCGGCGAGGATCAGGACGTGGCGGTCAGAGAACTTCTTCTCGAGCTCGCGGGTCAGGCTGTGTGGAGCTGTCAGTATGTGATTGTTGATCGGAGAGGAGGAGAGAATCTTACCGCTGCTGAACGCGGTGGAAGCCCTGCAGGGACGGGACGGGGACGAAGATGGCAATAGCCTTCTTGCCGTGGCCAACCTCGATCTGGAAAGATCACAAAGTCAGCATGCGAGCTCCCGGATGCGTCTGTCTGGTTTGAAGAGACAGGACCCGTGGACCGCTTCCCATCCTATTCCATATTGTATTGAGTGTATGCTGTTTCGAAATCGTTTGTGGTCGAGTGTGTATGCGCGCGCGCAAAGTTCGGAGGCAGCAGCTTAGTGCATGATCTCTTTCTCTCTGGCAGTCGAGATCGTCCTTCGTTCGATGATCTGCTCGAGGTAAGCAGCGAAGAGGAGGGACGGCCTGACAAGGCAAAAACAGACGGTTGTCGAGCAAACGATGGCGGGTGTCGATTGGTTGTCGCACTCGGTGGAATAGGAGGATTGTTTTCGTCGAACGAAGCGGTCGAAGTGGGTTCTGTCTCTTGCTAGAGCAAAAAAGAGTAGTTCAAATTCTCACCTCCTTGGCGTTGACGAACTGCAGAGGGCGCAGAGGGGCCTTGAGGTCGGTGGTGTTCGTCTCGAGGTCGTAGAGCGCAGTGGCGATCTGCGACTCCAGCTCGGAGGGGTTCTGGCGCGACGGGCTGTTGGCCGCGATCTTGTTGAGGGCGGGGGTCGACATCTTGACTTGCGTTTGGATTCCGAAGAATTGGACGAAGATGAAGTGGCAGCCGGTTGATGGAGATGGTGGATTGGAGCTGGTGAAGGGGAATGAGCTGGGCTGAGAAAGTTCGCGAGGTCGCTCCAGCAATTTTCAGTGGGCTCGATGAGTAAGCGCGGACAGCGCCAGCTGGCAATTGGCACTAACCAGCTGGTCACCGAGATTGACCGGCTGGTGGATTCTGACATTGGAACTCCATGTTTCACGATAGCAAGTCCGCTGCTTGCATGATGACTCTGGTGATGAAGTTGCGTCGATACATCTACATGAGCTTCATTCCATGAGGCGTTCAGCGTCGCCTCTTCTAAGGACTACCACAAACAAACGCATGGCTGCTTTGCTCAACACAAAAACACGCGCTTTATTCTCTCGACAGTACCATATGTGCCCGATGCAGGTGTCTACGGTGCGCCACGAAAATGGCCAGGAATGTTCTGGGCCTTGGACTGCAGAACATCGAGAAGCGTCATACCAGCTCAGACTTTGAAATGCGAGATGTATAGGCATCTAATTACATATGGGAGCTGACTGTCCAAAACCCTACATCTATCTATCTTGCCTATGAGATATCCCTACAGAACCTAGAATGGTCCACGACTTAATTCTTCCAAGGCGCCCATGGCTTCCATGCCCCAATAATTATTCTTCAGCTCCAAGCCTGGAATCAAGCCACCCTCATCAAGGCACCTCGGCCCCACCAGGTGATCCTCCTTACTGCCGAACGGAAATATAGGCACAAGGCATACCTCATCAACCTCACAGCCGCCTCCACACTCCTCCCACTGCGTCCACTGCAACTCGTCGACTAGTTCCCGAACCTCCTCCTGCGCTCTCGAGGCCGCCTTGGACAAGACTGTTATCACATTCTTAGGGCCTTCGACAGGGCTTTCAAAGTCGTATGCGTCTTGGAGCAGCCCGCGCGCCCGGAACAACGCGCCACAAATACGACCCGTGACTTGCGCAACAACAGCAGCACGGATCAGCCGATCCTGAGCCGTGAATGACGCCTCGAGCGCGTCGACCTGCTGGAGGTAGTGGTTTTGACACCTCTCGCGCGCCGCCATGTCCACCTCCTCTACGCTCACGTCGCCCGGTGTCCTCGGGGTGTCGACGTGCGTATTGGTAGCCACAAACACCTCCGCCACGAACCGTTCCAGGCCGCCGTCCAGGCGGTCCGACGCGAGCAGGCTCAGACGGTTCGCATATCGCGAGACGTTGGCGTCTGTGATGGCCTGCCAGTCTATGCCGGGGATGTTCTGCGCCGCCCGGGCAACCTCGTGGACTCTGCGCTGGATGGCCTGGCGCTCGGCGTGGGTGGTGTTCAGCAGCGGCGGTAACGCCCTCGTACCCGCCTCGCTTCCGGCCGGGCTCGTGGTGTTGACCGGGTAGAAGTACGCCGACACCATCCGCGAGAAGTCGAGCTGCACCCGCCCCGCCATCCCATCATAGTGCTGCGCCGCCACGCGCGCGAGGTGGAATGCCATGCGCGGGATGTTGTACCACTTACTGATCCGATCCCAGAATGGCCGCCGCATCTGGCTCAGTAGGTCCAGCCCACCGTCTGCGAAGTCGCAGTAGACGACCTCGAATCCGACCTCCATGCGCAGGAGGCCGTCGTACCCGAGCGTCGTGAGCATGTCGCACAGCTCGCCGACGCGCGCGACGTTGTGGACCATGATGTCGGCCATGCGGTGATCGCACGGCGACGTGCCGTTGATCAGGCGCAGGACGAGGCCTGAAGTGTCCATGGGGCCCATGCAGCCTTTGGCGGCGGACATGCCGTCGAGGTAGAGGAGGTGGAGGTCGCGGCTGGTGCGGTACGTGCGGAGGTAACCTCTGATGGCGGGCGGGGGTCCTTGGTCGACAGTGGTTTGTTGTAGCACTGCTTGATCACGCTTGACGTTTTCGGCCTTTTGGCGGGCTCTCCATGAGGGTGAGAAGGCCTCGGAGTGCTCTGGTTCGAACGCGAGCCATTCCATTCCCATTGAGCTCGCATCGCTGGTGTGCGTGCCGTGGTATAGTAAGTTTCCCTTAGGTATCTTGGCTGCTATCACTGCTAGGCCGTTGTGATTCAGCGAGGAGCCCCATTGCCGCGCAGCCGAATGGATGGAGTTGAAGATCGGGACGGCATTGAGCTCTGCCTGCTCCAGAGATGGTCGGACGGGCTCGGCGTCTGAAGCAGCTGCACTCAGTAGCCAAACCACCTGGACGAGGAGATTCAGGGCCATCATACAAGCGGCCGTCAGCTGTAACAGGTAAATCAGGCTGCTTGAGCATGAGATTCGTCAGAATCTCAGTCACGGAGCGGAATCAAATTAAATTTTATTGTGTGCCAGCGAGCAAAGACTGCTGGCCTGAGCGCACTCATCCAAAGAAGAGAAAATGTCAGTGCAACGATTGAGAATGCGAGATGCAACTCCACCGTCATTGTTACCGTTTAGATGCAGCCAACAGCGCATACTGCGTAGGAGTAATTATGGAACCCGGCAACAAGGAAAGCCAGTGAAGCTGTGGATAGTCCACAGGAATCGATCGATGCTGCGGACGATGCCGACAGCAGAATCATGAGTGCATAAAACACAAACATTATCTCGCAGGCCACTAACTTTCATCAACGAATCACTACCCCGTCAGCCATTGTGCTCCTTCAGATTTGAGCATATACCTGGATGCGCGCACCGCCCATGACTTACGATCTCAGGCACCACAAGCCCTTCCCGTTCCACCTACTCCCCAAAGAGCTGCGGCTGCGCGTCCTCGAGCACACGCATCTGGGGCCTCCACGCCTAGGTGGCTTCGACCCCCGAGTCGAGCTGCTGCTCATCCGCGATGGAAAACTCGTCCCAGGCATCTACGATCCCGCGACACATAAATCGTTCACCAAATGGTATGCATATCAGCTTCTTCTGCCCTCTCCGCCTTCCCGTTCACCCTGCCTGAATAACACCAGCCCAGCTGCTCACCCCCACTCCGGCCCGGTGCTCGTCCTCGTGCCACCTGCCGGCCTCGCTGCAGATGCAGAGAGCTACCGCTGGCGCTATTTCTTGTCGACCGTCATATGTAGCGTAGGGCGGCAGTTGAGGTCTTCTACCCCCACGCCTGGTTCAACTTCTTCCAAGGCGATCTGCGCCTCACGCTGTCGTTTCTGGGTGATACAATACCCCGCCAGTCTCTGAAGCGTATTCGCCGCTTGAGCTGCACCATGACTGAGGTCCAGTGCGAAGGGTGGACCGCGGGCGCCGCTCTGGCTTGTGGGTACCCTGCGGTGGTGCTTGAGCATGTTGCGAAGAGGCATTTTGGCGCGCGCTCGCGGGGCTTGGACTACGCGGCTGTTTGGCGAACGGTTTGAGGGTTTCTTGCGGATTATGCTGATTTACCTAGGCTTAGTGTTGTTGTGGATATGGAGATGTGCTCGTGGACGTTTGTTGAGGAGACGTTGCTTATGGTTGGTACGGCGTCGATGTTGAGGTTCACCTATGACTTCTGCTTGGATATTACAGCTGCGTTGTGCTCGTTCACAAGGCTAGGCGCTGTCAACCTCAAGATGCCTGCGTTTGATCAGTTGATACCGTGGTTGGAGAGAGAGGTTCTGGGATATGGTGATGTGCCCCTGTCCACGGGACGGCTGGGGCCATTTCAGAAGATTACCAGCATGGCATTGCATGGAACATAGACTGGCGGACCCGAATTATCACTTCGAGCCATAGGATCAAGGGTTGGACGGGCTCCTGCACAGACGAGAGGGCCACCGATGCTCAAGCAGCCTTTGGCTGCTGAATGCTACTCTAAAGATGCGTCGGACTTCAGCAGGCGTAGCTAACTATGTCGGCTCGCCGCTGACTGCAGCCAATATGCATCATGATCATTTCTGTTCGTGCAGGGTGGATGGGTCGTGGCTCGTTGCGATGGTTCTGTTGCATGACTGCCCAAGTGTACTTATCAGCAGATGCATATTGGCGCATCCTCCCACAGACGATAGAATCGGGAAGGTGGCTGGAGCTCTGACTGCCTCCATGTCATATGTTTTATGCAAGACGCGATGCAGTGGCGAGCATGAGGCGGGGCTGGACGAGGGCTATCGTTCTAAAAATAAATAAAAATAAAATAAAAATAGGTGTGCACTCTGTGTAGTCACGTCGGTCAACGATTGTTGTTTACTGCTGTTCTCCGAGGGAGGACGAAGAGCTTCCTGCCATCAACGCTATCTAAATTGTCGATAATTTTATATCTATCTCGTGACAAAGGCGAGTCAAGGGAGTAGTGCGGGCATAATAGAGTATATGTTTCTCCAGGGGCAGAGCCGATGAGGGAAGCGATCCTTGGGTTGGAGTAGCATGGCACTTCGGTTGGAAGACCGGATCCGGGGTTGCTCGAACCATGTAGCCACTTGGACTTTTCAGGGTACGTTAGGTACTTACATCCTATCATATACCGCTGTAAGACCATCACCACTATTGCCCGTCTCTGTTTTGCTCAGTTCAACTCCTCATTTCCTCCTTCGAAGAGCAAAAACAACTTGGCCTACGCTGGCTGCAATTGTGGAGGATCACTTGGTTGAGGCGGCGTAGTGAAACAGCACGAGTGAGGAAGAGCATACAGGAGTGCAATCAAAGTATACTAGCAAGACTTGTGCTATTGAACATGTAAGTTGAGACATATCTCGGAAGCTTGAACGAGCTAGTGTCTCACAAGATGCATCAAAGAACCTGTGGCTGACTATGTCTAGGACCGTCTCTGCAGATACCTGCGCGTTGCTCGGTCCGCAACAAGTTGCTATGCGCACGCGACAAGAGCTTTTGCTCGGTCAAATTGACAATGGATTTGCAACGTCAAATTCAACAATTCGGCAAATAGCGATACCAAGTGTAAGGAATCTTGTGGTCCGGAACGATCGGGAGGAGTCAAGATTCCAGAGACTCGAGGCAGCACTGTCGACCATGGGCGTTGTAGGACGTCAATTCCCAGATGAAGCTCCGCGCAGTAGACGGTGTGCTTCATACTGTCACCGCATCTGGAATTCAAGGGTCCTCTCGTACAGGTTGGATGCTTTCGCCACTACACTTGGCGCATTCTCATCTGGGTTCGTCAGGTGTGATCTGGTCAGCGATATTGTCGACGAAACAGGCGATGGCCCTCTTGACATAGTCTTCCGACTGTGACCCCTTAAGTTTGGAAATGGCGATGCTACTGATTCAGGAAGGCGCAGACATAAGGAAACACCGTAGGATGGTGCTTCGTGTTGTTGGTTCCTACAGGATATATACGTGAATTGCCGGCACCAAAATTGCGGCTCGGCGTCGGATTGGCGGGACTTGGAACAGATGATGCCTATGAACCGCATATTATCTTACATGGAACTCTCAGTGCTACATGAAGCAGTTCTCAAGCTTCGGCACGCTGACATTCGGGAGCTGTTGAGTCAGAACAGCTGCTCTGTGGATGCCGGCGATATTGGAGGACAGACAGCTTCGTACTACGCCACGGTGAGAGGGGATCTCCACGCTATTCAAGCTTTACTTGAAGCTGGGGCTCAGCCAGACGCAGCGGAGCGATCCAAGAAGCACTCCCCCCCTCGCTGAAGCCTGCCGTCATGGATCCATCTAACTCGTGCGCCTGCTACTAGCTGCTGGCGCAGATGTCATCGGGTAAGACCGCCGAGGTAGAGTAGCAATGCACCAACTGCAAACCAATAGCACCAACACAATTCGAATAGCTGCGGAGCTACTGCGGTGAGGCGCAGATCTTCAAGCTACGGACTTCACGCTTTCAACACATTTGCGTCAGGCATCTTACCATGAGGCGGACGAGCTGGTAGAGTTTTACGTCCGTGCTGGTGCCGATGTCAACACTAGGCAATCATGAGGGCACGACACCGATTGAATGCGCCGTAGCACATTCCCGCTGCGACGTAGCAAAGGTCCTCCTGAGGCATGGAGCAGACTCCAAAAACATCGACGATTACGGCCACAACATACTGCATCATTTGGGCTTCTACTCCGATGCTGCAACGATGCAAGTCTTTATTGATAGACTATCCAACCTAGACACTACGAGGAAGAACGTGCACGGAAAGACACCATTTCAGCTTTTCAACAGCAGGGTGAACGTGACAAATGAGCTACGGTTCACTTTTCTTTGTCTCCTTGACAGTGTGCTGACTATAACAAATGGTCACGTCTTATCACATCCTGGTATGGATCTAGTGGAAGAGGAGGATGATTCTGTCTTCTTCGACGTCTTGGGAACATGGGCTGCGGAGGAAAGATAAGGGTCTACTGCAATAGCGAATGGAGAGATGGTATGAGACTGGCATCACCAGGGGAATGAAAGAGGGCGAGCCGTGGAGCCCTTGGCTGACAGCAGCATGGTGCAGACGACAGAGAGACTTTAAAAGGAGGGTGATATCGACGATTGCAGCCAAGGAAAGGCTTTGCGTATCAAGAAAGGTCGCCTGGGCATTATAGAGGCATTCAGGGCTTACAGTGGCCCGTGGTGTGTTCTTTCACGCCTGGCCCGATATGGTGATGTGCCTCAGATTACGAGACGGCTGAGGCCATTCCAGGAGATACCAGCATGGCATTGTTTGGATCGCAGAGTGGAGGGAGGGCTCGAACTACCTAGCATCCTGATGCGCAGAAAACATGAGGATTTTCGTATTCAGCAAGTCACATTGTTTTTAGTTTGCATCGCTATCTTTTGCTGCGGAACTTTTCGCGACACTGGCACACGCTTCCAAGGTTCCTGCTTGGCCCCGGCTCTGATTGATGCTTGTGGCTTGCACTTCGTCGCATCCGACCATTGCTTCCTCCTCATCCTGCCGTGCGCGCTTTCAGAATGGACCTAGTAGTGAGACGAGTGCCACGGAATAGTATCGCTGCTGCTGCAAACCACACACCACTCTCGTGTAACCTCGTTGTCCAAACTCAAGGTGAACGGGCAGAACACCTGTCCCTCTTTGCCGGCCGAGATTTTCGGCACGCACTTGACACAGCTTGTTGACCTGCGTGGTTTGATATGGATCAAGGTGTTGAGGGACAAGCTTGGAGCCCAGACCGGGTTTGCACGCCACCGTCGGCCGGAATAGATTGTAAGGAGTTCTTGTATGAGCTCGGGTGCAGAGGCCATGATTCTGACCAGGAACGGCGAATTCGTGCCCATCAGAGACATGCGATCGGCTGTAACGTACTCCAGCAGGATCTTCTTCAGTTTTCCGAGGTTGGAGTTTGAGGCCTTGATCATTGCTGCGGCAAGATCGAGGCTCAGTGCGTTGATTCGATCATCCAATTCGGGATGTGGTCCAGCTTTCCTTCGTGTTGACAGCTACTTCATCCATCTGTGACAGTGAACTCCGACAGTGTCCTCGACGAAGGCTTTCAGCTGGTCGACCATGAGATAGTCGGCAATCTGTGCTAGATTGGCCCAAATCGTGAGGGGTGACTATCGCCCTACCTTGCCAGCGATGGTAAAGCCTGTCATAGAGTCAGTGAGGCGCAACTTAGCGAAACATCTCATCAGACTCACGTCCTGGAGCATAAATGTATCTCAGAGCCAAGGTGACCATGCCTCGCATCCTGTTCCTGGGTCACGACACTTTGTGCCTGGGCTTCCTGATATCGATAGAAACCAGAACAAGGACTACTAAATGAGGTGCATGATGGGAGCTTTGATTGTGCGTACATTGAAACCACCTCCGAATGCAGCCTTCATCCATTTGGATCTTGGACAGACGATAGCGCGGTGGACCTTCCAGGATCGGCCGTCGCAGATCACCTCAGCATCGGCAAACGTCCCCCAGAGAAGGAGCATGCGTTGATTAGTACATTTGTCAGCGATAGTTTACAAATGAGTACGCACGAGCAGAAGTCGTCCTGATAACCAGGCTTGTACTTGGTAGTACCGGCCATGATGGACTGTTCAAGATTATTGCTCGGACGGTCGGTGATTACACTGCCCAGGGTGAGCGAACAAGGGAGTGAATGTGAGTGATGCTGAGAATGATAGGGGAAAGCGTCACATGCTTTGGCGCTTATATCGTACAGTTTCCATTTTGTTCATGATCGTCCAGAACATTAATTGTTCTTCATGTCTCAGATTGTAACAAGCACAATGTTGAACCAGGCTATGCGCTTTATCAATTTCAGAAAATGCCATTTCAATGACAATTGTAGGCACAAGTCTCAAAATGTGGAGTCAAACATTTTGAAATTCAACAAAGAAAAATAGGCAGGTCTTCGTAGCCGATCCTAGACAGGCCTGTCATATTCGGCCAAGTCGTTTGTGGCTACCGTATGCAAGCTAGCTAGTGACTCTGATTTCCAAGTCAACATGCTATCCCGTACTTACTAGAAGATCTATTCCAGGCCGCGGGTTGGTTCTCAGGATATGTTTTGCAGATAGGCCGTCAGTGATATTCACAAAATGCACCCAAGAAAGTTCTGACAATGTCTGTATAGGAGGTATCCGGTAATTAGTTCCACATGGCTGCACGAGATCTGTTTACCACGCAAACCAATTGTCAATGTTGTCGGCTCGTAGGTCTCGAGACATTGACCGACCTCACAGGCTTCAAGTAAACACCAAACGGGGCCCGGAGATTTGCACCGTCGCGACTCCGGTATTCATTAGTAGAGAAAGACTACACCGATGGTCAACCTGTCCGTCTGCTATGCTCATCTGAGATGTTGAAAGTTGTTGTGCATTATCAGAGCAGACGAGACGAAGAACTTACCACAACAATGACCTCGTTGATCAAGCTTCTTGAAACGCACGGCCCATGGGCTCCTCTCAGGGCCGTCGATGCGCTGATGCCGAGGCTGTCGGCTGTGCAACTGTTCAGACGACGCTCAAAGTTGCGATAGGGCAGAAATTGCTTACTGTCCATCAGATTAAGACTTTACTCAAAGCGGTCACATGAGCGAATTCGGGTGAAATTATGAGATCAGTTACTCTAACTGTGTAATACCGGACAGCACCACACCTGCTTGAAACACCAGTGCCTCGTGCTTAGTCCGTCTGAATATGGGACGGAAAATTAATCTAGAGTTTGTGCGCCCTCATGACGGCTTCGGTGACTTCCGGGAATGTGTGGAATGGAGTCTAGCTTTTAGTTTGTGGAATGACTTCGTCTCAAAGGAGTCACTGAATGGAGCATATAAAGCTGTCTCTGTCCTTCGACTCGGGATCGTCTTGCTGAGCAGATGACTTGGGTTCTCATTCTAGACGCTCATTATCAAGACTAGCCTTGCAATAACTTCAGCATTCATTCCTTCGTGACTGTAGTACCCCTGGACACTGCCATCACCTTCGTTTCCTATCTACCAAATTGCTCGACTCTACCACAGTGGAATAAGATGCTTTCTTCATTCCAGCTAGTCTATGGAATTTCCGTGCTGGCAGGCTATGCAGCAGCCCACGGCCAGATCGCAGGCCTTATGGCTGACGGCGTCTTGTAAGAGCCCATACAGAAGCACGATACACACCATTCAGACACTCTATTGACCCCATTTCCAGCTATCAAGGCTACAATCCAAACTTGCAGTACCAAAAGGACGCACCGCAGGTCGTCGGCTGGTCCATCCCCCAAGACCAGAGCAACGGGCCCGTGATGCCCTCAAGCTACACGCAGCCAGACATCATCTGCCACATCAACGCTACCAACGCTCCCATCTCCGCCAAAGTCACCGCCGGCACCAATGTCACCGTCTACTGGACCAAAGACTGGCCGCAGTCACACAAAGGGCCGATGCTCGACTACCTCGCGGCCTGCCCGAACAATGACTGCGCGGCCGCGGACAAGACGCAGCTGAAGTTCTTCAAGATCGACGAAGTGGGACTGATCGACGGCAGCAAGCAGCCGACGACCTGGGGCAGCGACCAGATGTTTACCAACAATGTAAGCTGGACGGTGCAGGTGCCGGAGAGTGTTGCGCCGGGGCAGTATGTCTTGCGCCATGAGACTATCTCGCTACATCAGGCGCAGGAGGAGGGTGGTGCGCAGAACTACCCGTTCTGTCTGAATCTTGATGTCCAGAGCTCAGGAACTGCGAAGCCTGAGGGTGTGTTGGCGACGGAGCTGTATACGCCGACGGATCCGGGAGTGAAGTTCAACATCTATCAGACGTTGACTGAATACAAAGTCCCTGGCCCACCTGTGTTCACCGGCTAAGAAGGTCTTACTGATTCGTCTCGCCATTGCATGACACTTCGTGGTGGGGTCTATTGTTTCTTGCTGATGCGCATGACGCTCAGACGTACATCCAATGTTTTTGCTTTCTTTATATATAGCACGCTGACCCAGGTATATAGCGAATGCAGAGACCGTCACTATTTCTCAGGTGTTGAGTAGGTATTAAAGCAATACTGCACCCTGGCATAATCGCAACTAGATAGATACGTAACAAGCAGGACCTGAGCTGAATGGCCCTTTCCGACGTCCTATCATGCATTCTCCTAATCAATAGGACAAGGCAAGAACAGCGCTAGGCAAGTACGTGGCTTATTCAGTTGTATGCACGAATTGGGCGGCGTAAGCGAGGAGGTGGCCGCTTTAATCTTCTTATCTTCTTCTTATGCACTCAGCCCGTGGTGGCCTAGACGCCTTTTTTATTTCTTTTTGAAGAGGGTCTGCTTTGGGAGACCGATGATGGCTGCGAAGTAAGCAAGAAGATTAGCAGTCACTCATCATCCCCGCTCTCATTACTTCCTGTCTCTCAAATGGACGAACCTTTGCCGTATCGTTCTTTGAGAGGTCCGGAGAGAAGGGTGGCCACTCAATCACACGTACACCGCGTTCACGAAGATCCTCGAGAGTGCCCTCGGCCTTGTGCCCGGGGGCGTTATCGTGCATGGAAAGGAGCTCGACGCCTTAATGGCGCGCACACTCGATCTAGCCGTTGATGATGGGAACGGTTTGTTGTCGATACGTTTTCTCGCCGATCGAGCCCCATTCCATTTCCCAAAAGAAGCCGGGTCTCTTTATCGAACCATTAATACGAATGCCCGAGAAAGACCCCCACCATATCCAGCCTCCTTATTGTTGATGTTTTTCGATAATATATATTGTGTCCCACTCTTCTCCTTTGTGCCGAGTAACCCAGATGCGTTTGTGATGCCCTCCAGTCACCCAAGTCTCGTTGGTCCAAAGAATCTGTCGCCACTAGTCAACAGTCCAATGCTTATGCTCGAGAGCCCATTCCAATCGTTTTCGTCGGTTAACATCCGAGAGAGGAGGTTTGCAGCAAGCGTGGTATCGTCGATAGCCGTGGCGGTAGAAAGCTCCTTAAATAGCAATCCAACCAATTATGCAGCCGACAATTTGAATCAAGAGAGCTGCCAGCTTCTCCTAAGAGGCTCGACGGCCTTCCCTCGAAAAGGTGACAAAGGTCATAGAACCTTTCGAAGTCTTCACACTCGAGGATGGGTTTTCGGCTACGGTCGTGGATTTGGGGGACTGGCACGGCGAGAGCAGTACGAACCTGTTTGTGGGACCATTCTCCTCGGCCACGTGCGTGTATTTCGTCCTTCGTTAAGCCTCCATCAAAGAAGAGAGTACGAATTCGAGTACATTGTCTTTCGGTAAGCTGTGGCTTGCCTCCAGAACCTTTGGATCGTCCTCGAGCCATGGTAGGTAGTATGGGTAGGGAGAATAAAAGTGTAAACAAATATAACGCGTTGAATGCGAGTGTCGTGAATGTGTGCCAGAGTGCCATTTTCGGCCTGTTTTGGCTAGATTCGCACAGGGGTGGCGCGGGCCAGGTACCTGACAGGGGTGCCTTTATTTTGCTACGCAACCATAGTAGTTGAATAGTGACATTTGGGCGGATACTTGTAATGATCACACTAAATACCCGTGAGTATATAGCAGGTGTCAGAGGGTTTATGTTATCAATATGGTAGTAGAGGTGACGAGTGCAACATTGAGAGCGTGCGTTCGTGCAAGTGATGATCAGAAGCCTTGAGGCTATTCAGGGTGGACTGAATACTTAGAATGACAACTGAAGAGCTATGAAGAAAATACTATCTATCTGGTGCTGACCGTATCCTAATATCCTATGGCCTTCATACCGTCTTCAGTCCGGGATCGCTAGAGTCGCAGGTCGACTCTTGCGGTCCATGGTGATATCGGCTGGACCGCTCGTCGGTCGTAGCTATCCAGACCCTAACCCTATGATTATCTAATCCTCGTTTTGCTGACATAATGAGGGTTTCCCGCCTGATGTGTTGGTTTTCAGGCTTCCGATGGCGCAGCTAACCGCTGGCCTGTTCCTTGACCTGCTGTTGGTCCCTTGGGTTATAACAATACTAGACCAAAATTTAACTTAGTATAGTTATACGGTTGTAAGAAACCATATTATAAAAGTATAAAAGTTATAAACTTAGAATTAAAACGGAAACGAGCCGGAAGCGCCTTCCAAATAAGGTAAAAACATTACCCAACATTGCATAAATTATTATGTCAGCTATAATGTATGTAGCTAAATAAATATACGTTATATCTTATGCTGTAATATGCCAAAATATGATTCAAACCGCGAAAAAAAATGCTTTAAATCCAAGAAATGCTATCGAAAAATGCTATAGCAGGGGTAACCACTATGTATACCGGTTGTTTTAATTAAAAGAGCAGGTATGTAAAATTATGGCGCGTTGTTATGTTGTATAGATCAGAAAAACATGTCACTATGATAGAGCCAACGCCTTCCCGATATATCCACATCTAGCATAAAGCCAATCCACCCAAATTACCCCCCTCGCCTTCCAAGGGCCCCGTCCTGACGCAAGTGTGAACGGAAATGCCGTGTCCTTCTTGATGTAATTCGCCGACAAGTCCAGAAATGGTCTCTTTTCATCCTCGTCGATCTGCTTCTTCTTCAGCAACCGAGGCACCGCAACTTCCTTTCCACTCCTCTTCATGTCCTTCAACAGTCGGCAAAGCATAATCGCGGTATTGTCCACGCCCACGGTCCACGACGCCCTCGCATAGCCCAGCATGAACACAAGATTAGGCACATCATTCAACATGCACCCGTCCCACATTGCGTGCTCGTGCGGGTCGATCAGCTCGCCGTCCACGCGTAAGGGAATCCCGCCGCCAAAGATCATCTTCAGCCCTGTCGCTGTGACGATCACATCGGGCTTGAGCACCTGGCCGTCCGTGCAGACGATACTGTCCTCCGTTACCGTCTCTATCGTCGCTGTAACAACACTCGCCTTAGCTGGCTGGCCATCCTTCCCGCCGTGCAAGCACTTGAAGAAATCTCCGTCAGGGGCCAAGCACAGCCGCTGATCCCAGGGCTGATACCGCGGCGTGAAATGCGGATCCATACTAACATCCGCCGGCAATAACCCCTTGGTCGTCTTAAGGATAGCGGTGCGGGCTTTGTCCGGGTACAGCCTACACATCATGACCTTGAAAATCGGCACAGTCGACGCATGTAGCCAATTCAGCCACCCGCGCATAGCCTTCGGCAAAAACGACCATTTCGCAAACGAGCCGCGATTGGCGAGCGCCACGATGTAACTCGGGCTGCGCTGCAGCATGGTGATGTGTTTCGTGACGGGCGCGAGGTTCGGGATGAGCGTGATGGCGGTGGCGCCGCTGCCGATGACCACGACGGACTTGTCGGCGAAGGAGTAGTCGGTGGGCCAGAACTGCGGGTGCACGACTTTGCCGGCGAAGTTCTCAATGCCGGGGATCGTAGCCGGCAGGGCATTGTCGTAGTCGTAGTAGCCGGTACCCAGCACGACGAACCGCGCGTCGAGGGTCTTCGTGCGGCCGTGGTGCGAAACACTGAGTGTCCAGCGTTTCTGCTCGCTGGACCAGGCGCCGCCGACGACTTTGTGCTGGAAGTTCATGTACTTGGCGAGCCCGTGTTTTTGCACGCAGTGGTGCAGGTAGGAGACGATGAGATGGCCCTTAGCGATGGGCGTGTCGTAGGGCCAGGGTTCCCAGGCGAAGCCGTAGGTGTAGAGGTCTGAGTCGGAGCGGATGCCGGGGTACTTGAAGAGTTCCCAGGTCCCGCCGATGGAGTCGCGGGCTTCGAGAATGGTGATTTTGGCGTGGGGGACGCGGGTCTGCAGGCGGTAGGCGCAGTTGATGCCGGCTAGGCCCGCGCCGATGATGATGATGTCGTAGGACGAGGGGGGTTCTTGGATGGAGCCCATCTTGGCCTGTCCTTGACTGAAGACAAGAAAGGAAAAGGACTCTTTGATTCGAGCTTATTTCTTTCCTAGATTTTACTGTTAGTGAGGCAGACCCTAAATATGAGAGTGGTGTTTTCATACTCCCCGACAGTGTAGGTTCGGACGATGTTAAAACGGAGAGCATTACTGCTCGATCACTGATAGAAATACGGTGCTTGTGCCTCGGGGGAATAGCCCAAATATGGGAATAGTCGCGTATGTTTGTCACCTTTCGCCCAGCCGAGGCTGTGATTCTGATGCGGGTGTGCAGCCACAAAGATCTACGTAGAGTCGGGGAGCTAGGAATCCAGGAGAGTGCGGGGAGTCGATGGTGACATACAGGTGGCTCCACACCACACCAGACGACGCTACACACCCGCAGCACGCCCGGAAGCCCGAAGGAATAGCAGATGCCGTTCTGCTGCATGCTAAGTAGGTACCTAACTCCGAGCAGGCTCAGAATAAATCTCGACGGCCACGGTGAGGCGGACACTCAGGTGTGGAAATCTATCGGGTTCGCGCATACCAAACAGACGTCGTCGCCAAAAGTCTTGATCCCCTGCTTTGTGGCAACGTTCAGCGTCCCCCGTTGGCCAACCACCTTCAAGATTTGGGACAATCGCCTCTGGGATAACAGTCTCTGGTCTGATCGCCTCTGAGATAACTACCAATACGGTAATTATCTTTAGAATAATCGTCTTTGGGCTCACCACCTCAAGGGTAGTGTGGACTCCGAAGTTGCACTCCAGAACTCCAATCCCTGTCTATCTGCATCCATACTTTTGGCCGGGACATACGTAGCTGGGTCATTTGAGGACTCGGGACACTATCTAGAAGCCTGCAGTATCCGGAATATTGAGTAAGCTGGCTGCTGGTAGAAGATCTATGGCTGTTTTGTCGTCTCAGGAATCGCTCTATGTGGGATCTGGCTTCTTTCGATAAGTGTATTGGACTGTCTCCGTCGATAGCCCTGTCTAAAATATGCGTGCGTTGTTTTGTCCCGGGGTTGGCTCAAACGCCATCCCCCCCAGATCCAGCTGAGACCGACAATCACAACTTTGCCATCTCTCTGATCCTAGCAGCATACCAAGCCTAGCAGCACAATCATCAGCACACGTCATCACACAAATCTCAGAACAGCAGGGAAAGGAAAAGGAAAAAGCTAAACTCACAGACTGCGCCCCGGACCCAGCGCCCGCCCCGATCTGCCGCATAATCCACGGCACGGGCACCTTCTTTGTAAACAGCCGCGCATCATCATCCTTCACCTCCTTGTTAAATACCACGCTCAGCGGCAGCGTCGGGTTCAGCGCCGCCGGCCGCCCGAGGCCAACTAGATCCGTACCGCCCTCGACAACGGCCGCTTCCATGCCGCGGCGCGTGCGGAACCCGCCGGTGACCATGAGCGGCAGCGTTGGGAAGGACGAGCGGATGGCGTGCGCGAACTCGAGGAAGAAGGCCTCGCGCGCTTTGGTGCGGCCGGATTTCTCGTCGTCGGCGCCGGATGCCTGCATCATCTAGCACAGAGGATTAGTCGCAACGAGTCTCACAACCCAGGTGGAGGGAGGTGAAAGTACTCACTGTGGGATTCTCATACGACCCACCACTGACCTCCAGGAAATCGAGTCCCGCCTCGACAATAACGTGCAACTGCTCCAGACATTCCCCGAGCTCCTGCTCACTCTGATGATCCACGCTATTGAACTTCATGCCCACCGTAAACCCCTTCGGCGTCACCGCTCTCACAGCTTTCACAATATCAACCACAATCTTGGCCCTCTTCACCGCATCCCCGCCATACGCATCCGCCCGCAGATTCACCTTCGCGCTCAGAAACTGCGCCAGCAAATACCCATGCGCAGCATGCAACTCAATCCCATCAAACCCAGCCTCCGCCGCCACACGCGCCGTCTCCGCAAACCGCCGCACCACATCCTCGATCTCCGGCGCGCTCATCTCCCTCGGCGTGCCAAACACTAGCCGCGACACCAGCGCCCCCAACACCCCCTGCCCAAGTCGCAGCGGCACCGCCGACGGCGCAAGCGTCTTCGCGAAGAGCCCGCGCGAGCCCGCGCCAGCGGGGCTCTGGCGCCCAGGGTGGTTGACCTGCACGATGACGGGGACGTCGCCGGTGGGGCCCTTGCAGGCTTTCGCCCAGCTCTTCCACGGCGCGGCCATGGCGGTGGGGTCGTCGAGGAGGACGACGTCGCCGGGTTGGCCGAGGTGGCGCTGGTCGATGGATACATTGCCGGTGAGGACCAGGCCCCAGCCGCCGGCGGCCCATTGTGTGTAGGCGGTTTCCATGGCTGGGTTGGGGAGCCCGCCGGTGGGGACGGCCATTGCTTCGGCCATGGCGGCTTTGACGAGGCGGTTGGGGAGGGTGAGCCCGCTGGGGAGGGTGAGGGGGCGGGCGATTTGGAGGTCCATGATTATTGGAACTTTGGTGATGGCTTCGGTAGATGTGGGTGTGTAGATGAGCTAAATCGAATTCTAGCTAGAGCGTATACTCAAGTATATGTAGTTTGGCGGCTCTCGTTCTTCGTGTGTGGCGTTTGTCAGCGATGCAATATCTCATAGAACATCAGAGGCAAGATCGAGGGTAACTTGCCTTGTCTGAATTCTAAGGCCACACCGATCTCAAATCCAGTCGTGTTACGAATCGGGCTCTGGCTGTGCCACGTAAACGAGAATGATGGGGCGCTTGGGAGACCGCACTCACCTGATGGTTTCTATGCCTGTAATCTCTACCTTCAACTCGGCCAAATTGTGTGACAATCGACAAGCAGCTTATGCAATTTCTCCAATTACTCAGCATCGAGAAAATCAAAGCGCTAGGAGACAACGGGAAATTTCCTTCAAAGTTTCACCCCCCCCCCCCTCAATCAACGTATCTAGGATTTTCCAGTGGCGTTGTGCCGAGGTCCACGGCCTCGGGGAGATCCATTATTCCTCCGCCATGTGGACTCTGCAGTATGTGGAGAGAACAGGTCCACGAGCTGCGAGATGGTCGCAGGTTTTGCAGTCTTGATTTTTCACAGCATATGCGTACGCAGGAACGCAACCTGAAAACGAACGACATCCAACGATGGCGGCGTTGGACGGACTTCGGGCAGTCAGCCTCTAGTGGAGACATCGACGAACCCCAGGTTGCAAAACCCTGCCATGCCACGTGCCACACAAATATTCCAACGACATATCCCAAACGTTCTGGAGGTGGTGGCCAGGAGATCAAATATCAAGTGCTTCTTTTCGCGAAAATGTCGTCCAAGTTCTCCTGTCAGCTACTCGTACATGAACTGGACTCCCCCTCCCCTCCCCCCTCCCAAAAAAAACGCAACAGCGATCAAGGTGGTCCCCTCACACCATTCGCATCTCTGATCCAGCCCGCATCTAAGCCCCGGAGTCTCCTCGAGTGGGTCTCTCCCTCAGGAATCTCGTACAGATCAAATTTGAGCACATGGTCAATGTGCGTCATGCTGCCGACGAGCCCTGCCAGAATGGGGTGCTGGTAATCAAATGCACACTTGTGCATCCTGCGACCCTTTGTCTCCTGTGCGGAGAAACCGAGTGCCATCAACTCGCCGAAGATGTATGTATTCCATCTTGAACGCAGCTGCAGTGCAGTCGCATTTCGCCTCGTGTGCACACTCCCTCAGGGGCCAATGCAACTCACGTTGGAGAGGACACATGTGAGTACGGTGCCCCTGCATCAAGAGCAGGATCTGCACAAGGCTGCGTCGTAGCATGTCTTCAGGCGTCTCAGACGACGTCAAGAGGTCCTCGAGGCAAGCTCTGGTGGAATTCTTCCATCGATCTCCGAGAGGATGTCCCCAGAACGAGTCCCATGCAGGCGCTAGGTCAGGATCCCACGACATTGCTTCTCGCTCAGCCTTTGTGAAGGGGCTGCCGACGTCCAAATCCAGGAGACGCCGGATGGTGTGCTTGTCGCTCATATCCACCAGTATAGACTTGGTTTCACCCCACATGCCCAAGGGACTGGAAGCCACGGCGTCAGAGAGAGTGGCGCGTATGGGATAGCTCTTATGAATGTAGCTGCGACTCATTGTAGTGGGGGACGGGCGAATGAGCCTCTTGCGGAAGTGGGCACACCTTCTCCCGCTGACCTGCCCAGAGAAGCTGATGAATGGTGCGGTCACGTTGGCTGGGACTTGCGCAATTTCAGCGATCCTCTGCTCAATGGGCACCTCTGCGAGATCAACGGTCTTTCTCAACTCCTGGATGCTGCCAATGTTCTTCCACGAGCTGAGTAGTATTGTGTCTCTTTTTGGGTCATATCGACTCTCCCTGAACTTGACGCCGGGCGGAGAATCAGCATCGCTGCGCCGGAGTGGAAGATGTTGATAAGCTCTGAGCGGAGGCTCTGTGTGTTGGGCTTCTCCTAGGATATACAGTTCTATCAGGAACCAGACGTCGGTCGCATTCCTAGACTCTTGCCCAAACATGGCGATTCGCTTGTATGGAGTGGAGAGCAACACTTCGAGCTTCATTGTTGACTTGCGAGATAATAGGGAGACGTCGCTGACTGCGAACCGCGGTTTCGGGGTGGAGAACCTTGCCTCTGGGGTCGAAATTGGACTCTCCAATGAGACGAGCAGTGTTTTGAATGAATGAGACGGTTGGGGAGGCATTCAGTCCAGATCATCTCGCGAATCTCTTGGGGAAACCTCAAAAAGCCGAAGGCCGTGGGCACGTCGTGTGTCTTGTGTCTCGTTCTCAAGCTGTTGGCCATTGGACGCAGGCGAGGTGGAGGTGCAGGTGTCATGGCTTGGAGTCGATGCTGCGTTCGTGGCATGACCTCGCGTTGATATGAGACTGCCTATGCGAGCGTGATGTGGCTGCGCGCGACGGACGTTAGACAAATGCCTTCCACATGAGGTATAGAGTACGTACAGTTAGTAAGTTCATGGCGAAAGAAGTAGTCTTGTTTCTGCTGGAGGCTTCTGGAATGAGGCCAAAGCTGGTGCCTTTGACCGACAAACACTGATTTGCGTAAAGGGAGGCGTTTGGTTGGGTGTGGTGAAGTCAAGTCTTGCTCTGATGAGCCAGAGGAGGTCACTGCTCGTAGTGCGGTGTTGACGACTGGAACAGATTGTGGCTTTATGTTTGCAAACTCGACATCATGCAAAGGGAGGAGCGCTGGTGCCCAGAAAGGTGGCTTTGTCTGGGCTTGAAGATAGCAAAGTGTCTCCTTCCAGTTGTGCTGGGTTGGCGGGGAAGGAAGGAACCCGATCAGAACGTTTGGTTCGTTACCACCAAAGGTAGAGAATGTAGCCTGCGAAGGGAGGAGAGTCCAGTACAAGATTAAAATTAAAGTATAAATAAAAATTTACGCGTTTTACTACTTTTACTCTAAAAGCTATTAGTTTTTTCTTTAAAAATAATATTTCTTAGTACTACTTCCTAATTTATTATAATGACGAAATATAACCTTGAAAGAATAATATTTTTTATTTTCAAAGGCTAAATTAAACATTAAAGCTAAAGTTTTCATCTTCATTATTAAACCTATAATATTAAGTACGATGAACTTTATTCGCTATTAAATAAAGGCTGAAAAGGGCGTCTTAAAAAGTATTATTCAATGCGTATTTTATTATATAAAAGTATAACTTATTAGCTATAGTAAATATCTTCGTTATAATAAAATTAGGAAAAATAAACCTAAGAAATTAAAATTTATAGAAACATTAAAGGTTAAATTAT